>CAHIKZ030005605.1:35000-75000 GCA_903632075.3 Acanthosepion pharaonis
GGAATTTATTTGGGATTTTATTTCGATCGGAATACTAAATAGAAGCATTAACAAATACACCAATCATGTCACTGTGGAGGTGGACACTTCGACGTGATGCAATGGTTAGCAAGCTTGTTTCGCTAGATCTCTTACGAAGGAATAAGAAGTTTGATTCTAACTGGGTGCCCCATTCTTTCGACCTTGTGCCACGTCTATGCTACGCTTAGAAAACCGTTTAGGGCACTTCGACATGATGTAATAGCAATTTTTTTTTGCTAGATCATTTACGACTGAGTAGTGAGTTTCTTTTTCACTGGATGCTTCACACTTTCGGCCTTGTGCCACATCTAAGCTACACTTAGAAAACGGACACCTCGACGGAGCATTTTGAACATGTTAAATGGTTTGTTAATGATAACAAATCAAGTTGTTTCGATGTAACAATATTTATAAATTTTCTTAAACGACTGGAATTTATTTTAGTTCATTAAAAGGTAATAAATAAAAAGGCCTCACTTTTGCCGCACCATATATATATATATATATATATATATATATATATATATATATATCTGGTGGACTCTTCCCTTGTATTCGACGCATGAGGGTCAAGCAGCTCAGTTCTTAGGAACCGACAGCCCATACACCGGTACATATGATTTGATTATAGTGGTGAAGGCTTTGTGCAGGACCATCCACACTTTTTGAAGGGCCGAATACAGAGACCTGGTGCACTACGTGCCACAAGGTTCCCAAACGACCCTCCGTAGGTTTTGAATTCAGAGTTGTCCTTCTCCTAGACCAGTTGTCATCCAAGGCTACAGAACCCAGTCTGTCCTGATATTTACCCATAGCTGAGGGAGAAGAGGAATCATACTTTTCCCGTAAGTGAATGTAATGGACTGGATTTCGAATTCGGCTCTCCGATTTCTCAATCCGAGCCGTTACCCACCGTACCTCCTCTCTCTCTCTCTCTCTCTATATATATATATATATATATATATATATGATTTTGTGTTTTTTGTGTATAATTTCGATTTGAATGTACAATATCTTATTCGAAAATTGGAAGAATAAAAAATTTAAACAAACACGTCTTGTCAGTCGAAGTTAACAAAACTTGTTCAAATGAATTCTTGTTATCTAACTACACCTTATTTAAAATCATATTAATACATCTATATTATATTAATATATAACATACATTATATTAGCTATAAAGCTATTTGTTAATACACGTAATCTCTCCTTTACTTCCTGATTTATATTTGTTTCAAATATCCATTTATCATTCTTTCCTGTTGCTGATTACCTTTCAGCGCTGAAGTCAGACCCAAATTTTCAAAGTTCTGTAAATGGAAACGCGATCTACAGAATACATCTGGAGCGAGAACGCAAGAGAATACATTCTAAGTTGATGGAAGTAATCTTAAACATTTTAAATGGAAATTGCTACTCCACATTATATACAAAACTAAAGATTACTTATGAAAACTTCAAGGCTGTTCGCTTAAAAAATGTATGCACCAAACGAAGTGGGTAAATACTGACTTGAACTCCAACAACCATTAATATTCTGTAGTCTTTATGCTGTATTTAAATAGTTTATATATCGAATTTTTATAACAAGCCTAAGACATAAATACGCAGCTCTTTGTCTAAATCTCTTGAAATAAAATTAGAAATTAAAGATTGCATAAAGCATGTATATTGCAGAAAGTGGTACTTGCATAATAGCACAAAATTTAACTGACTTAAGCATTTAAATAAGTTCATGGCAACCTGAAGAATTTTATTTCATGCATTAGTAGGAGAAAGAAAATTATTTAAGGGATTTTGAAAGCGAGATCCTTGGTGCATGACGGACTGGTTAGAGTATTTCAAAACCTGCTGAGCTACAATCATAAAAGCAATATGGATCCAAATTTTGAATGAGTGCATATATTTAGGAAATAGAATCATAGTATTTATTGTAACTGTATAATAACATGGACACGTGGTCGAGTGGTTAGGACGTTTGCTTTCTGACCATGAGCCCCGGGTTCGAATCGAACCATGATCGATTTGTCAGGAAGGTGACTTCTTGATGTTATCGGTCTGGAGTAGGCGATTCCAGCTTGTGACACCTTTGGAAGATGTCTGAAAAACCATACCACGGGCTGACCCAAGCCTTGTGAATGAAATTGGGTAGACGGAACCTTTGGGCGCCGTCGATAGTTCTGCTAGAACGAAGGCACAAGTCATCGTGACCGAGGGTTTGGCTGGCCTTGTTCAGACTGTGGATCACGTTAGATAACGCGCTCTCTCCCAGAAATTGTAATTAATATCCGCTTAGATTAATTGCAGTATGAACCACAGGTGGGTTCCGTGGGAATTGAACAAACACAAATGTGCCTGAGCAGGCGTCTGCAACGGGTATTAACTAGTCACCTTCGACATTTTAAATAGTGTCAAATTCGACATACTAATTACGTATATTATTATTATTATTATTATTATCATATTAGCAATGCATTGCGAGCATATATTTACGAAGCTAATTATTCACTATCGTTTAGAGGAAGTTCAGAAAAATGGCGGAAAAGACACTGGTCATCTTTTATGAGAAAGGTAACCATTTTCCTATATATTTTTTCTGTTTTATCTCCACACAAATTATGGCGATTGCATCAAGTTTACTTGGAATGAAACTAAAAACATAACGGATACTGAACATAATCATTCAAAATGATGTTAGCCCGAAGACGATTCGAGAAGGAGGATGCCAACAAATTGGAGGAGGAGGAGGAAACCAGGCGAGTCTGTTGTTACGGACAGAGAAACCAACAGAAAATACGTATTTTATATCTCATAATACTATATATGGAACGTGATTTGGGCACCTTGAGGTGGTGTAATGGTTAGCAAGCTTGTCTCGCTAGAACAAATACGACTGAATAGTGAGTTCGATCCTCACTAGGTGCCTCACAATTTCGGCCTTGTGTCGCATCTGAGCTACGCTTGGAAAATCACTATATGGAAAGTGATTTTGCTTTCATTTACATATAGACATAATCACTATTATATTCTTATTTCTAACTTATCGTGATATACCTTTGCGGTAAATAGCAAATGGAGGTTCGTATTTAGAAATCATGTTGTAATACCAAGGGTCAAAAATTAATCTCGCAAATCCAACATCAGAAAATATTTGTGGTCTGAATCAAAAACATAAAAAAAATTACCTCTTCACTCACGATAAAGCAAAACAATCCTGTGGTCCAAAGACAAAGTCTATTATTGGAGTAAGAAAGATTGTGATTGGGCGACACTGGTAGGGAAGAGCAAATAATTATCATATTTCTGAGTCTACTAAAGTTACCTCCTAATCTTGATTCGTATTTTCTTTTTCGACAGACAGCACAAAGAAAAACTAATTCTTTTTCCGAGGTTTTCTCATTCATCGCCACAATCTTATAATTCCCACACAGCTTTAATTACAGTGGTGGATTTAACCAATTAATATGCTTCTCAATGAACTTTTAATAACCATTCCACAAAATGTAGCTTTGTTGATCAATGAATCCCCTTTCACATGATATTATTACATTGCTTTGTCACTTCTCTTCCCATTTTTATCTACTCTCTTTCCGTCTCTGTTTATCTTTTTCTTGTTCTCTTTCACTTCCTTCTCTCTCCATCTTTCTTTTATTCTCTTTCCATTATCAACGAACCTTTCTTTTTACCAAACTCATTTTAATTGCTAGCCTTTATAATTTATTTTCTAAGCAACAGAAATTACTCTAAATTCTTTAGTTGTATCATCTAAATAATAATAAAGAGATCCTCGAACAATTCTTGTCTATACTACTTTGCAATTTTATCTGTCCACTGCGATCCTTTCAAGTATCATAAGTGACATTCTAGTGTCCTTTCTAATTTGATCTTCTATTCTCTTAGGTGATCTACCATGTGTGCTTTTCCCAAGGAAGTTGTCTTTGTAAGATCTATACACAAAGCTCCGTTCTCTTCTTTTGAATTCATAGCCAAACAAGTTTAGGCTCCTTTTAATCAGGGTAATTATGTCTGTCTTCTAATCTAGTTTTTACATTGGGCAGCCATTTTGATTCCGTATCTGATATTTTTCTCGGCCATGACTCTGAGGTAGTTGTATTCGAAGACTGAAAGAATTTGTAGGTCTTCTTTTCACAATGTCCATGTTTCACAGTCAGAGATTACTATATGGATGATCAGGGCATTGTACAGGGTGCCCGAGAATAAATATAACCCAAGAATGTGAACGCCATTAGTTTTATGTTTAAAAACTATATACAAACTATATATTTCTGAAAACTAGCGTACTTATCAAATCTACTGCTACAAACAAAATGTCACTAGCTCTACTGGCAAAGATTTTATCGTCATCTATAGAATATACTCCAAATGTGCACCGTCCTGCTGAAAACACACTTGAATTCTACAGGCGAAGTTTTCGATGATTTTGATGCACTTCTTTTGGTATAGCTTTGATTTCTTGAGTGATTACTGCCTTTAGCTCTGAGCTGGTGTGGGGGTTGTTCCTGTAGACTTGATCCTTCAGATACCCCCACAGATAAAAATTTAGGGGGTTGAGGTTGGGAGAATGTGGAGACCACTCAGGTTTGAGTTTACGGCTGATGAGTCGGTTGGTAAACTTCTGGTCCAGCCACTCCAGAGCAATATTTTCTGTATGAGATGTGGGCCCATATTGCTGGTACCACTTGTACCCACTCCGAACCCTGGTTGCACCTCTGCCACGGCTCATGGGAGGATTGGGTTAGGCCAAGGTCCTGGCATATTCTACGGACAGATTTCTTCGGACATCTGCCAACTGAATCTCGAATAGCTGCTATATTTTCAGGAGACATACAGTAGTTTTTCAAACAACTTTGCTGGATATTTTTTCTAGTGTTGTTGATTATTCTTGAAGCCTCAAACTTCTTGATCCATCGGTAAATATCAGTTTTGCTAGGGGTTTTACTCTTGTCATATTTTGTGCGGAATTTTGCGATGGCATATTTTTATTGTCTCAGCACACAGAAAATATTCTGTTCTTCCGTAAAAAGCATTGTAGTTGGTGTTCTGGTTTTGCAATCTTCTCGGTTTTCTAAATCTCAAATATAAAAATAAAATATTAAAAATTAACACAATTACATAGGTTTATTTGGCTCCCATTTATATTGGGATACCTGTTACATTCTAGTCTTGACGTAGTATGGAATGTCTTTTTGTCTCGGATCTTTTCCTTCAGTCTTTCAAAAGCATTCGAAACGAATGCTATTCTCCACTGAGCCTGGAATAACTGATTCTCGAAAGAAAAATTTATCAAAATATTCAAAACCTTCATCTATCATATCATTGTCTTTTATCATTACTTTGCATTTGGCTGACCTTACTTACATTCACCATTTCTTGCAAGCATTTTCAAGTTCTTTTGTAGACCGTTTGCTAAATATTTGAGAAATGAGTGCCGCATATCTAATGCCATTTTTAATGTGCAGTTACAATTTCAACCAAATATAATATTAACGGTATGTCCCAATGTAAAGGGTGACGTAAAAGTTGCGCACTATAGAGCCGAATGGATAGATCGATGACGTCCTATTGAGTGGCCACTGAGGTTACCAAACGTTACACCCTTGTTTTTATTATGTGGGGCCATTTGAAATCAGTTGTTTCTCAGTCGCACCCATGGAATATTGAGGAAGTTAAAGAACGAATTAAATATGAATGCAGTCAAATATAGAGGAAACTCTCCGACATATTAAAGAATCATACAGGCACAGAATTGAAATGTGTTTTGAAAAAGGAGGTCATTTTGAACAACGAATATAACAAATATAATAACAAGTAAATAAAATTTTCATGTTCAATTATACTTTTAATAAATGATTCCTATGGTGCACGAATTTTGCACAAATTTGGATAGATTTTCTTAAATTACAAGTAACTGCGCCCAAATGTAGTTGAGCAGTTTTTAATAAGTTGAACCGAGTTTGGCACAAATTCATGAGTATAGGGCATCCAGTGAGAATTCTCTGGAACCCATGATGCAACCTGCGCTCCAGAACATTCCAAACATTCTGCATTGGTGCTACAATTACAAAAAGATCTTTTTACGACATATTTATTAAGTTTTATAAGTCATATTTATATATATAATTCAAAATGCATATAAAGAAATAATACAATATAAAATTTAGTTCATAATTGTTATGGTCCGGTTCCTTGTACCACGGTGATAGTCCAATGTAGAACCAATAAAGAAGAATATGGAATAACACATACATCGGGTGCGTACTTGAAATCTTCGATATTACTCCAAATAGTGTCTTGAGAGAGAACTGATTCGTTCTCGGGTTTTTGCTTCTTATTTGCCAATGCACGTATCAATAATTCTTGCATTTCTAGATGTTTTTGTTCGTACCTTTGTTGTTGTTCAAACTGGATTTTGATAAGTTCCATAATAGTTGACTTAAGATCTTCCATGTTAACGTATTTTTTTTGTGTAACCTGATATTCTGTAGCCTGTGCTCGCAAAAAAACTTTCCTTTGTTGTCAGTGAAACTTGATATAAAGAAAAGAAAATTTTTCTTTTTTTTTTTTTAGAATTTAATCGTCGTCCACTGTTACGTACGACGGATAGCAAAAAAAAAGTTTAAGAGTTTTCCAGATCGCCACTTGTTATATGGGACGTACAGCAAAAAAATAAGGTATGTTGGTTTCCTCGTCGTCACTGTTATGCTGTGGCAAACGAATTTTTTTTTCTTCCACCGAATGAGTTCGAATCGCTCGTCGCCACTGTTATGGTCCGGTTCCTTGTACCACGATGATAGTCCAAGGTAGAACCAATAAAGAAGAACTCGAATACGGATATGGAATAAAACAGATATATTACAAACAGGAATATATACAGAGAAGTAGAAAGTGTTAGTACGAACAATCAGGTTTAGTAGTAAATGTCTGAACGCGACGAGCTTTTTACCCCTGGTGCCTTGATTACATGAATTTAAGCGCGATACTAGACTGACATGTTGGTCCCACCCTTTTATTGTTGTAACAGCTAAATGCAACCGCCAATTCTACTCCAATATTTTCTGTAACTCAAGAGAAAATAGCTAACATTCTGACAGAAAAAGGATTTGGATGTGTCTCACGAGCAAAGTACCCCAAAAAGAAAATGGCGGCTTTACGAATCGTATATTTAAGAAAAGATACATCACGGAATCGGATACTTTCGCGAGACTCTTTTTTTTTTTTGCACTTATAGAAATTTTAATTGTCACTCAATCTATAAAAAGTGCTTAACGAGGCGACAGAGGACAAGAGCGAAGAGTAGACAAGTGTGTCAATATTGTTCGAAAGTAAGTGACACATTTTTCTACGTTCGTCATTGTTGTGTTTTTTATTGTATATTTGTCACGTGAATTCTTTTCGTTGAATTGTTTATATTGTATGCGGTAAACGTGGGAACGCCACTATTATGACGAAATCCTAACAACAAAACGACCCGACACCCACATAGCAGGCCCATCGGCGTCGGCAGCGGATATGCCCAAAAGAAAGGGACAGATTACTATAACGGCTTTACAGAGCAGTACGAAAAATTATTTCTAGCAACGAACTGTTACCGGTGTCATCACTTTTCGAGGCAATTAATACGTTAACCATGAACATAATATCACGGAAATTAACTGCAACAAATATTCCGGTTTGCAGTTAGATGCCTAGAAGAGGGTCACTCTTCCGGGAACCTTTGGTTGGACTAACAGACACGTCCGCATTCTTGTAGTGTGGTTTGGGCCAGCGCTCCAACTGGAGAAAAAATGGTCGGATGCACAGGCAAAGGTCGGAGCGGTGGTCCAAACTTGGCTCCGAAAGCGGTTGTTCGTGAAGGGTAGGGGTGAGGCGTGCGCCACGTATGTCTTTCCTCTCATCCTTTAACGTTTGTCTGTAATCCTTTTATGTAAAGACCGCAGGAAGGCCATGAAGCCCTTGCTCTCCTCCCTATTGTGAGGTGGTCGCGAGTATAAGCAACCCTGAGTTTTCGCTTAGCTGGCGATTGATTCGGAACGTGCTATCTCACAACGATGTTGGCTTCAAAGGGGACTGGGCTGATTTGTCCGATTGTCATCGGTGTGACCTTGATTTAGAGGAAACGTCTTCGCGCGCCATCTACCATTGTCTTCATTTGAGCCCCTATGGACTATGTCGGTGAGTTGAAGGCTAGTATCGAGCTCCTAAATCCCGTGCTCATCGATCTCGCGTACACGTGCGATAATGTCTTGCCCCGTATTCTGGGGTGAAACGGATGGTATTTCTAACTCTGCTAGCCGTGTCAAGAATGGGGATTTGGACGGCGCGAATGGAGGGAATCTTGCGATACATCAGGTTCTGGTCACATTCTGTTGGCATCAACTGAAGATGAATATCAGAATTGATAGAAATCGTTTGTTATCGACAAATTTCAGCGTAAGGTGGTAGAAAGTAGCGAGCTTGGTGAAAGGAGTAACCTTGAGTTTCTTTTTAAGTCCCCTTGGCCACATCGGGGCGATTTCTTATTGAACCATCCCCTGGTTAAGATAGACTCTTTATGTTTACCTAGTTAATGTGAATAAGTGTTGTTCCCGGCCTGTTCTCGGCTTTTTCCTATTATGATTCAAATCGAGATTCCCAACCTCTCCTCTTTGTTTCTGGCCTTCTTTTTCATCTCGACTGAGTCAGTCTTTGATTTTCCCACTCCGATATTTATTTCATCCGTTAGAATGTGATCTTCTTTATTCTGTCTGTAGACAGAATACAGCGTCCAAGCGGCCACTCTCATTTTGTGAGTGGACGGGTCCTACTAACATTTGTTATTTTTATATTTTAGTTTATTTTACAGGTTCATTTCGTAATATCATTATATATATATATATATATATATATATATATATATATATATATATCTGTCCTATCTTTTGTCCTTTCCAAAATTCTAACTATTCTTAATCTTCTGTGTCACTTTGTCTTCCTGTAACCCCCTGAGTACTAGTGGTAATAACGCCTTGCTTAGTGAAAAGTAATTATAAAATATTTTTAGTAGTTACTTTTTAAATTGTTTAAATGAAGCATCTTCAATTTTAATATATTATTCAGGATTTTATTGCAGCTTAATATTTTTTGATTTTGTTTTATCAAATAATATAATAAATTTATCTTATTAAATAATAGTAATAATAATTAGAGAATGACACACATGTAGTCAGTAGCTGCAAAGTGCTGGCACAGAGACTAAAAAAGACAACAAGATCGTGGTTGTTTTAAGTCAGTTTTTCTCAACCTTTTCAAGCAACGGCACACCTAGGAGCAAATGAAAATATGACAGTACACTTAGCAGATTTTTGAAAGGGTATACATGTAAATGTTATGAAATAAAATCAAAGATTTAAAAAATACACAAACAAATATGAACTTACTTTATTCAATGTTTCTATTCAACTATTTGTGCAACTTATTTAGTGTGAAATCTATGCTTGGTATTTTTTGGGGGGCGATTTCTTCAGTGTTTGGTTGAATCTGCGATAAGCAGATCCTAATTTCTTCTTTAGTCTTTTTCGCTTATTTTTTTATGTTATTTAGGGTTGAGAAGCCTAATTCGCATAAATAAGAAGTAGAAAATTTCAATAAAACTGATAAATCCTTTTTAGCTAACGTGAGATATTCCTTTTGTATTAAAATCCAAAATGAATGAATGGGTACCGTCGAATGTTTTATTTTGAAATCTCGATCACTAGAAATGGTGGCCCATTATTCTTCTTCACATAACTGAAATCTAATATTAGAAGGAAAACAGTGAAAAGAATTATTTGCAAAAAGTTTAATACGTATTCATATAATCAAATACTGACGCTGTACTACTACTACTACTACTACTACTACTACTACTACTACACACACACACATACATATATATATATTGCTGTGATGATATTTCGCGTCACACTTAAGAGGGTCGCGCTGCACACTACTGTGCCGCGCAACAGTGGTTGAGAATCACTGCCATAATTTGCTTTGCACTGACTTTTGTACAAAAGAATATGGTGACTCCATGCCCAAGAAATGACACGGACACGTATCATTGAGAGTAATGGAAAGAGAAGCCAAGACAAAGATCATGTTATTCAGCACCAAATTTCAGATGAAGTCATTCTCAACACAATTGAAATCCCGTCTGTGATTGGGGTACTCAGCTCCTTCCTTTTGAAAACTGAATAATATGCCGTCCAACTTTATTAGGTACACCTACAAGCATATTTTGAAAAGGTCATTGTTATGACTTGAAAGGGAGTGCAGAAAATATCTACACAACAACAGTACCATGAGGCATTCAGATAATAATAGCAATAAGCATGACTAAAACATCACAGCAAAAGAATTTGAAAGATATAAGGAAATGAAAATAGAAATTGTAAGAATATGGAATTTAAATACAACCACTATTCAAGGATCACTTGGAATGATTAAAAAGAATACTGATAACTACATTAAGATAATCTTTTAACGTAATAAAAAAAAGATTGTGCCCATGAACACCGGCAACATAAACAAGAATATCGTTCTCAAAGTGATATATCCAATAAGTTTCTTAGAGAAAAACATCTCTTTACCTCAAGTCACAAGGAAAAAAACAAAACAAAAACATGTTAAATAATTGCATCAATTAAATAAAATTGGAAATATTAATAATACTAACATCACCGTGAACCAGTCATACAAAGTCATGAAACTACTTTTTTTTTGGGAATATTACCATTGATACTGACGGACATTTGAAAGCCAACAGACGAGACATAGGCATTAAAGACTATAAACATATTACATCCTCATAGATATAGCAGTGTAATCAGATAAATTATAACGGTTAAAGAATATGACATAAGTAAATTTTAATTGGAAAAATCTGACACCTTAAACCTATATTTATACAAATAACTAGAACTGTGGGTTTTTTGAAAATGTACAGACAAAGCTACTGTCTGTCGCAGGTTACAAAAGATTAAAAAATATACTGTATGAAACTTCTTTATTCTTCTCCTTCTATGTGCTATGTCGTTTTAGAACGTTGGTGATCATGGCTCTCCACAATTTCCTGTATATTCGGTTAAATTTTTTCTGCTGTGTCATCCATTTACACAAGCTCGTAGGTAGGTTTTGCTATATTCTGGCTGCAAAATGTTGATACTCCTTAACAAACAAATCAACCACCCAATCAATGCTATCACAGTTATTGTTCTACTATACATTTATACAATCTCCTTAAGTAAATCAGTTGATGATTCTCTTTGCCCTCTTGCCTTACTCTTGTCGGGTAAACTTCTCAAAGACGTTTTTCCTAATATGTACCAGAAATTAAAAAATAAAATCTTTCTGATTGTAAGTACCACAGTCTTTTTTGTTCATATTTTTAAAACTTTATCATTGTTCAAATATTCCGCTCGAGGTATTATCAGCATCCTTCTGTAGAACTCGTGTTCCGTTTCCTTCAGTCTGCTCTTCGTCGGTGAAAAAATGTCCAGCATTCATTGATAAATAGAAGGATTGATATTACATAGAATTCTTGTCTTTGTTTCTAGGAAATCTTGTTCACTGTGTCGTGCCAGATAATTTTTTCGCCAGAATCTTATCTTACACATTTATAAATCTACCACTGAATTGGATCTTGCTGTCTAATCTGTTCTGGTGCTTCTGCTATGTATTTAGAGATTCTTGATGAAATACAATGAAGAATCTTCAATGTTATTAGTCCTGACCTGGCATCTCAGCTTCAGTCTCTTTCCCACCGTCGTAACATAGCTTCCCTGTGACTTTTCTATAAATATTTTCCTGATAATCCTTCTGACCTTTCCTGTTTGGTAGCTCGACATTATGAATTTTAAGCGTGTTATTAAACTGGCAGCAATTCAATCATTTGAATTTGAAATGGCTAGATGGAACCGTAAGTTCTATGTTAACAGATTCTTCTCCCGAACCGCACACTTGTAGAACTCCCTTCCGGACACTTACTTTCTAGTCAACTTTGACCTTTAAAAATTTAAAGGCAATGTCAATCGTTATCATCTGTCTTTTTAATTCCTATCATTTTATTCTTCTCTCTCCTTAATAATGTTTTCTTTTTCTCATATTCTCTCACACTCAGTAACCTCTTACGTCTTAGTGGCTTTATTGCCTTGTTTGAAGTGAAATGATTAAAAAAGTTAATGAATATGTCCAGTTTCATAGGTAAAATCAAAGCTGCCTTCTGATGTTTGCAACCGAATACCGAAACATAGATATATTTTGGCAACTATCGAAAGAAAAACAAACGTATACAAGAAAATGTCTTTTGCATGCATTCGTATCCAAAATATGTTTTTTGTCCCACACAAATATGATGGCAAAATATAGTGCTCCTAGATATATTTGCAAAAAAGACACCATTATGTCGATAATAATATCTGGAATTCAAGGTGAGGTTACGTAAAAAATAGCAACCGATATTATCTCTTTAATTGACATCTGTTACAGGTCTTAAGATGATAAAACCCATAAAACTGGGATCGAATGAGTTTCAGGACACGTTTTGGTGTGTTTAGTCCTCTGTTGAATATTGCTGCGCCTTTTATGATTTAGTCATATTAATTAATGTTTTCTAAAGTGTTCATTTCGTAGGAGTGACATGCATATCAATAACAAGCATTTGCTTGGTCAATAAAAGTGACAGATGGAAATATAGACACGCCCTTCGATTGAACAACAATCACCACAATTTGTGTCGTTCAAAATCTTGAACAAGGCTAATAAGGAGAAGATCTTTGTCTAACGTCATCCTTTCAAATGTGATGTAGATACAGTCTTTTTAAGTAATTCCTCAGAACCCTCTCGTGATATCTGGGTAAAATGCAAATTTAACAAAGATGCAAAATGGTTCATGATACTTGTCTGTAAAAAACAGATAAATTAATGGGGTTGATATAAATTAATGGGTTTTGGAGAACGGGCCGAAGACAAAATTTGTTCAGGTCATCATGAAATCTGAAAAAAGACCCGAAAACCGACGGGAACTGTAGCCACAGCATCAAAGATGAGAGCATATCACTTTGTCTGACTTTATCTTTCAGTATATATATATATATATATATAATGTATACGAGATAGCCTTATAAATTCTACGCCCGACTTAAAATTATTTGGTTAAATTTTGGTAAGTGGGTCGGCCTTAGATGCAATTACACCCTTATAACTTATATATATATGTATATGTATATATATATATGTGTATATATATATATATATATATATATATATATATATATATATGTACATATATATGTATATATATATGTATATATATATATATATATATATATATATATATATATATATATATATATATATATATATATATATATATATATATATATATATATATATATATATATATAGACAGATGATGCTATTATATTAGTGTTGTCAACAAGTATGTTACGAATAGTGTCCGGTAGGTCTCCATGAATATTTAAATGAGATCTATTCACGAATTTTGATTGGTCAGGAATACAATTCCTTAATGGGCATTTAAATTCGTAAAATAATATTTGCCCTATTTAATTTTGTTCTAGGAGGTGAATTATTATTATTAGTGTTATGCATTTTTTATAATGTTCTTAATTCTGCATTCATCCTGTTTATAATTTTCATTCATCTGATTTTTATAAAAACTGTTCTCGCCGTTGCTATTAGCTACCTTAGATAGAAAACGCCTAATGGGAAAATCCAACAATTGATTAGGAAATCCGTTATTAATCAGCCTAGTGCTAATGGGCGCGGTTATCGGGAATAGGTGGTGGGACAGACTTAAATTTAGAATTAGGTCCTTCACCATTGATTTCAGCAAACGGCTCGCCCTAGACAGAGCTGAGAAGGTGAGGACGCTTAAGACTAGTTTTTCCCGGGCGGTGGCTGGTGGGGGATCCCCTAGAGATAGCCTTAGATAGTGAGGCCCTGGAGTACTCGAATAGCGAGCGCTACATGGGCCAGGTAATTAAACATAGGTTAAGCAAGATGTCTTCCGAAGCTGTGAACATGGACGCAGAATTGCGCAAGGAAGAGATCCGTCGACGTTCCAATCGTTACATTCGTGAAGTCGAAACCTCGGAGAGGCGTACTCTTCGGGCCACTGACGACATGTGCGAATGCCGTTTTACCAGGGAGCCTGGTCTTCGTTTCGCAGCCATTTGGCTGACTTTCCTCGGCTTTCGCCGACTGAAGCGGATAGCTGCGATGGAGAGATCACAGACGGCGAGGTCTACGCGGCATTGAAGAAGGTCGGCAGAGGCAAGTCGTCCGGTCTGGACGGTTTTCCCTATGAATTGTACTTGAGGCTGTCGCACATCTTTGTCCCGATTTTCACTGCCGTGTTCAACAACTGGTTCCGGCAGGGATCCCTCCCCGGCCGCTTCTCCAGGGATGTGATCACGCTGTTGAAAAAAGGCAATGGTATTCGGGAGAAACTAGACGACTACAGGCCCATAACTCTGCTAAACACAGAGCTAAAGATTTTTTCCAAGAGTCTGCAGGAGCGTTTGCAGTCAGTTGCTGAGTCTCTGTTGCGTCCGGAGCAGACTTGTTCTGTGAGGGGCCGAACAATTCAGAGCAACCTGCATCTGATCCGCACGATCATAGAGGGTGTAAAAGATGACGATGAGGCCGCTCTGATCAATTTGGATCAGTCCAAGGCATTTGATAGGGTTGACCATCACTACGTTGCCAATGTCCTGCAGGCCGCCGGATTTGCACCCGACTTCTGCTGCTGGATTAGCCTCCTGTATCGCTCCCCCAGTGCTGTGGTACAGGTGAACGGGAAGCTGTCGGGCGCTTTTGCGCTGTCTAGGTCGGTTCGTCAGGGTTGCCCACTGTCGCCCCTACTTTATACTTTGGCGTTGGAGCCGCTCCTTCGCCGGCTAAGGGACAGGGCGCGCAGTCCGGCTCTACGCAAAGGTGACAGCGGCCAAGATTAACCGCGACAAGTCGTCCGGCTTGCGGTTAGGTGCCTGGAAGTGGGTCGATCTTCCAGGGCCCTTCGGTTGGACGGACGGTCCTGTCCGCATTCTTGGAGTGTGGTTTGGACCCGACCTCCAGCTGGAGAAAAATGGTCTGAAGTACGAGCAAATGTCGACGCGGCCGGTCAGATTTGGCGTCGACGGAGGTTGTCCGTGAAGGGCAGGGCGGAGGTGTATGCTACATACATTTTCCCGATTGTCCTTTATCGATTGTCCGTACTTCCTCTCTGTGAGGACCACAGGAAGCGGCTCGAGCGCTCGCTATCCTCCATTTTATGGAGGGGACGCGGGAATCGGGTCGAGAGATGAGTCTGTGCACAACGTCCGTGTCATGGGGGGCTTGGAATGCCACACTTCGAGGTTGTCTTTCCTACGCTGCGCGTTGGCGGTAGGAGATTCGATTACGGCGGGGATTGCTAGGAACGCGTTTCCTCGCCTTACTATCATTCCCCCACCCCCTATCGTGGGTTGAGCGCCTTCGTAAACCCCGAGATCTATCGGATTTCCTTCGCGCGTGTCGGTCGGTCTTGTTGGCCCTTCCTTTGTCCAGTGACTTTTCACAGCCTAGGGAGGTCTTCTATCGTCTTCTAGAGGAGGGGGTCGCGAATGATTCCCTACGTGATCAGTTCGGCTTGTCGGAGGAGCAGCGGCGGATTATATCAGTAACTCTGAGTTTTCGCTTACCTGGTGATTGGTTCGGAATCGGCTCTTCTCATCAGAATCTGATCCGATTCTTTGAGTATCAGCTCAAGATGAAGATTAGAACTGATAGAAAACGCTTGCATTCGACAGTCTTCAGCGAAAGGTGGGTGAAAGAGGCGAGCTTGGTTCGTTTGAACGGGGTTAGCCTTGATTTTCTCTTTTAGGTCAACCTACATCACATCGGGGTGGTTTCCTGCGGAGCCCTCTCCTTGGTTAGGTTAGACAAGCCTTATTGTTCCTTGTTAATGTGAGTAAGTGTTGTTCCTGGCCTGTTCCTGGCTGCCTCTTTGGTTATGATTCAAGTCGAGATTCCCCGTCCCCACCAGTTTGTTTTGGCCCGCCCTTTCTCATCTCGACTGGGTCAGCTTTATATTTTCCCATGTACGTATTATTTTTTCTCGTGCGCTCTCGTGAGGAAATTTTTAATAACACCTATTTTATATCTAAGAGGGCATTCATTAGAGAATTTAAGATGGCAAGAGTCTTTACTAGTTGTTTTTTTATAAACAGAAATTTTAAAAGTATTATTACTAAAATCGATGAGAACATCTAAGAAAGGATGTTAATTTTTTTCACTAAGTTCATAAGTAAAATTTAGGACGGAATTTTGTTGAAATATTGCTTTCAGATTTTCTATTTCTTTCTTGTTTTCAGCTAAAATAAATATATCGTCTACATAACGAACATATATTTCAGGTTTAATAACTTTAGTAAAATATTATAATAGTGATGTCAACACTTGTTGAAAACACTAATATAATATGTATAATATATGTTTCTTATTTTAACAGTTAAAATATAATCCTTGAAAATGGCAAAATGTATGGCCGAAAGTGCTCGGATAAAAAGAACATTCAAACAGTTTTTATATAATTTATCATCCGAAAAAGAAAAAAATTATTAGATCGCATGAGAAATTGTATAAAAAAAAACTAAATGAAAGCACCTTGTCTGTCGTTTTCAATGAAATGTGCATGAAAGAAGGATTGCTGCCTAAATACACACGCACACACAAAAACACACACACACACACACACAAACATATATATATGTGTACATACATGTATATATATATGTATATACATGTATAAATTTATACATGTGTATATATTATACATGTGTGTATATATATATATATATATATGATAAGATAAATATATATATATATATATATATATGATAAATTAAAAATATAGTTTTAATATATGTGAATGTAAAAGACGCGGCAGTATATTTTATACTTCGAAACAATCTTCAGGTCATGGATACTGAACCATGAAATAGTACATGATATATGTATACATTGATATATATATATATATATATATATATTCAATATTTTTGTTCAGTATTTTATGAATGTTTTTATATATATCTCTTTCGATTATTAAGAGGAAAGAACAATACAAGAACAGCAATTAAGTAGACACAAGATAACGATTGACATTGCATTTAAATTTTTCACGATTATAGTTGACTGAAAAATAAAAGGCCGGAAGAGAGTTTCACAAGCAAGAAGTGCTAGTGAAGTAACAATTAGCACAGAACATACGGTTACCTCTAGTCATTTAAACTGTAAAATATTGAGCTGTAGCTGCCAGTATAGTGCTGTGTTTGAATTCGGGAATTAGAGGTACGAAGAAGAAAGTTCAGCGGAATAATTACCGTGAAAATATTTATAGATTAATCACAGGGAATCTACCTTACGGCGGTGGAGGAGTGACTAAAACTGTTATATCAGGTCAGGACAGGTAACATTGCAGATTCTTCTTTGGATTTTAACAATATTCTATGAATAAATAAATAATTGGAATCGCTGGTGTAATGATAATAACTCTAATATAGTAAAATGTTACAGAATAATTAAAAAGCTGAAAGACTGTTTCAATCTTTCTACAAGTGAAGAAAACCTACCTACCTGATTTAAAACATTGAGTTTTACCTTGGCAGCTCAGCCACTTGGCAAGGGCTACTGACAATATCTCTTAATACTAAAACACACATCGCATATACCAGAATTTCAAAAAAAAATATTTTGCCTTCATTCACACAAGGCTGACATCAAGAAGCTGCAAAATGTCATTTATTTAAGCAAGTTTTTCTTTAGAAGCAATTTTAACTGTCAATAAAGGATGGTGCAACAAATATTGCAGTCTTCAGTCCTGTCTTTTCCTCCCACTGAATTCTAACTACTAGAAACCCACATAAATATCATCACACAGTATTTGCTGTTTTTAAAGAGAGATTATTGAGAAGTGTGAATTGGTGTACTGGCTGGCAGTTCGAATAAACACGCGTTTCACAACGATTCAAAACTTCTTAACGCAAAATTACGGTAAGTTAAACGAACTTTAAACAAGCGGTAACTTCTAACACTGAAGTTGATTGACGAGAAAAGAGTTCTAGTCGGAGAGAAATTGAATTCAGACAACGCCTACATTCGTCCACCTACAGACGCTACTGATGACAGAACAATGATCATATCCTCAAAGAAAGATATTATTAAACGACTGTATGATTTTTCTATGTAACTCTCGCTCATACTTTACACCTCTTCTACCCTTGAATGATTGTCTTTGTAGTTCCAAAATGAACGAACTCTAAAAAAAAAAAAAAAGAATTCTATCGACGACTCCAAAATAATTCAAAAGAGAAGCCAACGCTTATGATTAATTTTATTAAAACATAGTTATGCACTATTTATTATGCAAAATCAACAACTAATTTTAGTGATCATAATAAGGTAAGAAATCTGCTCATACTCCCCGAAAAATTCATCCTAATATCCAATTATTAATTCCGTACTAATCAATACATTTTCGCATAAATATCATTGGATATGCGCGAATGTTTCTCTTCTCCCATAGCTACAGATTAAATAGGTATGTAGACTGGGCAGATCACGCTATCTTTCACAAAAATATATGGTAATTCCCAGATAATGAAGACAATTCTCTGGAGATTTATGATCGGCTACATCTTCAAATCTGTAAAGGGCCATGATTGCCATGTCCGAAGATTGGTGGATGATCATGATTGCCAAAAATGATTGCCCTAAAATATGTGGAGGGTCATGATTGCCACTTTCTAAAAATCTGTGGAGAATCATAATCATCTACGTCATTAAAATCCATGTTCGTCTGTTGCGTTCACTTTCGCACAGTACAGATACCCTTAGGAAACGTAATAATTCATCTCTTTTCTGTCTATTCCGGCTAAATAGCGAGGTAGACGGAACACTCTATTCGTGGGTGGTAACCAGTCTAAGAGAAGGAAAACTCTGAATTTCAGTCGGTGAGGAAGGCAACCAGAAAACAATTCAATAAATTTCCTAAGGTTGCATGGCAACTCACAGATAAGAAAAAAAATCTGTGAATACTTATAATCGTCTACGTCCTGAAGGGATACGACATTCAAAATTGAATGAGGCCGTTTGGAAAAACTAATTTTTCAAGCAAATATTTCCTTCAATTTAAACGTCCTCTTTAGTTAATCAGACGTGCTGACAAAGGTCACAAGGTTTTGTTTTAGATCACCAGCAACTCTCTCTCTCTCTCTCTCTCTTCCTCTCCCTCTTTCTTTATTTCTGTCTTGTCTTCTCGGGGTATGAATAATAATGATTCTGAACAGTTTACCTTTCTTTTGTTGCTTCTGCAATATTTGCTCCTTTATGATCACGTTCTTTTTTGTGAAAACTGTTCCGCCATCAATTAACACAAAAGTGTCAAATAGGTTACTTGCTTTCAATGTGTTCTGTGAGTGTTGATTTTTTATGCGTTCCATCCGCATGATATAGTCCCACATTTTGTCATCTGAATGTTAATAGCCATTTCCTTGAAATTTCACCAAATATTTAAGCATGCTGTTTTAGATGAAGATTCATTTTAAATTAAGTTTTATCCTGTTCATTTCAAGTGTTACTATTCTGCGTTGTTTATATCCTTTTAAAATATCCATTTTTTTATTCCCCATTTACTAATCTGCCCGAAACTGGCAAGATGCGTTCAAACAAGCACTAAAAACATGCTTCAATGTTAGCTTTTCTTGACTTCTCGGGAAGCCATTATCAAAGTTTAGGCTCCTTTCTAAGTTGACCCAAAAGACGGTGAAATGTTAAATGAATTGAATTCAGTTTTTAAGCTATGTCTTCGTCTGTAGCAGCACGGTTTTTATTGAGTTCAGACAAAACCAGGTCATCATTAAACTCTATTAAATCTGTTCGTGTTGCATATCTTAAGCTGGAGTTAATTTTCCTGAAGTTTTCAGACTATCTTTGGTATTTTTTTGTCTACAACATTATTTCCTTTTATTTAACTCATAGTATTAGGGTGTTCGGAAAGTAATTACGCATTTCACCGCTATGAAATATGATTCGACCAAAGCAAGATCGTGGTTCAATTGTAGGAAACAGGTTCTGGAATTACTTTATCATCTCATATTCGATAGCGTATCCCTTATTGTACATTCCAGGGCTTAAGTTGTAAATCTGCAAGGATGGAATTTTGGTCCCACATGAGATTTCGTTTTAAACTGAACGAAATATATCTGCAAGATATCTAGTTATCAGATTTGACATCTCATTTTTGCATCGTATTGTTTCCGTGGATTAAAAATGGGTTTCGAATGAATGTGACAATTGTTATCAATGACAAGCCAGTGCCAACACTAAAACCAGAACTCCATCCACATAAACCTTCTTTTGTGCCATAAGGAATTGTCAATTACCAGCTACTCCGAAACGGAAATGCCATTACTGCAGACTGATATTTCTAATAACTTGATATGGTTAATGAAGCATTACGTCGGAAATTGTCCTGTAAAAAGAAAAGATTCTATTCTGCAACATGAAAATGCAAAGGCATACTTTAAAAAACAAAATCAAGAAAAACCAAGATCATTAGGGCGAGATGTTCTTCCATATTCTTTATAATCCCTAGATTTAACACTAATGGATTTTCATTTTTCCAATCATAAGAACATTTCGTAAGTGGTAGGACATTCAGAAAAAATAGGTTGAAAACATTCTTTCAAACTTCGAGAAGACACAGATGTCTGTAAGTGTTAAATCGAAACTTTACCTCCCCATCACTGGGCGGTAGTCAGAGGAAATGAACGGGGTTTGATTTTTAATAAATAATATGCTATACTAATAATATACCAATCTAACTTAAATTTGTTTTTATATATTTTCTGATAAGACGTAATTATTTTTTCCAAATACCCAGACATACTAGATATCTTATGTACTCTGTGGAGACATCCTTCTTTGGGAGGGTCAGGTTAGTAAATCAGTTAACGACATGGCTTACGTGTTTAAAAAAGGTACGAACATACACTACTAGAATAGCATGTGTTGCTAACATTTAGGCATACGAGAATAATGAGAATATCATTCAATCAATTGCTATGGAAGTTCAGTCTTGACTTACAAGATAAACTGATACGAGGACAACAAGGCATTTTATTAATACAAGAAAACTTATCTTAGCTGAGGCGTTTCGTCCTCTGATGGATTCTTTCAAGGGAAATGATTTTTGCCTTGATTTAGTCTATTAGAGACGAAACGCGTCAGTTATGATAAGTTTACCTTTTGTTTTAATTGTCCTATTGTCTTTTGTCGGCTCAGATAAGTGTTACTTTTGTCTTTATTATTCATATTGTTCTTTAACGGATATATTTTTAGTTATATCTAAATTTACTCTCTCTCTCTCTCACTCTCTCTCTCTCTCACTCACTCACACACACACTCATATATTGGGCGAAATTTAGTTAATGATTAAAATCAAACACGTGTATTTTCTTGAGAATTAAATGTAACCCAAGAAATTAATAGAAAGTTTAATAAATAAATGGATTTTTAATACATTATTTCCTATTACTCCAGTAGATGTTCATGTCACCGTTTTTAAAATGCAGGCGCGTTTATGGGATATCCTACTGTTTGTGTATATTGTGGCACAAAGAGAACATATTTCCAATCAAATAAAAATGTAACCATTTCTAACACAAGTTTATTTGGGGGTCTTTTCGTCTTCCCTGTTCATCTTAGTCTTTGTCTGAGACAATACCAAGGTTACTTACATTTTTGAAAAAAATCACTTCAAAATTAGCACGAAGTTTAAGTCTTTCTGCTTGTATGCCGAAATAAAATAAAAATTAAAAAAAAAATCTACAGGGAATTATAATTTCATTTGATTCTAACCAACGTTTGTGTATATTTTGCTTCCTCCCTCTAATAAATATGGCTTCATCAATGAATGCATTTAGTCTGAAGACGAAATGCGTCACATAAGATGTTTTCCATTTTGTTATTGAGTTACTCGTCATTTGTCGGACATATATAGAATCACAACATCCATAGTTATACGCGAAACATAATTGGTAGATAAAAAAGTTCTAACATCGCGTGAGGCCTGCTTTGTAGTCGAAATAGTTCTTACCATTGTTTGCATACAAGTAGAATCTAGTATTTCATGTATCGATTTTCAAGGCAATCAGACAGGAAAATTAGAGTAGCACATTCTTATAATATTCGTTTTATCCCCATTTTTCATTGTTTCATACATAATTAAGCATGTAGATAAGCATCTAGGTAGGGAGTCGTTTTCCTTATTAATTTTAACTAGATTTCTTTAATCTTATTTTTCTTGCTCAATGACACAACGACTGCTCAAGGCTTACGGACACATAACATTGAAACACCGTTTCTCATACGATCACCAAAGTTAAGCAAGGTCGATCCTCGTCAGTAACTAGATGGGTGATCGCATGTAAATACCACGTGTTGTACACTTGGATGTATGTAATTGGTAATGTAATGTATAATGCTCGGAATTGTTAATCGTGGAGAAAAGTACCAATTCCTGCTGAGTTCTTTGCGTGCAAATAATCTTGGGAAAAATATGAATCCACCTCTTCGTCTCCCAGCTATGGGTTAATTAGTAAGACTAATATCAATAAACCATTATTATACCTCCCCCCCCAAAAAAAAAAGTCATTATCTTTAAAAAATTCTTACAATCTAAAAATATTTTCTGGTTTTAAATAGCCTGCATAATCAGTAAAAAAAAAATCAATCAAACACTGACAGTTCAATAAGTAACGTGGATTAGATTATCAACAAACGTTATTTAGATTTACGCCCACTCTCCGATATTTTCCCAGAAAATGCGGAGATGCCGACTAAACAATCAACTCCCCTTTCATAACTGGCACACGTACGTATGTATACATTTGTGTATGTGTGTGTATAAATAGTAAGAATAAAAGCTAAAGTTTTAAAATAAGCTAATATATATATATATATATTTCAATAACTCATGATTTTATTCTGGCCAATAGACGTCACACATTATTAAATGGACAAAGTCCGACAATTATTTTTAAGACATTTTTTGATTTTTATGCGTTCTTTTTATAGATAAAAATATTTAAGTAAATGCTCTGTTTATGTGTGACATCCTTTGTTTACATTTGGATACGCATTGAGCAGATATGAATGTAGGAGAGAAAATCATAGAGAATTGTGCTTAAAAACAGTAAAATCGACATTGCTAACCGAACGCTCTTCTGTAGCCCAATCGGTTGTCACATCAGGTCATATGACGGTTCCGTATAGGATACAGTGTCGATTCCTGTCGGAGGACGCATATTTTCTTAAATATATATATATATATCAGTTAAAAGTAGGGGGGAGCATAAGGTCAAAATTAAAATTAGACTTGTGGGTATTTCTTGATTAACCAATTACATGTCAGATATACGCTAAATAGAAAAGTAAGCTCAGAGGGTGCAGGTGGGTGAGTTATTTTTGCATGTCATGTTCCAATAGACATCGTTGGCGATTGCAGAAAATGTGTCAGAGACAAATGTATGGTGAATTGTAGACAG
The DNA here is from genome assembly GCA_903632075.3 of Acanthosepion pharaonis. NCBI lineage: Eukaryota > Metazoa > Mollusca > Cephalopoda > Sepiida > Sepiidae > Acanthosepion > Acanthosepion pharaonis. The sequence continues at coordinate 58,673 of CAHIKZ030005605.1, forward strand.
ACACACACACATACATACATATATATATATATATATATCTCCGAACATAGATTATATATTTTCGTTTTGACCCCATACGTCCACATTATGGCCACAACCTGGTCGAAGATGTGCGTACATGTCGGGGTAGCTACTAACATTGGGGAAGCGCTGATTTAGGAGGACATCTTTCAGGTCAAACCGCTGATTCATCTGGCTTCTCTGATGGACACTCAGTACAAAGTCATCTGAGGAGAGTCACATACTACAATGATTACTATTTCTAAAGATCTTATTTGGTGCCTTTTCTGTTCATCTCGTTTTGTCATCTAAACGTTCTGTTTAGATTATTCTAAAAATATTAATTACGATATTTGAATTTGCATCTTGAATCGTCATCACGTGCAAAATATATCAATTCTATAACCTAACGTATATCAATAAAAAGTAAAAGAAGTGAATGACTTTGTATGATTTTGAAAATAAATAAATTGTATTAAAAGGTGATACTATTTTCGCTTATGACATCAGATTGAGTTGGTGTGTTTGTCCCCTTGGCTGCTTATGAATGAATGGCTGATTAATTTGGTATCTACTTGTACAATATTTACTACTCTTCCAAACTATCGGGAGGTTAAATATTATATCATGGTACACAGACAATCAAGGTAACTGTAAACGTCAAATCAGTTAATAGTTTATTACTGTTTCTGCAAGTTGGGGCGGGGGGGGGGGGCACTGGAACCAGAACGTGTCGATTGCCTAGAAATAAATTTCACTTTAACTCAAGCCAAGAGATCTTTTAATTTAATTATTGAATCAATTTGTAAATACTATATTTAATATATATCGAAATATATACTATATTTTCTTAAAAAGTTCTGGCTAGATCTAGGAACGTGCACGCATGCACACGAAATATTGTGGTAAAAGCATTAAAACATGCCCGAATGACTCAACGTATAAAAAAATTCTTAGTTTCACAAATCTGTTATAAGTATATTTTACAAACATACATCGCTAAAGTAATATCAAGAAAAAAAAAACAGATGATCAGACGTCATGTCACGCAGTATGCGCAAAGCATTCTGTCAGTTAAGTGCCATACGTCATACACGGTTGGGCGATGATGTCTCTTTTGATTCATAACTGACAAGGCAGAAGATTTTCCTGCAGTAGGTTGGTGTTTCTTTCTGCCAACCAAGTTTGATGGGTAGGGAAAGAGATGGATTCCTGCCTTTCCCAAGGGTATTTGCGCGTTACTGTAACGAACCCGACTGGAATTTGAACACGGCTCTCCGATTTCTAATTCCGAACCGATATCCATTTCACTACAACGCATAAAATTAACATTCAAATTTACCTTTAGGTGATGTATCGAGAGGCGTTAACACCGTGGCTACAAAGTAGCTTACCGCATTAGTCACCACCCCAGGAATATTGACGTCTTTTATAATGTGAGCAAGGAAGGCCATATTGTGCCGCTCCCTCTTTTCCACACATACTGGACAGGGTGGTCTCGCATTATCATTGAAGGAATGACTGTACCTCTTCTAGTTGAATCACAGTTCTGCATAGCTGATTTAAGGGGTGGCTGGCCGAAATTTTTTCCATAATCATGTCACGCAAAAGTAATGTCTTCCTTGGTCTCATAATCTGAACTACCGTGTCTGGGACGCTATTGACAGATATAGAAATACAAATATAGCTTAGTTCCGAATTATTTTTGCTTGATGATTGTTGTCACATGAAACTCTGAGTTGCAGACTGGTATCATTGAATTGATGAGAACTTATGTGGGGTTACTTTTCAGGATAAATGAAACATTTTACTGTCATTATAACTAGCTGTACTCCATATATTGTCGCATATGGGTACATTTGCTTCATCGAACACTAAAGACTGGCGCTACAGGACCACAAATAAAACGTTTTATCGAAATAGCAAAATACATATCAATTAAAAGCTTCCAACAGCAGAAACAACCAAAAATTGGAGGCACATAAAGTTAGAACGGAAAATATTGATATCATGAAGATATCGATTTCCACAATACCTTACATAAAACTACCATCAATACTAGAAAGAGCGATAAATTACCGTATCTACTCGCGTATCATGCGAATTTTGAAGACCTAATTTTGAAGCTAATTTTAAGCAGGTCGCATCATACATAAAATTAAAGTATGTACTCTCTGGCCCTGGCTATACCGTTGACAAAACTATATATACATTTACTGTTGTTAAATTAGCTTCAAAATTAGATCTTCAAAGGTCGCATAGTACGCGAGTATATACAGTATTTAGCTTAAGAATTTGATGCCCTGTTAAATTCTTTTAAGAGAAAGATTTTATAAATTTCAACAGTAACGCTAACTGATCGGTCAATGAATCCTGAATATTTCCAGTATAATAATGACTGGCCGCCATTTCCGTGTATGCCAGTCTGCTAGTGTGGCTAGCCAATCCCTGTTGTAGACCCCTGCTCAGGCACATTTGTTAATGTTTAGCACCAACGGTCCACTTGTGCTTTATACTGCAACTATGATGAGCGGACCTTAGTTACGGTTTCTGGGAGAGAGCAGATCATCTGTAGTGATCAATAGTTTGAACAAGGCCTGCTAGCACAACCAACGACGAAGAATTCCGTCTATACAGTTTCAGTGCCAAAGGTTGGGTCAACTCATGGTATGGTTTTCAGGTACTTTCCAAAGGTGCCGTACGCTGGGATCGACTCCCCAGGCCGATAACATCAAGAATCACTTTCCTGATAAATCAACCCTTGGGAGAAGAGAACCCAGATCTCATGCCTGTATGAAAACTCTTAATTTCGTTATTACCATTGGGTATCCTTAAAATAAATTTGCATTAAGGAAGACATATCTGAAATTATGAAAACGTACAAAGTTATGTCAATAAGTACCTCGCCTGATACGTACCTGATTTTTGATTTGGAATTTTTACAAGGTTTTCTGCATTTGTTTTACTCAGTGAGCATTTTGGTCTTAAAATACATCTACCACAGCGCAATCAAATAACCTTTGGAAAAATATGAATCCACCTATTTCTCCTCCAGCTATGGGTTAATTACTAATACTTGTATCACTAAACCATTATTATCTCTTTTGTGATGTCAACAAATACTCATTCTCACTTTTGTAATACACGTTGTAGTAGAGACTTTTTAATTGCAGATTTCAGCTATAGTAAAGCTGTTGAACAATACCGGTGTCAGACGCCTTCGTATAACACTCGCAGGAATAGTACTTGCTCGATAATACTCGCTCGAATAGTAATCCGTATAGTGATCTGAATAGAGAAATAGTATAGTGAATAGAGTAGAGAATAGCTGTCCGAATAATAATAGGGGATAGAGCAGAAATAGAGATCCGAATACTATACAGGATAGACTAGAATATAGCGATCAATAGTAGTCACGATAATTCCCATATATAAAAGGTGTTCCAATAACTTGGACCGATTTTAAATGTGAATTAAGTTTAAGAGTCTAATGATTTTTTCTTTTTCTTTCAGACTTAACAACTTAAGTCTTTGGCAATTTCAACCAAACAACGTGTTAAAGTTATCGAAGTCTATCACTAAAATGGACTATCAAACAGAAATGCATTTCGCACACTTTGTGATTATTTAGTCAACATAGTCGACCAACCGATAGTGTAATTGGAAAAGATGTAACGTTGTTGTGGATAGGTACAATTCCTGCGCGTGATAACGAATAGAGGTGCCTGGATTTTCGGACATATTCTCGTGCACTGCAGCAATGCTTTCAGCTGAACGAGCACGCAATGGTGTTTTCACATCTGCCACCAACTCAGTTTTTTTTTAATTTACAAACAATTTTTTCAACTGCACTCTTGAAACTTTAACACGTTGTTTGATTGTTTATCTTTCCATGGTTGAAATTGTCAAAGACTTAAGTTGTTAAATCTGAAAGAAATAGAAAAAAAATCATTAGACGCTTAAACTTAATTCACATTTAAAATCGGTCCAAGTTATTGGAACAGCCTTTATATATATCCTCTATGATCACGTGATCTACTTAATTCAATAATGGGATCGCCTGTGTTTACTCATTGGCGATCTATGTTCAAACTCAAGTGTCGGCAGCGACACTTTATTCCTATATAACAATCTCCCACCCCCACCAAAAAAAGAATTCTTAGGATAAAATTAAAAATATTTTTCTTGCTTTAAATAACCTGCAAAGAGTTGATAAACCGTAGAAAATGAACGAATCAATCATATGTTTGTCATCTTTCATCTGTCCATCCATCAAATGCAGGCTTTTGTGCATCACCAGCGAAGATGAATACCTAGTGAGAGTATGAATATATATAAAAAATAGTGTTCAGTAGCTTAATCCGCTCTTATTTGGTATAAGTTACGTTGAAATTGAGAGCTAGCATTCATTTTGGTGACCACCCTTATACAAGTGATTAATTTCACAGTAAAAAAATGTTGGAGGTAAAATATTCAGAAGATAATTATATTTATATAATCAAAATATCGTATGAGTTTCATCATATATTGATAATAACTTTTTGGGGGCGAGTATCAAGTCTTATTATGCAAACAGATAGCAACATATTTATTTTTTATTTATAAATAAATGCGAAAGATGTCGGTCACAGAAACATACGTTTGATTCCTATGTAAATAGGAGCTTCTTGACGTCCTGTAACCTTCATCATTCTTTCATACATTAATTTTAACTTTTTACTCTTTCGACTTTAACAATATAATCAGACCCCCCCACACCACCAACATCTTGGATATTGTTTTCCATTCTCATTAAATATGTTTTAATGGCGTTTCGCAAGCGACCAGTTTATGAACTTGCAAAAATTCTCTGCATTTTTAATCGAATTTAACCAAACAAAGGCAGTAAAACCACTAAGACACAAGGGGGTCACTGGGTGTGAAGAAATTAGAAAACAAAACATTATGAAGAAGCGAGAACAATAGAAGAGTCATCAGGAAGACAGTAGATGACGATTGACATTGCATTTAAATTTTTGATGATCAAATTGGCCGAAAACTATGGAGCCAGAAGTGAGTTCTACAAGCGAGAAGTGCGAGAAAAGAAACTACTAGCAAAAAATTCATGGTTACCTCCAGCCAATTCAAATGTAAATTGATGAGATCTTGTCGACAGTCTAGTACTGCGCTTAAATTCATAAAGTCTGGGTACAATAGAGAAGAGGCCATCCAAACAATTACGATGAAAGTATTTATAGAAAAGTCACAAGAAGGCAACTTTATACCGGGTGGGAAAGTAGTTAAAGCCGAGACGCCAGGTCAGGGTCAATAATATTGCTGATTCTCCTTTGGATTTTATCAAGAATATCTAAATAAATAGCAGGAGCACCGGGCCATATGTGGCAGCAATATTCTAAGCATAATCGAATGGTAGACTTTTAGAATTATAAGATAGATTCTGGAGAGATAAATTGTCTAGCACGATATAGTGAAGCAACTTTCTTAGCAGCTGACCTAGCAATGGATTCAGTGTAGTCTTTCGACTTCATGTCAGCCGAGATCTTAACCCAAGAGGTCTCAACGAGTCACCCTCCTTTAGCTTAGCATCAGCCATGCTAATGGAAGCCAGAAAGGGGTCTTTCGGTTGATTAACAGGGAACAGTTGAGTTTTAGAGGCGTTAAAATTAACAAGCCATTCTTTGCCCCAGTTAACAACAGACTGTAAGTTGTTTTTGACATCAGCAGAAATTATTGACCTGATCAGATTTAGTATCGAGACAAGAGTGAATGGTTGTGTCATCAGAATAGATAACAAGTTGAGACCTGATACCATTAGGAACGATATAGTCCTGGGGGATACCTGCATTAGTACAGAAGGATCTAGAAGAGTGGCCGTTCAGGGTAATTTTTTTATATTTTGGTCCCATCAGCTTTGAAAGGATCTATAATTTTACTTGCTACAATACTTGCTCAAAATCTTACTCTACCTCTATTTTGCTGTTGTTTGTGTCGGATTAGTTGAATATTTCCATGAACGACCCAAGATCCAGCCTAGCCATAATGTCCATCCAATGTAGCTCTATATTCAATATATTTGACACATTTAAAAATACTCATTCATAAGATGGCCAAAGATGCATTCCAAAATCTAAGAGACAGAAAAATTCTGTTAGAAACAAAGGAAAAAGTACTGAATTGTTACGTGGTATCTATCGTCCTGTATGGCAGTGCATGCTGAACAATCTCCTCAAAGATGAAGAGACTTGAAGCAACAGAAATGTGGCTCTATAGAAAAATGCTGAGGATAACATGGACCGAACATGTGAGCAACGACATGATTTTGGAGAGAGTGGAAGCAAAAAGGAAACTTATACTGGACATCAGGAAGAGTATTTTGAGATTTCTGGGGCACGTAATGAGGAAGGAGGGCTTGGAAAACCTGATCCTCACAGGATAGATTGAGGAAAAAGAGGGACAGAGGAAAGCAGCACGAAACATACTTGATGGGATCGAGTAAATGGATGATAGAAAAGGGATTGGGAGAAATAGCAAAAATAAAAAATAAAACACTTATTAAGAGATACAAAGGAAAGGAAGATGTTGAGGGCCATGATCGCCTATGTCCTGAAGGGAAACGGCACATGAAAGAAGAATGAATACATAATATTTGATTTTTTGATAATGATTTTTAGTGATTTAAAAAAAAAAGGTTTGACCTATATCCTCCTGAGGTATGTTTAAACTGACACTCTTTTTCCCGCATATATTGCGATTAAAGTTCATCGTTTCTTGATTTCAAATGAAAAAGTGGAATTTTTCCAACATATTTCAGTGAAATTTCGTTTTCCAAAATTATAGTTCATAGATAGATATATGAAAAAAGGGGAACATGGTAGAATAATTTCGATGCGATCAAAACTATTATTTTGTGTTGGATCTGGAATTCTGAAATTATTTGCAGGCGTCATTTCAAAATATCATTTGTAACTAGAAATATTTATAGGACCCTCTCGAAACCTCGTCCAGGTCTTTCATTTTTTTTTTGAACAACGTGTAAATTTGCAAGCATTTTAATAATAAAAATAGTTTAATATCTTTTTATATCATAAACAAAAGTGAAGGTTATCATTAGTTTCTTCAAGGAGTTGGCGAATGAAATTTGAAGATGGATTTCGTAGCATTGTGTCTCATTGTGCTGAATCACCGATGCAACAATGTTATGGCCCTGAATGACCTAGAGTTTCTCAAAGAAACTATTAATAAGAGGTACTTGAAGTTTGGGTCTACATACAAATGCTAAGAAGACCATGGAGTGGACATGTAAGCAAAGAGAACGTTTGAAAGAAAAGGTTAACTAAGAATTTTTTTTTCTTTTTTGTATCGTATCCATTCAGAACGAGGGCGATCATGGTTCACCACAAATTCCGATCTTTTAATAATAATTAAAGTAATATTTGTTTCCTTATTATCTCTCGTAGTCCATGTTCTGCTATTTATATAAGCCTGTTTCGTAGGTCACTCGTTTTTTCCTCTGCCCCTCTTGCCTTCAATATGACCTGTAATTATCAAGTTCCCTTTCTTCAGTATGTGTTCCAGAAATTTCAGCTGTCTCTTTCTCTTTCTAACTATCATTTTCTTTCAATTTTCCTTAAAACTTCTTAAAACTAGTTCCGTCCATGGTATTCTCAGCGTCGTTAGAACCTCATTTCTGTTACTTCAAGTCTTACTTCATCTGTGAGGAAATTGACCAGTATTCATTGCCTTACAGGAGGATTGTTGTTACCTAACTGATCAGCTTTCCCTTATTTGTTTCCAACGAAAATATTCCTGTCTCTTAATATTTTATTCAGCTTTTGGTTTGGTCTGATCTGGTTTGTTTTGTTTTGTTTTACGGCATATCAACCTCAAAGGTTATTTAATGCAGACAACATTTTTATTGCTGGTAATATTTTTTCCAAAAAAATATTGCTGGCAATATTTATTCCTCAAAAATATATTGCTAGTATTAAAACCTATTTTTACACTGTCATAGTGTTTTGACCCCAGTTTGGGGGTTAACTATTTGCCCATAGCTGGGACCTTAACTGGTGCTACCACCCAGCAATTAAGCGGTGGCTCCACGCTCCTCAAAACCTCCTGATCAGAGGCGGTGCTGTTGGATGTAGTTTATCGACTTACCCAGGACGCGGATGTAGTTTATCGTCATACCAAGACGGATTCAGATTTTAAAAAACTTCTGTCAAATTTTCTGTCATCTGTTATAAATTGATGTACTTGTTTGATATTGGCGTCTCCAATTCGTATTTCGCGTCTTGGACTGTCCCGCTCGCTAACTATAATACATATATTCTATCTTCTTGATGGTCAGCACTTTCATCCCGTTTTCCTCATTTACCTAGTCTATGAGACACTATTAATTGTAATTATGTGTAGGCAGTTGAAATTTATGGGACGCATATAAGGAAAGAGGGTCTGGAAAATTTAATACTGACAGGGCGTATTAAAAGCAGGAGCGACAGAGAAAGGTTGCAAGTCACCAACCTGCCGTTTTTTTATGAATAGATGGCAGAACATGGACTATGAATGAAGATAACAAAGACATTGCTTAGAGATGCAAGAGAGAGAAATGTATGTAGAGACATTATTGTCCATGACCAGGAGAGAGATGGCACACAAAAGAAGTTTGATGATCAGCATCTAATGTTGTAAACTTCTTGGCATTTCTATTTTCTCACAAGCCATATTCGTTTCCCAAAAAAGGAGATTTTTATAGGAGTTTGAAATTGCATGATCTTCAGCATCAGGTGAAAGAGAAGTTTGTCTTGTCGGTTAGAAATGTTGATGAAAAGAAAACGTAACAAGAGACTTTGGTTAATTACTGCAATCTTGTAAAGAAGTTTCATTATCTCATTGTTCAGAAACAAAATACAAAACATCTTTTTATTAATAAAAATGGACTGGGTTGATTAATGATTCATTTGTGCTCAAATCCGTTTTCTTTGCTGGAATTTTTAATCTTATTTATTTCTCAAGGTCAGTGTTCTTGAAGACATTCTATTTTGAAACATGAGGAATGGATAAGAGAATAAAATATAGCCTTTGTTATGGATGGCGACAGAATACTTGACTATCTCAAAATATTATACTGCTATATTTTTCTATATATTCAAACTAATATTTTTCTGATAAAAACCAAGTATGAAATTTAAGCCCGAATATTTTTCTGTAATTCTCATTATTATATACATTGCTATTCGGACCAACGTACTCATCTTGTTTATTATACCCATAACATTTCGGCCATTATAACTTTCGGTCCTTTTCAGGTGACTGTTGGCTTTACGGCCATATCAGGTTGAAACACCGGTTCCCATACGACCACCGGTCGGTATCTAGATGGGAGACCGTTTAGGAATAACAGGTGATGTAAACTTGGATGTTTGGGTGGTGTAATGGATAATACCTCGGAATTTTTAATCTGAGTTCCAGTTCGGTTTATATTCAATTACGCATAAATACCACTGGGAAAGGTATTAATCCACCTCTTCTCCCTCACCAACTATTGCTTAATCAGTAAGATTTGTACCCCCCGCAAAAAATCCTACAATCTAAAAATATTTTCTGACTTTAAATAACCTGCTAAGAGTTGATAGGCTGTAGAAAACGAATCAATTAATCAATCGGTGACTGTTGTACACAGTAATTTTCTCGGAGTTTCAAACAAAACACTTTATTAAATCCACGGGATAGATTGTTCTCATTCTGCTAAGGGGATATTTTAGTTAATATCCACAAGTCCTATTTACCTTTTCCATGCTTATTCTTTTAGAATACTGATAGAAAGTCACCTCTGAGTACGGAGTTGAGTTTAAGTCGTTTAAATTATCGATATGTTTTATTAGATTAAAGCATTTGGTTAAAACATATCTCATTTCCTGGCTGTCGTGAGTTAAATGTTTAGGTCTGTGAGTGCTGGAAAAACTCATATTTTTTCGACCTTGCCCCTATCTAAGATTCGCTTCGTAAATCACTATTTGTCGGAGACATTCGACAGTTCCATTCTTTAAGAAATATCACAGCTCAGTGACAGTGAGACTAAGTCTGACCTTGTCTGTGATGTGAAGTTTAATTTACCGATCCATTTTCGATTTTCTGTTATTTCAGAAGGGAACAGTTTATCCACGTTGCATCACTTGTCAAAAGTAATTTGAGTAACAGACTTCAAGTGTTTATTTGGTTCGATTCGTACGCTCTTTGTTCTTTGAATTATGTTTAAACCCAAGTACTTAAAGTTGGGGTTTTCTTCAGTTCTTCATCTTTTCTTATGCCATGTATAACATTCTTTTGACCTTGCCTAACAGAAATCGTCAATATGTTTCAAGATTATTCCATGCAACTGTGTAGAATCATCAGGACGCCAGGTAAATATGAATTCACCATGGGCGGATATTGTTGATAAATGTTCTTTTCTTACTGTCAAATACCACGATATGAGCGCGTCTTTTAAGACAGAAATGCGTTTCTTAAATCCCCAAAGCTGTTCAGGTTGAAGCTTAGCCTGCGATGGAGTCGTTAGGCAGACATTTATTTTAAAATGTTCGTTTTCTATCCATTAGAAGACATAATAGTTAAAACCATGCGTATTCGTTTTTGAGAGCATTTGGTGGAATCGTAGTGTTTCAGTAGAAGGAACGGACAAGTGATGCAAAGGTGAATGAGACTAGTCAATAGTAAATTACATGAAATATCCCTTAAACAAATTTTCTTATAATTATTTCAACATTATGGATCCCAACGCAGTAATATACAAAATTATTTCTTTCAGCGAATTCCGGGTCAAGAGAATTTTGATCGGAGAGCAAAATTCTTGAGATTCACTTCAAGATAGGCAATTGTTTATTTCATTGCGTCTGTTTATCGAAACATTCACGTTCTTAAATTCTATAATTTTCAGTTTCTCTTCCATACGTAGATTGAATGTTTGCATTTGTTTCAGTTTATCTTCTTTTAAAATTATATACAGTCTTCATTATACCAAAGGCATTTGATAAATTACGCCACAAAAACCTTTTGGAACTGCTCAGCAACCTGGACATATTTTGGAAGGACAGGAGCTTATACTCACAGAAAACGCCTCCATATGGATAGAAAATAAGTTTAGTAGATATACAAAAATAGAAAGAGGTGTAAGAAAAGGATGGCTCTTTTCACTGGACTTATTCAACCTAAACAGTGCGACAATTCCGAGAGAATTAGATGTCATCACAGGAGTCAGCATTGGCGGCCACGGTTTTAACAATATAAGATATACAGATGACAATGCTGATAGCAGACACGGAAAGGAAGCTACAAGAACTACCACGGAATGTAATGAAGGAACGCGAGAAGAAAGGACTAAATATAAACTGCAAGAAGACAGAATCCATGGCTATTAGCAAAAGGATTAGTTAAAAATGTGTATTACAAATTGGAGGTACCAAAATCTAATGAGCAAAAAAAATTTAAATATCTAGGAAATGTTCTAACAGAGGACCGAAAATGCGATACTGAAGTCCGAAGACATACTGGGATATACTTTTAAACATATATTTCTAAAAACAATCGACATTAAGGGTCTATTAAATTTTTGATATTTTTTCCTAACGTATGAGTATTTCTTTCGCAAATGTCATCGTGTGTTGACAAATTGGCTGAAATTCATGTTGGGCTGAAAATTATAATATAATCAAGATGTTGACTTTTCATACTACCTCAAAAAATGTCAATCAGTAATGGAACGAAAGATGACAGTGGACTTGAAAAGCTTATTTTCTTGAACAACTGCCTCAAGAGAAAGATTTTGTAAGTTTCATCTGTCAGTAACACTAATTAATTGGTCAATCATTACCTAATGTATTTTGTATGGAAATACTTAATTGCATCATTACTATTATCAAAGGCTTCTGAAGTACATTATTATTTAAATTTTTACATATCTCCCCAAACTGTATTAAAAAAATTAGCTTTACAATAAAAGTTGATGGATAAATTCTCTGATATAAGATTGTATAAATCATATATGAAACATACATATATATATATATAGATTGTGCGAAGAACTTTAGTCCGAATTGGTTCACAGTTCTATCCAGTTCGCACTCTCTTTTCCATTTGAAAGCACTAGAGTCTCTATACATTCGGTCCAGGGAGCCATCTTTGTGCAAGCAAAGAGACTGTCTCCTTGGGCTTCACGTCATTATTCTCTAGTGTTTTTCACAATTTCCCCCCTCACACTCCGTTATATATATATATATATATATTTTATTTATTTTTTCTCCTCCGTTTATTGTGCATATTTGCACAGTTTAAAAGAGAAAAAGACATATTTATATATATATATATATATATGATAAAGAATAAATAAGAAACGTTGATAAATCTAACATATTTCGCTTTTATTACAGGTTTTTGTTTTTCTTTTTATACATATCTCATTCTTTGATCTAGTTTTACTAAACACACACACACATATATATATATATATATATATATATGAGAGAGAGGGAGAGAGAGAGAGGGAGAGAGAGAGGGAGAGAGAGAGAGGATAAATGAGATGGCCAAATATAAGAAGGCGTGTAGCTCATGTGCATACGCAGGCAAGCAAATAAATAATCGTTAAATTTATGCATGAGGTGTAAACGTAATAGTGCTCAATACGGTTATACAGATCAAATATATATATTAATTAGTACATATACGCGTACCTACGTTTCTAGCGTGCGACTATAGTTTCGCTGGGTGGTGTTACCAGTTCGTTAAGCAAGTTTATGTTGCCGGAAGTAAACAGATGCCTCATGGGAGTATTGCTGCTACGTAGTATATAAAAAATAAATTTGCACATGAGTGTGCTAAATGTGATGCTGATGGCTTACATTTCTTAGAAAAAAATAGCGGAATATGAGGTAGGAGTGTAAAAGAGAGTGAAAGAAAAAGTTAATTACTAGTTTAAAATTTGAAATTAAAGATGTTGGGTTCCCGTGGTCAGTAAACCGTTACGGGTTAAGAGGAGGTAAAAAAATGACTGGGTATAAAAATAGGAAAAAAACTGGTGGGAATGGAGGTGGCCGTGGTTAGGGGAACCTAAATAAGTGGCTCATATGAGTATCACTGCTACGTAGTGTAAAAAATAAGGTTGCTCGGAAGGGGGAATGTTAGATGTGATGCTGGTGATTTATATTTCTCAGAGAAAATTAGCGGAATATGAGGAGGAGTAAGAAAATATGAAAACGTATGTACGCGTATATGTACTAATTAATATATTGAGAGAGAGAGAGAGAGAGAGAGAGAGAGAGAGAGAGAGAGAGAGAGAGAGAGAGAGAGAGAGAGAGAGCATTTAAGCAACAATAATTCTTTTAAACAAGCTTTGTTCCGACACGGTCTATCTTTCCAACATTTTATTAGATTTTTCAAACATTCGACTATGTTATTTTACGTCAGAATTAAAATTAGTCAACTTCTCAAAGTTTTTTTTTAATCCTGGTATTTTCGTCTGACTCTACAGTCGTTATCAAGAATTGCGTATTTCGTCTGTTTATGAAAATTTGTACTTTTGCTTACATTATTTCTATTTTTGTAACTTTGAATTTTGACTTTCAGTTGATTTTGTGACCAGTGTCTACTTTTTATTTCTTTCTCTCTCAATTGTAAAGTGTGACTAGATTTTATTTCAGATTCTGAAAGAGTTATTTAAACTTATTTTGGGCATTTGCTTACACACGGTGGAGTAATGGCTAGCGGCTCGGATTTAATAGGTCGGAGAGCCGAGTTTGAATTCCATTCGAATCCATTACATTCACTTAGTTGGAAATACCCTTGGGAAAGGGTATGAATCCTCTTTTTCCCCCCAGCTATGGGTAAGTAGCAGGATAGATCGGGTTTTAACTGCTCTACCGCAGAAGAAATGGGAAAAATCTGCCTCGAAATCTGTATCGAAAGATAAATGATCGCCTAAGCGTGTGTCACATATGGCACATAACTGACTGAATTCCGACATTTCCCAGTTTGCTGGAACCAATTTAAAGTCATTTAATGGTGAAGTTGGAAAAAGCTTATATAATCTGTTAGTAGAAGTATTCACTTGGTTTCGTGAACAAAGATTTGGGAGGCTTTTCTATATTTGTTGCATGCTCTAAGATGGTTTGTGTGGGTTAAATGTGAGAGTCGGTGTCTTCTACACCCCTATCGACTGCTGATTTAGTAGATTTTCTGCGGCTTGATTCAGCGAGAGATGTTGCCTGATAAGTATTATGTAACTATGTCGCCCTCTCAAATACCACTGTTTTTCTAACAGATGGTTGAGTCCTAAGAATATGAGCGTCCTTTCAAAGAGTTCTTTGATATCTCTAGTGAGGCCACTTTTGTTGGCTCGAAACGAGTTCTCGAGATAGCTCTGTTGGAATAATATCGGAATCCATTCTCGTCACGTATCCAGCTCAAAGACTTTTGTAGTTTCGCTTCAACACTTGCGGATTTGGATGGAACTAGAGCCTGAGTGTTAGAAATCGCCTCAATACCTTTTTAGAATGATGTGAATGCATGGTGACTGATTCGGTGGGCATAGGTGGCACCAGAATACAACACAGCAATTGTCAGCACATGCAAGAATGAGTTATATATATATATATATATATATATATATATATGTGTGTGTGTGTGTGTATGTTAGATTGATGATCCGAAGTTCTTTAGTATTTTTGTTTTTATTTAAAAAAACACACACAAAAAACAGTTCTTCATACAGATGTAGAGCTTAAAATTATAATAATATTTTTTCATATTTAAAATCAAATTATATAACGATTTAAAAAAAAGTGAATTTTTTTTAAATCGTAGTTAAATAAAACGTATTCTAAATAAAACAAATATACAAATAGAAAAAAATGTAAGAATTTTTGCCGTTAACAATAAATTAAAAAAAAAACGACATGCATTTAACGGATGTCAGAATTCATTGAAATATACATCCCTACCCCTACCAAAACGTAACTAACAACTGATACAACAAAATAGAGCGATAATGAACGCGCAAACACCTCTTGTCTACATGAATGGGTTTCTCTCTATCCTTGGAAACGTGAATTAAAATTTTTGCTGTGCTTTTAAAACCCAGTAATAAGTTACTCCAAAATTCGCTTGAGCATGAAATGGACTAATGTCTTTAATTTAATTACAAAATTAAATTCGAAGCTTTTAGCTTCCATTTTTGAAACATAGTTAGAACTGTGTAGCGGAAAAAAACATATTTTAAATCAATTAATCTATAATATTAATGCTCTGTAAATTTACATTGAGCACTATTTTGTGAAAATAAAAATATCTATCAGAACACCGGATTATATATCTTACTGTTCTTTCTTTTTACTGTTGTATTATTGTTGTAGAGTAGTTTTCACAGCGGAGGCTTGTATTTCACTAAGTCGGTCCTAAAAGGGCCCGACGTACAAAACGTTAGGAACTTGAAATAATAGTCAATGACGCAGTAATCTAGTTGTAGTGGTTGATACTTTAATGTCCGACATCGACTGACACACCAACTCCACTGAGCCCCCGCCCACTGGCGACTGCTACTACTACTACTTATTATCTGTGAGAGAGTCTATTAACAATAGAATAGGTATGTTCCAGTATAACATCCCCCCTAAAACTTTACTCCGTAGGAGTAAAAAGTTTTATTTATTTTTCATTTTTTTTACAGAAAATATGAAGAAAAACAACAATTTTTTTAAAATTTAAAAAAAAATTTTTTAAGCAACATCGTAGCGTATTTCCTACGTTTTTTTTTTATCCACTTTTAAATGATCAGTTGCCTTTCTTTTTTTCTTCTGAATCAGCATGCCTCAGGTAAAATTGTTTGCTGGCGTTGTTAGATCAAACGTATTGAAAATCACCTCCATCGGCGTTTTTTTCCGCGGCACCGCTGTCAACCACGTCTGAAAAACGTCGTCTGATCTGCTTACGGCACGCGAGTTTTTCCCCTTTCACCAAGTAAATCATATAGCCAATCCGCTTTTCTATATTTTTTTATACCTCCATAGTGTTACCAGAGGCAACCTTCCGCTTTGCGCTTCTTATGGTGGACTCATAGTTTTTGTATGTTCTTCTTGTTGACTTAAATCATTTAATATTACTGCATGTCCTTGGCTGCGGGTAACTCGTTTCAGTGTCGGCTTCATTTTTCATTTCTGGAGCTTGTTTTTTACGTATATCGTCGGTGTTACCCACTCAACTTTTTTAAATACCGCGGTTTTCTCTAATCTGTCCAATTCTTTATCTGTTCAATTGAAGCAAACCGCACATTCCTTTTCTTTTTG
>CAHIKZ030005605.1:77500-102500 GCA_903632075.3 Acanthosepion pharaonis
TATGTATATATATATATATATACGTATTATTAATTTTTACCGCTTATTAACCCTTTGCATGTTATTTAAACCTAGGAAATATTTTAAGATTAGAAGAATAGTGGTTTAGTGATACCAGTCTTACTAATTAAGCAATTGATGGGGAGAGAAGAGGTGGATTCATGCCTTTCCCAAGGGTATTTACGCGTGACTGAACATAACGAAAGGAAAGGGAATTGAAAGTTAGCTATTCGATTAACAATTCGAACCATTATATATTACATTAACCACAAATCCTGTATTACAACACCTGGTATTCCCAAGCGGTCACTCACCTAGATACTACCAGGCTCGATGTTGCTTAACTTCGATGATCGTACGGGAACCGGTGTTTCATGATATGGCCGTAAGCCAAAGGGAGAAATATGTTGAAAAATCTTCCTGTATCTCTATAATAATGAGTGGATTGGTAGCGGAACCATATCAATCTTTAAAACATGAGTTTTTTTTTCTTTCCTTTCACCGCCCAAACAGAGGCAGCATTTGTGTTCTGTTAACAGAAATGACTACCAAATATTCTGAGACAGGTTTTCTAAACATTACATCATGCCTGGCTTTAGCCACCCCCACTTGAACCATTCTGCTTCCTTTTTTTTTGCAAAAGACAACCAGAACTATCTGTCTGTGCGTGTGCTTTTTATGCAAGTGTAAGAAAGATTTAACCTGGCTATTTACTACCTGTGCCACTCGTTTTAGAAACGTCGGAATGAACGTGTAATGGAATTAATTAAAAAGCAAACAATATCAAGAAAACTCAGGAACATTATGAAATTGAAGGAGAGGTTATGAATTTGATGTTTCTACTACGAAAAAGTTTAATATCTCAAAATCAGACCCAATGGAATTATAAAATTATTTTCTTGTTTGGACAATGATAGCCTGTCGTCTGAAAACTTGTTTCCTGACATTTTTGCTTTTCCGTTGATTATACAAAATTATTAATTTTTAAATTCTCATATACTGATCAGTTCATTTTTTTACAAGTATCTACTTACAGAAAAACAACGTACCCATTCTCCTTCCCATCTCTCTCTCTATTTTATGCCATATCCCTTCAGGACGTGGATGCTCATGTTCCTCACAATTTCCTGTTTTTTGTTGTAGGCAATATTGCATTCTTTGTGACATCTCATTGTTATAATTGTTTAGCTTTCGTCGAAAATAAATGACACGATTTATGAAAAAAACAAAAAAAAACCAACAAACAAAACAAAACAAAACAAAAAAACAACAAAAAACGGACGAATACGCAATTTTAAAAGAAATAAATAAAAGAAACACCGATGGATACCTTATTTATGATAACGGTTGTCTTGAAAAGACTAAATGCAAACAGACGACACACATATAAATTCAGCTGCTGTCAAAGGATATCGACGTATGTGCACGAATTTAGTTTCATTTGCCTGAAGCATATATAGAATATAGTTAATCTAAACAAGCTGAAAATGATGTTTAGTTTCGTATTTTCTGTTTTAATGAACTTTGAAAACGAGACGAATTGATGTGTTGATTATTTTAATGCAATTTAATTTAAGGGGACGGAAGAAATCGTTTACATTTCTGTATTTTATAAGGTTTGGAAATATATTTTTTCAAAAACAGTAAAAATATTTCTTTGTGTAAAATTGATAAGGACATTAACATTTTTTATAAGTTTCCGAATTTTGGAATAGCAATGGTTTATTTTTCCAATTATTTTCTAGAACTTATCAATATAATATTAAAATGCAAACTCTAAAAATGCTTATGACAGTCGTTGCTAAGAAATCTGATGCTTGGATTAAATTTTTCCTCATGATATTTTTATTCACCTCTTCGCCATTTGCTATTATTAGTGTTCGTACCAAATGCATCACTGTATTTTGATTAAATTAAAAAAACATAAACTGTTAATATATTTTATGAAGGAATTGTCTATCCTCTTGAAATATTACACACACACACACACACACACACACACACACATATATATATATATATATATATATATATATATGCAAAGATCGCATACAAGTTTTAATTTACTTTCGCTGATATTATAAAGGGTGCAAAATTCAAATTGAAAAATATAGAAATATTATACTTTCTTTTCTCTCTAAAAGCTCTGTGATTAAACAAACAACAACTTTTCACTTCAGAGGAAACAAAATTTAAGCGTAATCTCATGCGATACAATAACTTTATTCTACAGTTTTTTGCTTCTGTTTCTATTGAGTTAATAATCTTGAAAATTTTCCGAAAATAAAGATATAATGAATTAGAAAAGATGGCATATAATTTCTACCACAATTATAATTGCAGACTTTGTATAAATATTTCTAAATCTTAATAAAATACAAGAGAATTTAGTAAAAGTCACGTTACGATAATTGTGGAAATCCAACGTGATAAAGATAATAATTTTCAATACTTTGGATACATGCTGTGGATTGTTATAAAACGAAAAAAAGAAAGAGAAAATAAAAAAGAGGAAGAGAAAAATAACTGCAACAGTAAGTAGAGTTAAAATGTAAATGCTAGCGATAACGGTAGTGGAGATGGCATTAACGTCTCTAATAAGAAATCACTAATAGTGGGACTAATAAATAAACTTGAAGCCAATGTATGGGGTACTTTCACGCTAACTCAAAGGATTTGGGCGGCGATGAAATAAAGAATCTTCGTAGTGAATAAACATCTCAGATGACTTGATGTATCAAGTCACTCACAAATTGTCTTCTAAAAAAACGGCTTTCTTTTTCAGTCTTAGCTGAAAGTTACGGTGGAGTAATGGATAGTTCCTCGGATTGAGGAATCGGAGAGCCGAGTTCGAATTCAAGTTGGATCCATTACATTCACTTACGTGCTAATTCCATTGGGAAAGGTATGAATCCTCTTCTTATCCAGTTATGGGTAAATAGCAGCACAGATCGGGTTCTATAGCCTTGGATGGCAACTGATCTACCGTAGAAAGAAATAGCAATCTACTGCGGGAAAAAAAATCTTCTTCGTCAGTCATGTATTGAAAGACACATGATCGTCTAAGCATCTATCAAGCATGGTACATAACTGATTGTTTGAGTTCTTTTTAAAGTGTCGCCTAGTTCACCACTTTATTTTACTTCAAAAGAGTTATTTTTGTAACTGATTAAAATGCAGGAAAAAACAAGACGGTGAGTGCCCTGACATCTTGAACACCTTGGAGACAGTTCGATAACATTGCATTACATTCACCTATAAAAGAAACAAAACAAAAACAAAAACAAAAACAAAAAAAAACAAAAAAAAACTAGTATTTTAAATTAAGAGGAAAAAAACAGAATCTAATTTAATATTCTTAAAATCAGAGGTATTAAAATTTTCTTTTCTTGAAGTTAGCCCAACGCCTTTGTTATAGGATATTGATTTTTATCCCCCAGACTAGAGAGAGGGGTTTGCAATACTCACCCTTCTTTCCATCAGAGTTTTCTATGACAATTGATTGATTTTGGCGCTTTCCTGGACTATCTGAATTATTTGCAATCAGTCATGATGCCAGTGATTTTGTCTTTACTTGGGACATAATAAGGCAACGTTGGTTACAGACAAAATTATATACAAATGTATACATAAAAAAAGAAAAAAATGTGGAAAAAAGACTAACTTATATAAAATATTTCAAGATCATTAATTCTGCGGATATACTGTATTCAAGCCAGCACTAAAGAACATACTGGAATTGTTTCTGGAAAAAAAATAAACACACGCCCCTCACCACCACCCCCGTAAGGAAATCGCATAAAAAACAAACAAGTAAAAAAAATACAAAACACACACACTAAAAAAAAAAAAACAAAAACAAACAAACAAATTCAATTTAACTGACATGATAATGCTGCTACTTTTAAATTCACAAAATTACTTCATATTAAATAATTAAAGCGGATATGCGTGTAGCGTTTTGATTACCGGCTCGAAAAATGGGTTTGACTTGTATGTGCCGTGTCCCTTCAGGAAGTGTAATGATCAGCAACGTCTGTCCCTTTGAAAAGCTTCCCACTGTCTCCCGTTCCGGCATTGATTCGCACAATCGCCACGGATAGATGGCTCGCTGCCTTCCCCTGCTCCTCTTGCCCTTGATCACGGGAGTATCTAATTCTCCAAGCCCTCCTTCTTCATCGCGTGTCCAAACAGTTTCAGGTACCTCTTTTTTATATTCTGAGTATAATGTCCATTTTCCTTGAGACGTTTTCATTGCTTACGCACCCCGTCCATGGTATTCTCAGTATCCTTCTGTAGAGCCGCAGTTCTCTTGCTTCGAGTTTTCTATTAATTTGTGATGAGGTTGTTCAGCTTTTACTGACATTTACGAGGATTGATATTGCATTATAGTCCAGTACTCTTTTGTTTTTATTTCTACCGAAATTGGCTTACTGAGTTCAAATTCTAACCAAGACGATTGTGCTCGGTTTCACACAAATAGTCTAAGAAATGTAAAAATACACCTCTTCTTCGTCCAGCTAAGGGTTAATGGTCTTGGCTGTCTCGCCTTGTTTGGACTACAAGGAGAAGGAAGAACCGTAAAGATCCCTTGCTACAGGAAGCGCAGCAACAACGCCTAGCGTGAAGAGAGTCTATGATCTTAAACTCTACAGGTGAATGTGCATACGTACATACGTATTTAAAGAAGCGCAAACATTGACGGGTGAAATTGCGTACATGTACCCCGCTAAAGCATATGTACAAATACATCTGATATTGCTGTAAAAGTTTAACAATGTTATCAGCACGGACAAGTTTTTCTGTGTCGCAGGCCAGTTTCTCTATGCCGATACAAAAACATGTGGTGAGTATATTTTTTAACAACATTTATTTCCTGTCCATATTTTTTAATCAACGGTTTTACATTGGTGATTTTCGAGTTGCGATAAAAAAGCAATAGAAGTAAGATAAAAGACAAGACAACAATTAATAAAATCTGCTTCTTTTTGAAGTTACTAAAGCAGTAAAACTAAAAGCGAGATTTCATAATGTATAAATCCGGAAAACACAATCAGGGTCTTTTCTGTTAATTCTCCCCAACGGCATTCACAGAGACAGCAGCGCCATCTATCCTGTCGATCTGTTAAGCTCAAGCATTTAGAACATTTCATCGACGTAGGAAGAATATTTATTTTTGTAAGAAGCGAACACGACTCTCCTTGTTTTTGCATTCTTGTATTAACTCCAGCATCTTCGTGGCAAACTAAACAAATTTTGATTTAAAATTTATAATTTCAAAAGAGAGCCAAACATTTAATAAAAACAAAAAACAAAAAAACTTTGATTTTAAATTTATTATTTCTTGAGGTAAATTAATATTTGCGATAAGTAAGTTTACATTATTTGGGATGATTTAACAGAGAAGATCCCACAATTATTCTAATTTATCTAATTATTATTATTATTATTATTATTATTATCATCATCATTATCATTATTATTATTATTATTATTATTATTCTTATTCATATTCTTATTCTTATTCTTCTTATTCATATTCTTATTCTTATTCATATTCTTATTCTTCTTATTCATATTCTTATTCTTATTCTTCTTATTCTTCTTCTTCTTCTTCTTCTTCTTCTTCTTCTTCTTCTATGTGCCGTGTTCATTTAGGATGTTGGTGGCCATGGCTATTTCTGTAGGTTTTAATAAATTTTGTCTTTTTATCTTTCTTAAACCCTGTTTTGCCATCCATTTACTCAAACTAGTTCGGTAGATGCGTTGTTTGCTTTTGTCTCACTTCAATGTCTCTTTCCTCATTAGACGGTAGGTAACAGCTATTTGCACAGAGAGGTTAATCGGCGAGTCGAGTTCAAATTCCAGTCACATCTGTTATGTTCACTGTCCCATTAATGTTTTGTGGAAAAGATATAAACCCATCTTTTCTGCAACAGCTCGACCGACAACTAACAGTTTTCTAGATCGCATCTACCGTGCCTGACAGCTTTACCTCTGGGCCCCTACCAAGAGGATTCCGTTTACTAGGTACCACTAAAAACGAGCATATAATGATGAAAAAAGACCCCAAACTTTATAAAAACAAATTTTTATCGTAAAAATATTTATGTTATTATAGAGGAAAGATCATAGTATTTTTTAATTACTTTATTAATTTTTTAAATCCTTTCTAGCACGTTCAAAATTTTAGTTAAAAATTTTGTTTTTCTTGTATCAGCGGGTGAGCCAAAGATCACTATTACTATTTAGCTTTTTTTGGTGTTAAAAGCATGTTGTTTTGGAAATTCTTGCAAAAATCAAATAATTGTTCGATTTTAAAGAAATTTTTAGGACTTATTCACAAATGAATCAATTGTTTTTAGAAAATCTTAGTAAACAATTGCTTTTTTTACATCTGTTAATTTTATGAAATTTCGAGAAATTAAAATTTTAGCCTCTTCATATTTATATTAATTAAAGGCTTGGAGAATTTAAATCATCAAATTGTTTTCGTGAAACAGAAATCTGCTCTGAATCGTAAAATAAAAAAATGCAATAAAACTGACATTGTTTAATTTGAAACGCATTTAATTGCTTTTATACATACGATATATAAAGGACGCTATAGTCTTAAGAACAAATTATTTTCAATGAATAATGATATTTTAAAAATTGTTTTCATTTAAAAAAATTAATTAGAATAATTTATTAAGTTTTAAATATTTTAAAATTCTGTATTAATTTCAGCCTTTTAGATGGAAAGCAAAAACTATATTTACTGATCGCAAATGGAAAAGATTAATAAAAATCATCAAACACCAATATTTTTAAAAGAACTTTGATTATTTTTGTATGTGTATAAACGTGCCGAATTTTTGTAAGTATGGGTGAACTTACACGACATTATAAGAAAATAAGATCGATAACTACAGTGAATTTAAAGTCAACATTTCTAAAATTCACTAAAACATTAGATTACGGAGAGTATTTTCCTAAATTTTTAATATTACTGAGTACTTAAAAATTATATAAAAAACACTCACGTCATTTTCTTAAATAATGTTTTACATATAAATTCTCAGTAGAACAACCTGTCATAAGCCTGTTAAGGCAGCTATTATGGGGTTAAAAAATGAATTTATACGATATTTAAACTTAAAGTAAATAATGTTTCAAATCAGATTGATTATACTTTAAATCAACTAATATCCCTCAAATAAAGTTTCAGAAAACTATATTTTATATTCGCAAGAGAATTACATTTCGATGAAAAACCACAAAAAAAAAAAAAAAAAAAAAAATCATCTATTTTAACAAAAAAATCCTTCCGGTCAATTTAAATTACTTTTTGAAATACAGAAAAGTATTTTGATTATTGGAAATGTTAAATTTAATCTAGTAGCTTGAAATTAAAACTAAAATAAAAGCTTTTTCATCTTTAAATATTCATTTTAAACCATAGGTATCGGATATTTGGGAATGGTCTCTGAATTTACTGTTCAGCACTCGTGGCAATTCGGTTTTACGGCTACATCACGTTAAAATACCGGTTTACGTACGATCACCAAAGTTAAGCAATGTCGTGTCTAGTCAATACCTAGATGGGTGACTGCTTGGGAATACCAGGTGGTGTAATGGTTAATGGCTCGGAATTGGAGCAGAGTAGCAATTCCAGTTATGTTCATTATATTCACTTACGCGCAAATATCCTTAGGAAAGGCATGAATCCATCTCTTCTCCCTCCAGCTATGGGTTAATTAGTAACACGTGTATCAATAAATCATTATCACCAAAAGAAAATCTAAAAATATATTTTATAGCTGATAAGCCGTAGAAAACGACTCAATCGAATTATGACAATTCACATATCTATTTTCTGAATTGATCATTTTCCTGAAATTAGTGACTACAAGGTTACGCCACTACCATTGTTCTTTTTGTGCACACCATCACTAGGAAAGCCATTTACGAAAGACAAAAAAGAGATAATTTACTGGCCATAAGACATGGCTATACTCTGCCAAACAAATATTTTTAGAACACGTGGATTATTATTATTATCCTTTTTATTTTCTTTGATTTCTGGCGTTTACACATTTCTTTCTGGGTCCCGCCCAGGGACCTAAGGTTAGAGATGGCATCATAACACTTTCCACTGACAAAGAAAAAAAAAATTACATAGATAAAGCCCTTCGTAAAGTGTGGGCTGTACTTGTCAGAACAATTTTTTGTATCTCTTTGAGGCATGGACTTCCAGGAATCCCTTAAATTAGTCTACTGGAATCTTTTCCAATCAATTCTAGGGCTCCAAGTACAACAGGGATTGTTGCTGTTCCCATATGACACATTTTTGAGATTTCTATTTCAAGGTCTTTGTATTTTGACAGCTTTTTGAATATCTTCAACGATATATTGCAGTCAGCAGGGACTGCCATATCAATAAGGAGGCACTTTTTTGTTTGTGATTATTATTATTAATAATATTTACTAAACAGGAGGAACCCACAGCAGCGAGCTGCATATTAATGATCAAACTTTCTATATTAATAAACTTCCAACCTAACATCAGCTTCACCGCTTTACACCCTTTTCAACTACTAAGTTTAGTTTTTTATTGTCACTGGACCATAGCAGTAATATATTCAACGAAAATAAAACTCACAATGCTTGAGAAGACGATCTTGCTAAATCACGCAACACGCTAGATACCTAATCCTTATTATTATCGTGAGTGAGAGCAGCACACCAACAAAGTGACGCGACTGTATAAATATACGAAACCCAATATATACATCACGACAATCAGTCTGATAAAAGGATACCAAGCTCGTGATTCACAACAAAATGTGCACGATATTGAGACAGGTTTTGATGAAAGCAGGTGGGACCCAGAAGAAATACTCAGAGGCTGCCTCATCCTTCAATCTTAAAATATCATCTCGACGTCCATCCCCACTACTCCGGCTCATGAACAGATAAGCACAGTATGTCATCCTCTTAGGTACATGCCCAGCTGGTTAAGGTCAGGCAACTGACAAGTAAATCTGCGGTACTGAATGGGAATTTGTTGTAGCCCAGCTGAATTCACCAATACAAAAAAGATATATGTTAACACCCTCAAACAATTAAGATCAGAAATCATGGGAGATATGCCTGGTGTATAATTGGGGGTATTTATTATTATTATTATTATTATCATCATCATTCGATTTCTGCTATGGACATACTACCTACCAAGTCTGCGGAAAGACCTAAGGCAGGTCGTGGTGTGTTGTTATGGCCACATTTCATGTTAATTTTTTTTTTTTTTTTTTATCTCCGATGAAGTTGCTAGCGTTACATAGACAAAGTTCTCCTTAGTGTGTGTGCTGTACTTAATAAGACAATTTTCTGTATGTCTCTTAAGCTGGGGTTTTCAGGGATTCTTTCAATGTGTTGTTTTGTTCCATTTTTATAATTCCAAGTGCACCTATTACCACTGGTATTATTCTTGTTTTCAATTTCCACATTTTTTCTATTTCAATTTCCAGGTCTTTGTATTTTGATAGTTTTTCAAATTCCTTGGTTGCTATGTTACAATCCGCTGGACAAGCCATATCAATTAGTAGGCAAGTTTTTTCTTTCTGGTTTTTGACAATAATGTCCGGCCTATTTGCTTCAATTTTTCTGTCTGTGTGGATGGTATAATCCCATAGAATGGTGACATCTTCTATTTCTGTAACCGGCGCTGGCCGATGTTCATACCAGTGTTTGCTTACACATTTTCCAAAGTGTTTGCACATTGTCCAGTGTAAGTATTGCCCCACTCTATCGTGTCGATTTTTTATATTCATTTGGGGCAAGTATAGAACATCCTGAGATTAGATGGTCTATTGTTTCTTGGTATTTGTCACAGAACCTGCATTTTGGATCCACATTATTATGTATGATATTTGCCTGAAAATTCCTAGTGAAAAGACTCTGGTCTTGCGCTGCAAGAATAAAGCCTTCAGTTTCAGACTTTAATCCAGATGCTCGTAACCATCGATGAGTATTAACTTTATCAACATTGGGTTTATTTGCACGTTCTGGATATTGGCCATGCAGAGGTTTGTCTTGCCAGCGTTGTTTCATCTGTTCAAGGGCTTTATCCTTGGCTTTCTTTTTCATATCTTTTGCTGCAATAGTTGGTTCTTGGCTTCTGTTTTGATTTACTACAGAATCTACTAAATGTAAATGTTGTTTGTATTTACTGCCTTCTTTTATTATTGAATATTTTTTCTTTCTGTTTTCATGTTGTTTCACTAATTTTATCATCCAGTCATTTGTTGTTTCCATGTAAGTTAGTAAGCCAATAGTTGTTGTCTTGTATGACAATTCTAGCTGAATAAGACCTCTTCCACCTTTATTATTATTATTATTATTATTATTATTATTATTATTATTATTTCCTTTGATTTCTGGCGATTACACATTTCTTTCCGGGTTCCGCCCAGGGACCTATGGTTAGAGATGGCATCATAACACTTTCCACGGACAAAAAAAAAAAAAAAATATTACATAGATAAAGCCCTTCGTAAAGTGTGGGCTGTACTTGTCAGAACAATTTTTTGTATCTCTTTGAGGCATGGACTTCCAGAAATCTCTCCGATTAGTCTACTGGAATCTTTTCCAACCATTCCTAGGGCTCCAACTACAACAGGGATTGTTGATGTCCCCATATACCACATTTTTGAGATTTCTATTTCAAGGTCCTTGTATTATTATTATTATTTGGCACAGTAAACCAACTTTCTTATCAGCATACCTAGCACCGGATTCAATAAAACCTTTTCACTTCATGTCAGCGGAAAATGTTAACCCAAAATGGCGCAACGAGTCATTCCCTTGGATGTTAGCATCAGCCGTGCTGATGAGAGGCAGAAAAGGGGTCTCTTAGATGATTAATAGAGGGAAGTTTTGAAGGCGTTAAAATTAACATACTATTCCTTACCTCAGTTACCAGAAGATTGTAGGTGCTTTTTAAGATCAGCTACCAATTTGACCTTATCGATCTGATCAGACATATTATTGAGATAGGAATAAATAGAAAGATAAAAATTAAGAACTAAAGTAGATCTAAGAATAGAGCCCTGGAGGACTCTATTCTTGGGCCTACTTTGTTCAGACACCTTTGCACAGACCCCCCCAGTATTAGTGCAAAAGTTCTAGAAGAGTGGACATTCAGAATAATTTTCATTTCGAAATTTGATAGAAATATTATTGACATTTATTCGTGTTTCTGTAGTTAGTTAATTTGTTTATTATTTAATTAATTTTTTAGTCTATTTATTTTAATATTTAGTTGATTATTATTCGTTATAATATTTTAGTTCTATCTTTGTCTATAGTATGTTACATTATCTGCGTTGTATATAATGAACATTTCTTTGTGTTACACACACACACGTACACACACATATATCATAACGGTCCGGGTTCGATTCTCGGTAGTGGATATGCACTGTTGATGAGTTTCAAAAAAATGCAAAACTGCCGTCCAGTGTGTTCTGTTGAGTATTCTTGTTCTCGACTCGATGAATTATTACGTGAAAAATATATATTTTTATTCTCTCTCTCTCTCTCTCTCTCTCTCTCTCTATATATATATATATATATATATATATATATATATATATATATATATATATATATATATATATATATATATATATATGTAAATGCTGCTCAAAGATTGGGGAGCTTAAGTCACAAAATAGGCCGAAGAAAAAAAAGGGAAATTTGATAGAAAATGATGTCTTCATTTCCCGGTGTAGTGATTTCGGAAGATGTTATGTAATATGCGACAAAACAAGGAAAGTAACGGATAACATAAAATTAATCAAAGACTTCCTTTGTATAGCACCACGTAAATATAATTACAGTGTTATACTCAGTAAGAATGGTTCACAAGACAAGTACACATTTACTTATTTTATAACATAAAGAACTGATTCTCTGTCCGTTTTGCATTGTCTGCATGTGATTTTGCATGCGCGTATGTAACATATGTAATGTATATGTGTATGATTGTGTTCTGCGTGAGAGACTTACATGTGTTTGCATCATGTAAATTGCAAACAAGCACCCCCACCACCACACATCAATTTGACCGAGTTTCAAAGAAGACACTGGGATAATATATTCCTTTATCAATCCATACACATATAAATTTGGAGACAAGAAAAAACATTACTTTTTAAAGCCTTAAAATTAAAGATGTTATTGAAATAGGAAGTTATTTTGTAATAAATAGAATTATTTTTCAAAGCTTTTAAAAATCATTCTTATTATTACAAATATTTTTATATCTGTCATTCAATTAAAATATACATCGTACATACAGTTTTCATCAACTTGAAACGGACATTTGTGTCACGAGCATTCATTCTGTTTAGGTAACAAGATAAAAATATATCTATGAAAGAATATTAAAAAAAAATTATTTGGATCTTGAAATTGAAAAATGTGTCACTTTAAAGCTACTTTGACATCTAATAATAATTACAAGCCTGAAAAATTATAGGCAAGAATATTAACCAGATCCCTGTTAATACTTGTTAATCCCTGTTTATAAGAGATTAAAAGTATGGATCGCTAAGTATCACTTAATATCACTTAACAAACACAATGCACTACCTTGCCTTGCCACAGCTCTTGGATCATAACCTGGTACGGGACTGTATTAAATAAAAAGCAAAAGGTGAAATGATTCGAATACTACTACTAAACCTAATAATAATAATGATGATGTTGCTACTACTACTACTACTACTACTACTAATACCAGAACCGCTTTTAATAATTTATAGATTGTTTTGCGCTCTTTGACGTCATATTTATGAAATTTTCTGTATTTAAACTGTAATATATATATATATATATATATATATATATATATATATATATATATATATTCACTTCACCTCAAGCAAGGCAATAAAGTAACAATGGTTGACTGAGTGTTAGAGAATATGAGAGAGAAAAAAACACTATTAGTGAGAGTAAACAATAAAAGAACAAGAATTAAGAAGACAGAAGATAACAATTGATATTGTATTCAAAATAATATTTTTTCTAATAAGCGTAGTATTTTACATGAAGAAACAATTTAGATTTGAAATTTGCTAATCTTGCCGTCAGCGATGCTACTAGTACCGAACAGGTTTATATAAAACGCAATTTTATTCATTTCTTGAAATATGTCAGAGAAAGAAATTAATTACAAAAGTAATAATGTATATTAATGTATCGCTCATGTCATAAACAGTTTCGAACAAGATAAATGATCCGGCTGTATTTCTGAGATGAGGTATTGTAACTATTTACAACATTTATATTGGCCCAGTGGATAAAAGCGTTGATTGAAGTAATCCATTGATTGACCCAAAGAATTGTGAGTTCAATACCTGGCCATAGTAGAGGTAAAGAAAAACTTGTCGTGTTGAGTTATTAAAATGAAATAACTGAAACTGTGGAACTAGAACAGTCTACACCGTGGACGAGGTTCGGTTTGAAATTCCTATTCAATGAAGTTGGAGAATATGACAGTAAAGATGAGGACAGCAGTCCGAACAATGTAAATAGTGTAAAGAAGAAATGATCTATTTACATAATAAAAAGCAACTGAAAACAATGTTTTCAAGAGTAGTATCTTCAGGACTGTTATGTAAATTGCCACATTCACCTGAACGTTATACAAGAAGAGATACAGAATTTGAACGCGATGATATTCTGAAAAAGAAGGATATGCAAAATCTATGAGCCACTAAAGGAAACAGAATGAATTGCTTTTATTGACAGAAGAAAAACAAAAATTGATAAATAGATTTATCTATATATTTAGGAACACTGAAAGCTAATTTGGGCGAAGCGTCTTATTTTATCTGCTAGCAACTTTCAAGCGCATACGCTTGTTAACATATGCCTAATTAAATAAGGGTTGATTGATTGATCTATTTTTACGGCTTATCAACCCTTTGCAGGTTATTTAAAGGATTTCTTTTAGATAATAGTGCTTTAGGGGGAATAAGAGATAGATTCATACCTTTCCCAAGGATATTTGCGCGTAAATGAATACAAGCATCCCTCGATTAATGCGTTTTCGATTAGTGTGCTAAAATTTTTATATACCAAAATTTGATTAGTGTATACATAATTCTCGATTAGTGTGGTAAAATATTCTTCAGTTTAACCATAGTAATTGAAAATTGATTTTTTATTAGTTATCGATGTACACTAATCGAGGGATTCCTATATAAGGGCCCGACTGGAAATGGAACACGGATTTCCGATTTCTAAATCCGAGCCGTTATCGATTACACCAACTGCACATCCAATTCTGCAACACCTGGTATTCCTAAGTAGTCACTCATACTGACCAGACTCGATATTGCTGAACTTCGGTGATTCAATGTAATATGGCCGGAAGCCCAAACTAATAAAGACGTAATAATATTTAACATTACATAGCTAATATAGATAATCACGGGTGTGTGCTGAAAAGCTGTTCTGATAAAAGAATGTGCTGTTTAGTCAGATTTGGGGAAATAAATTCGACCGATAACTTTTCTGTACTTCCTCATATCTATAGCCAATATATTTACTAATACATAACAATTTAATAGAGAAGTAATAATTGCTACTAATATATCGTTAATGTGTATTGTATATATTTGTTAATGTGTAATTTACAGACAAGTTAAACACGTTTATAAGTAGCTAACATATAAAATTATATATATAGGTAATATCTTTACAAATATATAGTCAATTAATCAGCAGTAATGTTTATTAGGATATAGCTGATGTATAATATTATATATACCGAACACAATTGATATTATATTGCTATCTGGTTGAAAGGAATGTGCTCACTGTTTTAAAATCAGTTGAAAAATCTACATTCTTTCTAACCAGATAATAAAGTAGATACTTCCAAAAATGCGATATCTAGGGGTTAAAATGCATTTAAAAATAAAAAAAAAATTTTTTTGAAGTATTTATTTTAGTTTTAATTGAAATTTCAAAGATTAAATTTAATATTTCCAATAAGCAAAATGATTTGCTGTGTTTTAAACCGAATCTAAATTGATTTGAATTATTTTTTTGAAATCGCTAAAATCAGCCATATTCACTAAACTGTCAGCACAATGAAATTCTCTTTATTAAAAATATCTTTTCTGAAACTTTAAGGAAGAATAACTAATTTAAAGTTCAATTAATTTGAATTAAAACGAATATTATTTTTAGTTTGGAATATCGTAAAAAAGCATTTTGTTAATATTTTGTTTATGAGATGTTCATACATCTATCGAGAACCTGAAGTTTGCGAGATTTATGGAAGTGGAGAGTATCTGTAGTGAAATTTCATGATAAACGTCTTTTTTTAGATATATTTATATACCCAGTAATTTTAAAATTTAAAAATATTTTACTCATTTTAATATGTTATTGAATTTTAGGTACTTTGTCTTTATAGTCTGAATTACGAAGACGCTTCTTGAGGAAATATTAGAATTACTAATAAATTTTAAATTTACTACAGTTACTGCTTTTATTTTCTCATAATGTCGTAAATGGACGTAAATATTTACAAAATTCGGAACGTTTATACACGCAACACAGAAAATTCATATTTATGGTTAGTAAGTATAGTTTTTATTTAATGAAAATATCACTCTAATTAAAATTTAAAAAAATGAAAATAATTCCTGTAAAAATAAAATTGGTCTTAAGACAATCTTGTGTATAATATTTTTTGTTCATATAAAGAATTAAAATCATTTCTAATTAAATCAATTTAATTACGATTCAGAGCAGATTCTTTTGTAACTGGGGGTCCTGTTTAACCAAAAAAGAAAAAAAAAAAAAATTGATGATTCAAATTTTCCAAGGATTTATCATTATAACTAATACAACTATTAAACGCTACAAAAATCGAAATTTCATAAAATTAAAATAGTGGGGATCAACAAATGAAACATTCAGAAATAAGTCCTGAAAGTTTAACTAAAATCCGATAATTAGATGATTTTTGCAAGACTTTCCCAAATCAATGTGGTTTTCACTACAAAAACACGGTAAAATTTCTCATACTAATTTATGGTCCCCCGTTGATGCCAAACAAGATTTTAACCTAAAATTTCCAAAGTTCTAAAAATGATTAACCAAAAAAAAAAAAAAATTTAGATAAAATTACATGAAGAATCCTTTGGTCTTTCCTCTTAATATTAAAGCAACGATTTCAACGATAAAACTGTTTTTATTAGGTTTGGAACATCATTTCATCATGTATGCCCATGTTTTGTTGAATCTTTGGAGGTACCTATAATAAAGTAATGCTTCTTACTACTTTCGTTTTTGTGGGCGTACTTATAAGCCTTTATGACCTTACATTTGCCTGCAGTCGACATATATATATATATATGTTTTCAAAACACCATGTCGGTGCCTCGCGTTTGTATTATAAACTAACGAGCGATTAATGCCATTTTCAAACAAACATAAACATATAACAGCGTAGAACATGACCTGTTTTCTGATATAGTTTTATTATATCGTGCCATTTATCTTAGCTTGTACTGCAGAATATCCG
The DNA here is from genome assembly GCA_903632075.3 of Acanthosepion pharaonis. Lineage (NCBI taxonomy): Eukaryota > Metazoa > Mollusca > Cephalopoda > Sepiida > Sepiidae > Acanthosepion > Acanthosepion pharaonis. The sequence continues at coordinate 94,098 of CAHIKZ030005605.1, forward strand.
ATCAAAGCTAATATGGCAGCACCCCACGACAAATCGACGTCAACGTCTTTATAGTCATTTAATTCCAGTAAATGGCAATTTCCTATTTTCGCCAAAATAGGCCAACGCAGCTAGCCAGTAATGCTATAACCATTTTGAAATAGTGAAAGCGTTAATATATTCGCCTTCTTGGAGAATTTGACACTCACATGACAGATTAAAAGCAAGAGGTACAAAGGAAACAGCGAGTTACTTACATATTGGACTTGTTTAAATGGATGGCAGATCAGGGACTGTGAGGAATAGTAAAGGGACAACATTGATTAGAATTAGAATGGATTGGAAGTTGTAGAGAGCCAGAGCCACACATGTCATGAAGGGATCAGTCAGTTATGTACCATGCGATACATTTCGATATATGACTGACGAGACAATTTTTTTCCTGCAGTAGGTAGCCATTTCTTTTTGCGGTAGATCAGTTGTCTTCCAAGGCTATAGAACCCGGTCTGTCCTGCTATTTACCCATAGCTAGGGAGAGAAGAAGAGGATTCATAACTTCCCCAAGGTTATTAGCACGTAACAGAGCATGTAAAATAAGAAGTCTGTAAAACCCTTTTCTAGAACTTCTGAATTTTCGGAAGACTTATAAACGACAGTTGATTGGCTGATTTCACTAGTTTAAATGCTTTATTCTGCTTCAAAGATACCTGTAAAATTTCTCTCATTATATCAAAGAAATTTCATGTCAACATATGTGTCTGCCTTTATTTTGCGAGTTCATGACATTTTATATCTTGTATTGAATGTCTTCCCACGGCTACAATAGTAACAAAAGCATGATAAAATGTGTACATTAGGTTTATTTTTATAACAGTCATGTCGACTTTATTTTCCTTTATTTATCTTTATCATTCCTCTCTTTACGTTTCGTGAGGGATTGAGGTTAGTACGCATGCCTGAAACTTGTTCCATAAATGATGGACTGGTTTTGTTTTCTACCTAAAGGTGAGGACGACCTGGATTTCTTTTGTGGGATTGGGGAAGGTTTGTGTGTTTATGCGTGTATGATATGTGTAATTCTTTTTAACCTCTTTCAAAAAATCTTAGGATTAATATATGGCTATTCTTCATATTTAAGGAAGACTTTGAAAAGAAACTGTCGTCAGCTTCCTTTTTCTACATGTACGGTTTCCAATCAGGATGCAGACGATCATGGCTCTCCATAATTTCCTGTCCTTTGTAACTTTTAATACTTTGTCTTTTTTTTTGTTATTTCTCCTAGACCCTGTTCCACCATCCATTCACTCAGGCTCATTAAGTATGTTATACGTTGTTTTCCTCTCTCTTTTCCTCAATTTATTCTGTGAGTATCAGCTTTTCCAAGCCTTCTTTTCTCATTATGTTCCCCAGAAACTGTAACTGTATCTTCTTGATATTATGTATAAGTTTCCTTTTTGTTTCCATTTTCTCTAAAACCTCGTCGTTGCTCAGATGTTCGGTTCATGTTATCCTTTGTAGAATCACATTTCTGTTGCGTTGTCTGTTTTTCATCTTTGAGGAGATTATGCAGCATTCCCTGCCATATAGGAGGACAGATATCTTGTAACGGTTTAGTACTCTTTTTTGTGTCTAATGAAATGTTTCTGTCTCTTAATACTTTCTTCAGTTTTTGGAAGACGTCTTGGGTTATTTCAAGGTGTCTTCGTTTTGCAGTGTCACACTTTCCGTTCTCTGTTAGAACACTTTTCGTTCTGTTAGAACACTTTCCGTTCTCTGTTAGAACACTTTCCGTTCTCTGTTAGAACACTTTCTGTTCTCTGTTAGAACACTTTCCAGACACTTACATTTTTGTACTTGTTTCATTTTGATGCCTTCGATTTGTAATTTTCATTTTCCCTTCTTAATATTCATAAACAATTTTCTGTTTTCTTTTCTGAGATGCCTTCTACTAATTTTTCTTCAATATCTAAAAAATAATTGATATTTAAAGTGATTATTTATCCCAGTTCTTACAGAAATTGTGGCACAAGGCCGAAGGGGAAGTGGGGTAAGGCTTGTCAACAGTAATTATCTTATACCTAACTAATTCGGTTCACGAACCATTCATTCATTAAAATTTAATCATCCACCACAAGAACTTATTCATCACCATTTAATGCTATAAGCACCACAATACCACATATTCAAAGGGAACCTACAAAAGCCCCATGATGTAAAAATATCGCAGTTCATAAATGTCCAAAAATATATAAAAATATCAGGAATCATGAAATGAGCGGGAAGAGGATGGCACCCCCCCACCAAAAAAAAAAAAAGAAACAAATTAAAATATAAAAAAAAATTGTTATTTAAAGTGTTCTGTTCTTCTATTTCGACTATTATATCCAACTTGAAAATAAACAAAAGATAAAAATCTTTTGAATTTTCTCAAAGAAAAAATGCAAACACCTTAAGTTTGATTTTTGTGAATCAGTCACTGATAAGATCAGTTGCCATCCAAGGCTATAGAACCCGGTCTGTCCTGCTATTTATCCATAGCTGGTGAGGGGTGGAGAAGAAGAGGATTAATACCTTTCCAAGGGTATTAGAACGTAAGTGAATGTAATGGATTCGACTGGAATTCGAACTCGGCTCTCCGCTTCCTCAATCCGAGCCGCTATCCATTATTCCACCGTGCCTTATCGAAACACAAAACTTAAACACCTGTGGAAAATACATAGCTATATGAGACAAGCTAAATATAATATTGGGCGGGTAAAAACCAATTTTTATTTCAGTTTGTTCTTTAAATGGTATTAGGAGCGTTTAGTTTGTGAAAATGTAAATTTTTAAAAGTATAGAAATTAGTGCATTTTTCTTTATTGATTCTAATATTGAATATAAAATATGCACAGATTTCAGCATATTATGTTTTTTTTAAGAAAGGTAAAACTGCAACTCAAATGGAAGAAATTATGCTGTTTATGGAAAAGTTACTGTGAATGAGTGACCGTGTCAAAAGTGCATATCTCTCGCTGAATGATGCTCCACGGATGGGTATACCAATTGAAATTCATAGCAATCAAATCAATACTTCATAATATTTGAGTAACCAAATCATTATTTGAGAATTTCTAATCACATCTGCCCATTAGTGTGGATAGCCAATCCCTATTTCAGACGCCTGCTCAAGCACACATGTTTTTTATTCAACACCCACAGAGACCACGAATGGTTTATACTGCATCTATACTGTGCGAGACTTATTTACCGTTTCTTGGGAAGAGAATATAATCTGGCGTGATCAACAGTTTGAACATGGTCAATACGTCAAAACCCTCGATCACTTCGTGCTTACATAACCATCGACAGCTTCCGAATAGTTCCGTTTACCCAATTTCACTTGGGTCAACTTTTTTTCAAACCCTTTCTAAAGAGGCTGCAAGCTGGGATTACCTCCCCAGGTTGATAACATGAAGAAGTCATTTTCCTGACAAATCTAACATCGTCATATTCAAAACCGGGCCTTATGGTCAGATGCAAATGCGGTGATCACTTGAGGATAAACAACATTATACAACATGTGAGATAATCAAGGTACACAAAATATCTAAATCAGACTTTGAAAATCATCACAGTCAATAAAGAAAGTTGGTTCACTGTTGTGCTAGACAGTTTTTCTCTCCAGAATTTTATCTTACATATCTATAAGTCTACCATTATGCTTAGAATATTGCTGCCATATATGACCCAGTGCTCCTGCTATATATCTAGAGCTCCTTGATAAACTCCAAAGAAGAATCAGCAATATTATTGGTCTTGATCTGTCATCTCGGCTTCAGTCACTTTCCCACCGCAGTATTTTCTATAAAAACTTTCATAATTGTTCGGATGATCTCTTCGCTATGGAGCCTAGACTTTTTGAATTCAAGCGCAGTACTAGACTAGCGATGAGGTCTCATCAATTTACGGTCGAGTTCGCTAGATGTAATCGCAAGTTCTATGCTGTTTCTTTTCACGCTATTCTCGCCTGTGGAACTTCCTCCAGCTCTATGCTTTCCTGTCAGTTTTAATCTCCAAAAAACTTAAATGCAATACTAATCACAGCCTACTGCCCTCCCGATTACTCTTCTTTTGTCCCCGTTCCTTAGTTTTCTAATTCTTCTAAACCCATTAACCCTTTGTGCCTTAGTGACTTTACTGCCATGCTTGGGGTGAAAAATTGATTAAAAAAAGTTAGATATTTTAATATGAATTATTTTTGTACACAAATATCAACACCGAGAAAGGCTTTCACGGCTGACTATCTGCGACACGACGACTCTCTCTGCAACCTATCTACGAAAACACACTCCTCAAAATTCTCAAGAAATATAGCACAATGCAATCTACCCATCCCCAAATCTCAAACATCAGAAACCGAGATACTTACACCGACCCCAGCCAACAATTCTCCACATTCCATCATTAACAAAACCAGAACCAACATAACCACCATCATCCATACTTGCGGCCTTGTGCCACATCTAAGCTATCATAACCACCATTATCACTCGAGACAAATAAAGCCACATCAACAGAAAGAAAGGAAGGCCAAAGAAAGCGAAATAAAAAAAAGTGGGTGACTGTGTCTTCCAAGCTGACTCGCACATCCTAATGCATAGTTAAATACCATACACAAGGTAGACTTCCCGCAGTAGGCTGGAGTCTTTGTCTGTGGTTGAGTGGTTGCGAACGAAGGTTATACAGCCCGTCTGTTCTGCTATTCTATCCATAGGGAGAAGAGATGGATTCATATCTTTCCTAAGGGTATCTGCACATAAATGAATGTAACGGATCCGACTCGAATTTGAACTCGGTTCTCCGATTTCTAAATCCGAGCTGTTATCCATTACACCATACCATACATCCTTTTAATGAGTAATGACTTGGTCGAAGCGAAAACGTAGAAAAAATTCTGTTTTGTCAATTGGTTAGATTTTTTTTTTTGAAGTGGCTCAAACTGAGAGCATTTCAGCATCTCCCTGTATAGTTTCTAAAACCTTTTAATTTTGTGACCCCCCACACCACCAAAAAAAAAAAAAAATGCTTTTTGCTTTCCATCCAAATTTTCTTTCTTAGTAAATGGAAGAAAATAAAATTTTCTGGGGTGTAAGAAGAGATTCGATATTTTATTTTTCCCCATCAGTTTTTCGACCAATTACGTTTCTATTATGCATTATTAGAATGCAAGTGGGCCTTGTATTATATCTAAGCTTCGCTGAGTAAATCACTATTAGAATCCAAGTGAAGTTACACAAACATATTTTTGTAAATATATTCAAACCTTTAGGCTTATTTTTAATTATAATAGAGGGGTCATTTTGCCCCCCCCCCCACTCACTAAAACACAAAATATTTTTTCATCGATAACCTATGTTTTTTGGGTAAACGTGTTGTGTAAGTAATTTGTATTAAATATAAGAACAATAGTATAGTGAAAAGAATAAAAACGCACATTTGGGTCAATGAATTTCAAAAGCTGTGTTAAAACTAAGTGATGACCGACATCCCCCCCCACTGGCGTTTTGGCCATGTGCCACATATTTTTAGACATGAAAATAAATGTTGTATTTAGATTGTCTTTTGTTCTGTACTGAACGTTTTTGTCTTAGTTTGTTCTTATTTTGTTTTTACAGAAGTGGATTAAGACCTCCGCGTGAAAAAAAAAATCTTAATATTTTCTGACTTTAAATAACATGCAAATGGCCGTAGAAAACGAATCAATCAATAAATAAAACCTCCTCCTCTTCGACTTTTCATTTTGCCTTTTCCATCATTTTATTTATCTCCCACAAGGTATTTTCGACGTCTAATGTTCATTAATATTTGGTCGTTTGCTGTTCAAACCCACGGAAATAAAGCAAAATAAAGTATTTAGAAAAATTATTTAAAAAAAAAACATTCATTTCACCCCAAGCAAGACAATAATTCCACTAAGACGCAAAGGGCAACTCGAAAGAATGGGAAAACCCAATCTTAAACAGGAAACAAAGTATAAACCTCTACTTTTTGTCCAAGGGAGGAGTGTGCGGTTTTGAATTATCTGTTAATGTGTACATTGTACAGTAAACCATTTAAAAATATCTATTAACTAGCAGCATGGCCCGGCGTTGCTTGATTCAAAAATCGTACGGCTCATACAGCAATCGCTATCACTTGACTTAAAATATTTTTGCCCTTCCTTGCCTTTAAAGGAGTGCCCTTTGTCGTGCTGATGTTGGTACATGCCTTACTTCTTGCCTATCTCACACTGACAATTTTTTCTAAGCTCTATACTAAACATTAAATCTGTTACGAAAAAAGAACTAAACAAAATGAACACAAAACTATCAGCTTTAAAAAAGAACTCGTAACTGGAAAAACCGAATGAAAAAAGAATCTTAACAACAAATACTTTTTCGCATCCAACTCAGTTCTGCGGAATCAGAATCAACGTTGAGTTTAAGCAAGCGAATGAGCCAATTGGAGTAAAGTGCCATGCAGATTTAAATTTTTCCCACTTGTGACGAATGCAGCTGTCGATTTTTTTTGCATGCTAGCATGCTAGTTAACATTCGTGTCAGTCAGCTGTTGGCTCTCACGCTGGCCAGTAGAATCTTCCTGCCTATTCGTGGCAGCCAGCTATAGGTTCTCACTCTGGCCAGTACGAAATGGCCGCAATCTACATGAAAACTGCCGTAGCATCATGAACAAATGAATTATTTCCACTATCGATGGGAGTTGGGAAATGCAAAGTCGGTCTTGGCCTTCCCGCTAACTTGGAGCATGTGCATATAAATTTTGGTGCGAATCCGTCGAAAATTGCGGCCGTGCATTCGTTACACACACACACACACACACACACACACACACACACACACACACACACACACACACACACACACACACATACATCCTGCCTTTTATAGACAGAGATTACTTAAAATAAAATAAAAAAGATAATCAATTATATCATTCTGTATTTACATTTGGTATCTATTAAATTTAAATATCTGTGAAGTGTACTAATAGAGGACGGAGAGTGCAGTATTGTCGTAAGAAGACGTATTGAAATGGCGAAATATGCATTCGAAAAGCTAAGCAGAGTATTAGGAGACAGGAAAATTTCTTTCGAAACAAAGAAAAGATGACTGAACTGTTACATGATATCTGTCCTCCTGTAAGCCAGCGAATGCTGGACAATCTCTTCAAAGATGAAAAGAAGACTTAAAGCAATAGAAATGAGGTTCTACCGAAAGATGCTGAGGATACCATGGGGCCGAATATGTGAGCAAAAACGAAGTTTTGGAGAGAATGAAAATAAAAAGGAAACTTATACTTAACATCAGAGAAAGACAGTCAGGGGCATATAATGAGGAAGGAGGGCTTGGAAAATCTGATACTCACAGGACAAATTTAGGGAAATCGGAAAGCTACCCGTACCATACTTGATGGACTTATGCAAATAGAGATTTTCCAAGCGTAGCTTAGATGTGCCACAAGGCCGAAAGTATGGGGCATCCAGTGAGAATCGAACTCACTTTTCAGTAGTAACTGATCTTACAAGACAAGCTTGCTAACCATTACACCACGCCGAGGTGCCCGGACTTATGCAAACAGCGCTTGGGAGCAATATCAAAAAGAACAAACTTACAAGGGAAAGGGTGGATGGCTATGATCGCCTACGTCCTGAAGGAACACAACACATAAAAGAAGAAAGATCAGCCAGTAATATGTACCCTACATGCACACTTAACACGTTATCAGAAAAAAAAATACTCGTACCTTTTTTTCCATATGTATTTTTGGAAAATTTTATTTATTCGCTATGAAAGTTTAATGAAAGCATTTTAGTTGTGGATTGTCCCCCTTTGTCGCTTGGTGATCACTATTTTTAGACCAAGTCAGCCACTGGTAGTGTTTTTATAGTGTTCACATTTTCACAATATAATTTATTCTGATTGTTACGCCCAGCATTCTTCCTTACCTGAAAATTTAGCAAGGTGCTACGTTTTTATATTTATATACAAATAAATATTAATAAAGATAATCCTGTCTTATCAGCTGGTACTCAAATCATACACAAAAATGTTTCTGTTTTTATTCTAATATCTGTTAGGTTGAGTCATAAATAATTTGTTTTTGTTTATCAAATTTATTCTTTAAAAAATAAAAAAGTAATATTACATTTAATACAATTATATATTCACCATTATTTGCAATGACTTCTTGTAACTTGTGGGGCAGTTCTTCGATAGCTTTTGAGTAAAATTCCGCAGTTTTTGATGTGAAAACCTTTTCGACGAACTCTTGAATCTGATATTCGCAAAATAAAGTTTTCCCCATACAAGCGTTTTGCAGCGATAGAAAAAGGTAATAATCGATTGCTTTGTGGTCAGAGGAATATAGCGGGTCAGGTAGAAC
>CAHIKZ030005605.1:107500-387500 GCA_903632075.3 Acanthosepion pharaonis
TTAAGGACACGGTAGAAAGGAGCCATATTTCACCAATGGTAATATTTTGACAGGAAGAATCAGTGCCACAAAGAGCAGTGTTTAAATATGAATGGCGGCACTCACAAGCTACACCCAAGGAATATTGCAAATGAAGAACAAGCGTGTGTGCAATTAGGCGAAGTTCTGTGGATCAAACAACCTGATTCTCGATGTACTACTCAACAAGGCAATAGGATTATAACGAGCATAGAGTTTGAAAATAATGTAGATGCTGATGGTGTTTCCCAACATATCTTGGATGCGAAATGGGTTCCAAGTCATCCAGTGATGAAAACCAAAAGGATAAACACCAAACTAGGACCCTGTAAATATCATGCTAAGAAAGGCGTCCACTTGATTCGATGTACGATTATGTGGTTAATTAGTGATTGATCGATGTTTGGGGGCCGTATGGTTGAGGAGAAAAAAAATTTACTGCCCTGCTCTGGGCTCAACATCCAGTCAACCAGGTAGACTTCATCTTTTAATGAAGATATCACCCCTGTTTACTGGAATAAGATTACCCAGTGGGGCTCTTTAAAAGCCGAAGCTTTTTTTTGTTCAGACACTTATTTGTCCGTTACATCTTTGCTATTCAAGACTTTTGCCAGTCGGTCGATTACTGAGAAAGTCAAGCGGAGAGTGAAAGAGAAGAAAAAAGACTAGTGAATCAAAAGAAACAGAGAATATAAGAGCAAATTACTGCTTAATTTAAACTGGTTCGTCGTTAACATCTTTGTCTGTTTAACAATGTTTTAGTTTATAAAATTATATTATGGGATGTCATAAATTCCTTAAGACGTTAACGACGAAACTTTACAGCTGGTCTGTGAGATTTAAATCGCGCTTGAGTCCTTAAATTTCATATTCTCTCTTGCTCTATAGTTTAATCTATATTATTACATTAGGCACATTTTAGCTCGCGATATTGTTCCAATAGTGTTGCTATATACATTGAGTTATATATTAATGGTGTAACAAGGTAAAAGAAAATCACGTGATGCAGATAATGTGTAGTTATATTTAAATTGGATAGAATATTTTTCTTGGGCAGCCCTAACTGTCGCTAACTATGAGAATTTAATAGCTGGTCTGTGAGTTTGAAATCACTTTTTTATGTCTTGTATATAATTTAATATTCAGTTTTGCTCAGTCATTTATATATATATATATATATATATATATATATATATATATATATATATATATATATATATATATTTCAACTTCCTTTTATTGTACATTTTTCTATGTTAATTTTTCAACTTCCTTTTATTGTACATTTTTATGTGTTAATTTTAAATTAAATCTCCCGTTGAAGCCTGAAGAGCGGGAGCGAAACCGGTTGCTTCGCCCGTTTTTAATATGTCTCGTAATATTAAGTTTTATACTTTTATTTCGATCATTAAATTTTGTACCTACAAAAATATATTTAAATATATATATATATATATATATTATATACGAACACATACAAATGCAGACATAGAAAGGAATAAACAAAGGACAAATAACTGAGTCAAAAAGTTAAGACAACACTATAAAATAGCCATAAAACTGCATTTAGATTCGCATTTATTACTAGAGTTATTTGAAACACCCGCCCACTCAATAACCGATAGAATAATACAATGTACCATTGACCAGCATATATAAATAGCCGTGTCAAAACACAACACACACTACCTGATGATTGTGTTTACGCATGAAACTGACTGTCACCGCTGGGTGTTGTCCTCACTATCCACTTTTACATATGCTATATCCCTGACACTGAGCCCTTTAACCTATTAATATGGCATATCTTAAAGCTATATTTTTTATTCACACACACACACACACACACACACACACACACACACACATATACATATATATATATATATATGAGAGATATTAATCTTCTTTCATTAATATTGCTCTGTCGGCTTAGTAATTTAACTTCTCATCTCTTTCTGTTAGCGTGAATTTTAACAGATAGTTATTTACTAAGCAAAGCTTAGTCTTTGATTTTTGGTCCGTAGCCACAATACGGGTATCCGATGAGAATCTAATTCTTTAATCCTGACTTGCAAGACCAGCTTGCTTGCCTTAATACAACGACGAGGTGTCATAATTTCAGAAATCTACTCTTTTGTGTAATGGGAATGTACCCCACGGAGTTCGAAAATGAAACTAGTCTTATCTCCAAAGCTTATTGAATAAAAAAAAAGCCGCCTATTCAATGAACTACTTTAATTATACCACTTGCGTTGACAGCATGCCGTGTCCTCATAGCATCACAAGGATATAGATTCTATGATTGTTTTTATTTACTCAAGCGCCAAGATTTCTTCTATTAATGATTTTCTACCAATCAGCTTCACTCATGAAATTGGAAACTCTTCAATCTGGTTGTTATCAGAATGTTTCCTAAAGAATTGGTGGATTTTTATTTTTTAATCCGATTTATTTTTATTACTTCAAACGATATTTTAGTGGAAACCCGCATTTGAGTTATTAAACGGTGTGTATTTTATCTATCGGTCTGCGTACTTGGAAAAAAGGTCGCTTCCGCAGGATTCGAGCCTGCATCCCCACTTTGCAGTAGGAACCGCTCGGCTAGGAAAAGCGTCATAATAAATATGAATGAGTATGCTTTAAAGGCAAAAATAGAAACTTGCTTATCGTGAAGCTCTTCGTAGCCGAGCGGTAAAAGCACGTCAGATAAGACGGTGGTTCATTCTGAAAAGGGGCACGCAGTCTTGAATCCTGCCGGAGGGAACATTTTTTTTCTAAGTTTTTTCGAGTACGCAGTTCAGTAGAAAAATAAATGTTGTTTAAAATAAACGGAGCGTCTACTTAAATACGGGTATCCGTTAATAAATTAATAAGACTATATAAAAATTACTCGTAACTTTTGGAAAGGTTAGCAGTTAGAATTGGGAATGATTGATTACTTGGAAAATGAGAAGTGAAATTGTGAAGTAGATACCAGTTTTGTTTTTCTCTCTTTGCCCGCCGTCAGAAGCGTGTAAATTATTTTTTAAGCCACTGAAAGTACGCTCGCTGTATGAAGTAGGCTAACACATTATTTTTCGAATCCTAAACATCATTAATTTAGATTAAGTATATAAATTCTACAAAATATTTGCTTATTCTAAGTCACACACCTTTCTGGATTCTGTCAAGGTTGGTAATGTAGGTAACAGCTCTTTCACTTCTATCTGGGCGGTAAGGTAATTATGAGAGTTTTTCCGGATTATTCATGCTGTCTTATGTTAATCCCCATGACGTGTTATCTTTTGCTTTGATCTAAGAATTATTAAGTAAAATAATTATCAACTATCAATGTCCATAAGTTCAATCATTCACGATTGTCTATATTCTAATAGACAGATAGATATTCATGTTCCAATGGTGATGGTATGTGGCACAAGATCCGAGCTTAATATTGGAACCCATCGGAGTACACGTGAAAAGTCACAAAAGCTTGTCTTGTTTTCTCGGCACTTATCTTTCGGACGCCTTCATTGAGTGCAATGGGGAGGTGATATCTGGGGTGACAGTCCCACCTGTAAGTAGATATTTGCTTCTTTTTACTTCTGGAGCAAAAAAGGAAAAATAGAGAGATTATAATGTGAAAGCCACTCCTAAGAAGATATCCAATCAGGTGGCAATGAATCTCACCTTCTCCCGTGTCTTGCCTACCACCGCCAAATTATAACAGTAGCCGCCACGTCAGTTAATATGACCAACCGGAAAAAAACCGTCAAACTAGTTGAGTGAGTTGGGCGGTTTATGAGAGCACTAAGTCAGAGACGCCCCAAAAAAAGCCAGGTCGTCGTGTTGTGTTCATATTTTCCCTGCATTGTCAGTTGAATGTAGTCTGTCGTGTGTGTAACATCAGGTAAACACGCATCAGCTAACTGCTTATATGAAGAGTTACCTTCCTGGTTTATCAAGAACAGGAGAGAGTGAGATACCTACAAAGAAAGAGGAGTCTAATAAGGATACTGACTGTTACTGACATTTATTTGGTACGATTACATTTTATTAATACCTTTGCATTATCTACGTTTCTTTTGATTATTGTTATATTGTTTCAGCAGCTGTTCTCACTGCCTATTAGATATTAACATTTTTTTTTCAAATTGAACCAATGAAATTGTTGCTGTTTTAAACGTTTGGATTGCTTTACGAAGCGATATTTTCTGTCACAACTTGTCCCGAAATGTTTTTATTTTTCGATACCTTTACGATGACACCATCGTCCTTTTTTCTTTTTTTTTTTTTTGATGGCGTCTTTCTATAATACCATGCATATGCAAAATCGCGGAAGACTTTGTGTTAAAATATTTTCACTTTGAGTAGTCTCCTTTTCGCATCGAATTTGGTAAATCCCAGCATAGAAAACGGTTAATCAATGATTTAATTACAGATGCTTTTGGAAAATTACGCTGTTCTTCATGATCCAATTTTTCAGACCTCCGTTGAAATGCCTGTTTTTTTTTTCTTTTTTAAAATTATTTAAATTTTAATATTTTCATCGTAGAAAAATCGAATAAATTTAATCAAGGGCCGTAGTGGTTTTAGTTTGTGCAACTGACGCGATTACAAAATAATTGACCATTTAATAAAAAAAATGCTTTTGCTATACTTTTTAAGGAAAAAAAGATTATTAATTTCATTTAGTCACTGCATCGTATGGAGCAAACTGACGTGTGTGCATTTGTGCTAAAGATTTTACTGTTTTCCACCTCCTTTATCAGATTACATTGTAGTTTATGTACATAATGTTTTGTATATATAACCTCATTTGGAATAATGCTTTTTCACTGTGATCAATGCCTTCATAGATGTGTTGTTAAGAAGATTCAAAATTATATGATAAAACATCACCACCAAATCGATAAATCTTGTCAACTTTCTTTTGTCATACATGTCATAGACGGTCAAAATTGGTGACTTCAGTTATTCTATTTAGCATTGGAATTCATACGCAAGCTGTGAATGATCAAATGTCAGATGAAGATCTCAGCTCAAAGAACTGGCCATGAATAAGAATATTTATAAATGATACGTTTTCATTTACATTATTTACATTGTTCGGGCTGATGTTTTCATTTAGCTTATTGAAATATATCAGATTTAGTTTTTTAATTTTTTTTTAATATTTGCGAATTTTGGCTTCGTTCTATAATCGACTTTCAGCATGTTCATGGTTACCTATCTTAAGCTTGAGTTTGTCATTATTCCATTTTGATAAAGCAATATAGCAGTTGATTGAAATGTGATAATTCGGAAATTAAACAGTGAAGTTTTGGTGTTTCGTCCACAGAATTTGAGCAAGCGAGTTGTTTTCAATTCTTCCATATCATTCGCTTTAGCTTTTGACGGTAATATTTTTTATCGTTTTCAATTTAACGTTTATCGCTTTCTCTTCGTTGTCTATGATATTTTTCCCTTTTCCAACCGGCATAGTTTCTTACAACATGTTTTCTGTTTTTTTTTTTTTAAAGGGTGGCGGTGTATTTTCTTCGGCATTGATTTTAGTTTAAATTTCTCTTTCTAAATGGAGTGAAATTTGTCAAAATTGTACAGTTAGCAACGTCGAAGTTAAAATCTTTTAATTTCAATGATTTTACTTAAGAGTTTTAATCGCATTTAATACTGCTTTTCTTCGATGTTAAAGTCTGCTTTGAAAACTTTATATCTCTAAGACTTAAGTTTTCTAATAATACTAGTTTTAGACATCTTCTTCAGGACGTTGATAATCATACCTCTCCACGGATTCCTTTTCTTTATCACTGAATTAACATAACTTTTCAGGAAAGTTTTTGAGTAGTCTCCTGTTATATTCGTTACAATTGTTAAATTCAGTTCTCTGTTTGTCACTCTGAAGCTGAAAATCCCCGCCTACTTTCCTATTTAACCCATAGCTGGGATCAGAAGAAATGAATTCATGATTTTTTTCCCAGGGCATTAGTGCGAGAGTGAAAATCCCAGAACTTGAACTCAACTTTCCGATTTCACTTTCAGTGCTGATAACTGTTATGTTACCCGCAGTAAACGTAATAGTGAAAGCATTAAACAACAATATGACGTGGGGGTAAACCTGGATGAGAATAACTAAATATGAATGACCTATGTTGATTAGCTTTCGTAACTTAATTGTTAAAGAGCTCTCCTGGTTTAACAGGTTATAATGGATAGAACTTCGAATTTGGTCAGCTTTTTTTTTCCATCTGTGTACCTCATTAGTCTACCTCATTAAATGTAAAAAGTAGTTCAAGAGTTGGGATATAAGAATTCAAGACTATTTTAAAGAAAACTAATTTTTAAGGAAATAAATATATATTTTTGAGGCTACAAAATGTAATCATCGCATTAAAAAACACATTAAAATAGCAAAAAAGAAAATGTGGTTTCTTCTATGTGTATATGTAGGGGAACTATACAGAATCTGACAACGGTTTCCCCTACAAAGAGGGATACTGGCTTGAACTCGGCAGAAGAGCAAACATTTTTTAAGTCACACGAATGCAAAAACCAGTAGACATATTTTACACTGTTTGAAATGAAAAAGAATGTCTACTGAAGCAAGGAGTAACCGCTATATATATATATATATATAAATATATATATATATATATATATATATATATATATATATATATAATTACCATAAAGAGATGGATCGAAATAAACTATTTTACAATGTGTTTTGCTTACTGGTGTAGTTTGTAAATAAATCGTTTTCATCCAACGTTGCAAACAAAACGTCTTCTCCCTTTGAGTGAATGTTCAATAGTTTTACTTTTCCTCGTGTAATGATAATCATACCTGAAATAGTAGACTACATTCATTTTAGGGTGATGAATAGTTTTTGGCTCATAAAAGAATGACAAAGAGAGCTATACGCCCAGGGCTTCACACGTTTGCGCCACTGTTCAACTCATTTGGTACATGGCTTTCCAAGTTTCTTTAACCCAGTTAGAAATACCTTCAGTTTGGCTGAACCAGTTCACTGAGAGTGTTCCAAAATATCTCGTTGTGACTCTTAAATCGTCTTGGCTGCCTCATCCTTCAAACAAAAAAATGATGCACCAGCTCATGAACAGATTCACCTTATTGGTTAATTTCAGGCAATCGGCAAAGAAATCTGTGGCACTGAATAGAATATTTACTGTATCCTATGTTCATTTACCAAAATAAAATGTGTACAGGCTAACACCTCCAATAAATTAAAGTTAGAATCCATGCCAATTGTGTTTACATGCTTCTCCTTCTGTTGTCTTTTCTTCTTCTTCTTTTGTTTCTTTTTCTTCTTCTGCTGTCTTTTCTACTTCACCACGTCATTTCTCGAAATTATAGGGTAAGAGAAAATTCTGATATTAAGTAATACCCACTTGAAATAAGTGCCGCACAATGCAAGGTTTACCCTCTTTAGAACACACTACCAGGGTGTTAATATGCTTGTCTCTACCTTTTTTGATTGCATCCAGGGCTCGAATTATTATAGGTATAACAGTAGTTTTAAGATGTCATTTTTTTCAGCTTCTATTTCAATATCATTATATTTAGTTGGCATATATTTATAGAGAGATTTACTATTAACTAATAGTAATGTCATATTTATGTGAAGGCAATTTCTGTTTGCAAGCTTTTATCTCAATGTCTGGTATTTTTAGTTTTTATAAATTTTAGTGAGCTTGAATAAATGGATGGCGGAACAATTAAGAGCTACGAAGTACAGTAAATTTTTGAGAGCTGATAGCTATGATTATCTGTTCTGAAAGGAAACTGCTCATAAAATCAGTATAAAGAATAATGATTTTATGGCCTTCCATAACTGGTTCAGGAATATGTTGATACCATTTTTCAGCATGTGACACACGATAATATTGACGTACGTTTCAATGACTATACTACGAAATCTTATGTCGATCTTTCAGAAAGTTAAGACTGGGCTGTATAGTAATTGGAAGATTATTATTATTATTATTGGAGCTGAGTGATGATTTAACATAAAACCAAGTTCGAATTCGTTCATGTGTATCCGTGTTCATTTAGTATAAATGCATTTTGGAAAGACAGGAATATAAATATTTATAGTTTCATTACCGGACATCTTGAGAAAAATATCTTGTCACTTGCATGGCGTAATAGATGACAGATTAGATATTTGCTGAATGAGCATTTTGTCAATCCGTTCTCATAATTACCTTCCTGCTCAGGTCGTAGTACCAGGAAAGTTTTTACACATATTGTCAACCCTGACAACGGCTATCCATTATAATATTGTTCTTTGCATTTTCACTTGAAAGACTATTTTCAACTTTTTAAAAACGGTTTCAATATATGCATCATTTTTGGAGTAAGATAATAGAATTGGCAAACCATTTCATTTAGACGAAGAGCATTTTGAAAACAATGTATTATAATTATTATTAATGGAAATGTGATCCTCTCCGACTCTTATGTTTTGGTCGGGTGAGGATGGGTATATATCTACCAGCAGCTTAAACGCTCAACACTTTCTTGATCATATGCGCTGTTGCAAGCAACGCTGCAACTTGCGCACTCCCAATGATGTCCGATATCCTCAAGAGACATTTCGAGGCAGAACGATTACTATTTTTATTATTATTATTTCAGATGATGATAATGTCTTTATTCGTTTTCTTTAATCTTCTGTCGCAATAAAGTGTACGAGATACAAGTTAATTCGACTACCATCATCATAAACTTCATCTTAATTTTCCTTTATATCCATTCGCAATCTATGTCTCTAGGCATATATGTCTCTATCACATTCTGTTCCCATCTATCTATCTGACGCCTTTTCCCCCACTCAGGGGCGTCGAGAAGAGATCAGAGCCAGGTTGTCGGCCTTTCTACGGCATGGGAATATATTTTTGCAGAGTGCAGATTCTAACCTTTTGGCCTACACTGTCTTTACTTTCTACAAGCAAAACCTGTTACTGCTACTATTGTTGTGATGTAGGGCTTCAGTCACGTGTCATTACGTAACACGTTTATTCGAAGTTTTGTAGAGAGTTCTAGGTTTTCTATTTCAGTCCCAAATTTTATTGTATCAAACTTTTACATGACATTTGATGTATATATATATATATATATATATATATATATATATATATATATATGTATATAATGACGAATAACCGACATATTTATATACACGTTAACTGATAAAAATCTCCTTTTATTTTCCTTAAATGTGTTTTGGGCGCTTGACATAGCACGATAGTTAGTCTCCTCGTCCCGTAGGCCAATTTGTAGGGAATTAGATCCTCAATGGATACTCGGGTACTGTCATCTTGTACAGGAGTAAAATAAGTTTAGAAAAATAAGTATAAAATATGATTTACCCGAAATAGAATATTTTTTTTCATTAATCGCACATATTTTCTGTTTGAGGACAAGCGGCAAAAAAAAAAAAAATACTCGCTAAATGCAAAATGTTACCTGTGTGGACGAATGTTCCATGTAAGGATCAGTTTTGCCAGTCACTAAATACCTGGACACAGGAATAAAACACCTTGACACTAAGGTTAGCCAAGGGTTTGATATATATTTTCATGGCAGTATATAGAAGTATTAAAGCATTTAAAATCTGCGTAAGTCAACATTGTGAACTTTGAATTTAAGAAATCTTTTTCATGGTTTGATAAAGATGCTGAAATTTTATCAAAAGTGTAAAACCTTTTAAAGCCATTTCATATCTTTTTCTCCTTTGACTATATGGGAAATAAATAGATAAAATCGAAAATAGTTCGTAAAAATAATAAAACTTTATTAAAAATCGAAATGACTACATTAATGTAAAACTTGTCATGAAAAACATGTTTTTGAAGACCTGAGGTATGACTCTTGATTCATCAAATGAATCCTCTCAAGAGTGGATACGTTTGATTAGCAGCAGAAAATTAATTTCATCAAAACGAAACCTTTTAATCGATAATTTTCCACAGAGAAATCGATATCTTAACGTAGACAAAGAAGAAAACGAGGACATAATCATTTTTACAAATAAGTTGTTGTGGCATTATCATACCAGTTTTTGCGGAAATCATCAGTTTATAGTAGCATTGTCTCAGCTGTTGAACTGGAATAATGTTGGTAGTATATATATATATATATATATATATATACAGTGTAACCCGGATATAAGAGTTGTCGGGACCGGAGAAGAAGTCTCTTATATCCGGGTTTGGTCTATTTTGTTTAGGTAAGTATGGGAACACTTTGGGACCAGATAAAATCTCTCTTATATCCGGGTTACACTATATATATATTGTGTGTGTGAGGAAAGTTTTCTTGTGACACGATTCGACTTTTCGGACTAAATTTATGTTGGTGCGACTACACATGTGCAATAAAGAGGAATACTGAAAATTTTATATTTAACATTCATAAAGGGCTTCAGCCAGGCAAAGTGAGGTAGTTCTACACTCATATTGATTGTGGATCTTTATATACTAAAATCGAGTTTTCTCATCAGTTCCGACTAAAAGTAGTGTCGTCTAATTTTGAGTCCCAAAGAAAAGAGATTAAGCTCTTATTTAAGCAATAGATATAAGGATTAAATGAATTGAAGTTGAAAAGGTATATCAGGGGTCCCCATAATTCTTTCACGTTTTCCTTCATTATTGTTTCTTGATAACTCCTTTTAGTTTTATATTTTCTATTCCTTTTCCTATACGAGACGTGTTTTCTATAATAGTAATAATATAATGAGTGAGAAAATTTCATAAATAATATAGAAAATAATATACATTTGAAAATAAATCAATAGACGTATTTAGTGACTGGTTTGACATCACAAATGAAAAAGAAATGATTAATGACAAATAGAAAAGCCATTGATATTTTGTTGGAAATTTGTGAATTTCAGTTCTAAATCAACGCGATTTATTTATCAACACTTTTTTCATATCCAGGCACTTAACGAACATCTTCTAACACTTATGGACTTATCGATACCTGGATAGACCCTAATACTGTTAAAATACTGTTAAAAATGATTATATAGCTTGGTTGGTTGATGTTGTTTAGCGGCATATCAAACTCTATTGATTATTTAATCTCAAAATTTAAATATTTTGTGCATAATTTTATGATTTTATCGACAGATTTTTTTTTTTACATATTTTAATAGTTTCAGTGTAAAGGTATGTTTTTATTTTCGATATATAGTCTCTAGATCATAAAATTTATTGTTGGTAATTTTACTATAAAAATGTAATTTTATATTTTTTAGTGCTGCATTGATTGTTATTTTGCTATAAAAATGTATTGTTGCTCATTTTGTTATAGAATTGTACCGATGGTTTTTTTTTTTTTTTAAAGTTTTATTTGATGGGTTCAATATTTGCCAATAGCCAGAACCCTAACAGGTGCTACCACTCCTGAATATACAGGAAAAAGTAATAAAAAAAATCTTTATAGGAGAAGAAAAAGTATATGTAAAAATAAACAGTCTATATACGAACAAATCTTTTGTGTGCTGTGTCCGATCAGGATGTAGCCTATCATGGCTCTCCATAATTTCCTATCCTTTGTAGTTCTTAATAATTTTTCAAACTCTCCCAAACCCAGCTCTGCCATACATTTAACAAAGCTTGCTAGGTAGGTTATGCATTTTTCCTCTGTTATTCTTGCCTTCAATCTGT
Organism: Acanthosepion pharaonis; assembly: GCA_903632075.3. NCBI lineage: Eukaryota > Metazoa > Mollusca > Cephalopoda > Sepiida > Sepiidae > Acanthosepion > Acanthosepion pharaonis. The sequence goes on from CAHIKZ030005605.1 coordinate 119,200, forward strand.
CCTTTGAGTATCAGATTTCCCAAGCCCTCTTTCTTCATTATGTACCCTAGAAATTTCAACTGTCTTTTCCTGATGTTAAATATGAGTGTCCTTTTTGTTTCCATTTTCTCTAAAACTTCGTCGTTGCTCGCATAGGTATCCTAAAATTAGAATTTAGAAATCATACACTTTCCTATACTATATAAAAACACAAGTACGAAAAGATTGGACACACCAAGACACTGGATAGTATTGACCCCACCCATTTTGCAGTAATTGATTAATCCAGATGATGTATGGGTAACGTAATAAGTTATGAGGGCGTGTCACTGTGGTAGCCAAACAGAAGTTAGCGCTTTTTGAATGCTGAATGATTGTTAGGGGTCAAAATTGGTATGCTAATTCCGAGGTGGCAAATGTTCTAGAATTTTCTCGGACAACGATAGAAATGGGGTTAATATCGATAATTTACAAATTTCGTATAGACGTCAGAGCTACGAACGCACATCTCTCTGCCTATCAGTGAATGCATTGTACAGTATACATTGCATTTTATGAAGTTTCGTAATCGTTGACCCCAAAATATAATAATTGACACCACAGCATCGGTTCCGAGCTAGAGAACATCAACACTGAGCTGTGGAAGTCTGGCTCGCGCCTGCTTAGAGGTATCGGGTTTCCAGCTCTTTCGGGCAGACGGTATTGTTCGTGTGTGGAAGAGACAGCATGCGCCTATGGATCTGGCTTGTCAGCAGGCTGCTGCCCAATTTCGTGGTTAGCCACTAATGAAACTCGTATTTATATTGACATCTGTTGCAAATAACATACACCTCTATATATTCGCTGTTATGAGAAAGTGTCACGAATCTTGTTTCAGGAGCACAGTCAATTTTTTGGCACACAATTGTTCTTCGCGATTGCCAGATTTAAACCCCATTGAGCATATATAGCACATAAGAATATTTTCTTACCAATATATATATATATATATATATATATATATATATATGAAAATGTTTTGGTTAAGTTCAATCAGCAAGGTGTGTATGTTAAGATTTCATTGTATGTTTCCAATTTTCTAATAAGTTGTTATACATCCAAATCAAAATGTTAGATAAGCTCTCCAATATTCATGCGTTTTGTTTTTATTTATTAAAGACAATAGCCGATATAAATATCGAAAAATCTTATAAAGTGATGTATATTTCTAAAGAGGTTCATTTGCTGTAGTGATATTCATGACCAAATGTTAAACCACGCTTGACTAAAGGGTTGTTTCCCAGGGTCGAGGAATTCAGGTTCTATCTTTAAAGAGAGGTACATTATTTTTTTTCATGAGAATTTTTATATCATCAATTTTATGGCATCAATTTCCCTAATAAAAAGGGAATGTTTACTCAAGTACGTTTATTCCCCAGAATAAAGTATAGAGTAAAGAACACACACAAACACACACACACACACATATATATATATATATATATATAAAGGCAACGGAGATGACTTAAGGAAATTGAAATCAAAAGAACTATTTTAATCAGAAATATTTAGAGACATTGAGAAAATGTACAGTGTTTTCGGGCATTGTGACACCTTGTTATTACAGTTTTGGAGGTGTCAAAGTTGACTGACATCGTAGAATGGAAGCCACCTATATAATGGAAAAAAGATAACTTGCATGATGTTGATTCGTGCCGGGCATCAAATGTTGTAATTTTGACAGAATCTTTAAACATCGTGTAAAAATAAGGTGTGAAATGGAGAGTGCAACTAAGACTACGAAGCCATGACTTGCAGGAATGAACACAGGAGACATTCGGATCGCCCTCGTACATCGGAATTCATTCAACAACTTCAGAAGAACATGAAGAAAGACTCAGGCAAGAGAATAAGGGCTTCGGTGTAGGAAGTGGGAATAGCAATTTCCACCAAGAAATTTGCCTTAAATGAAGGCCACCGCTACAAGTCATACAATAGGTGCAACGATCAGCTTCTTTCAATAAAAGCTAGAGAAAAGCGTATGACAAAGGTAAACAAACTCCTAAACTAGGCGAAGCTTCCTCCTGAACCAGGGACAATCTGGTTCTTTTCTGATAAAAATAATTTTTGTCAGGACCAGCTGCGCAACAGATTGCTAGTAATTCATATGACGTTCCTCGTGTCAAGAAGACCTAATTTCCTCAAAAACTCTGATGGTTTGGGGTGTGTCTCTAGTAAGGGTCTGGCCACCTTGCATCTTTGAACAATTCAATTCGGATGGCTATGCGGAGTTGCTGATCACACTGGCCAAGCCTTGGTTGAAGAGGGCGATTCAACATGAAGATATAAAAGTAGTTGTTATAAATTTTATGACATCCCCAGCACCAATGACTGGCCCCATAAAACTCCTGATTGTAACCCCATTATGGGTGGGGCGGTGTTGAGAGAGACCCCAACCGCATTGCCTGTAACACCAAGGCCCGGCTATTCGGTACGATGAAGGGGGCGTTTGAGGTTCTCCTTGAGGAGAACTTGAAGGTCACATGTTTCAGATACCAGTGTAGTATCAAGGCCTTGGTAGATGCTGAAGATGGCTTCTTTGAGTGAATTTTTTTTGTTAATTATAAACTGCATGCCATTTTTCTATTTTCCCAATAAATTAATTTTTGGCTCAAATATTTACTGTTTTCCCTGAAAAAAAAAACGAAACACCCCCCCCTAAAAAAAACTGTCAAATTTAGCATGCACACATACATATGTATGTATGTACTCATTTTAGAGACTTCTCATCTATACTCGTACACATATATATGAGTTCACACTGAAACTAGTAGCACAATTATGGCTATTAGATGCTCTGCGATGGATGACTCGCATATGTATTGGTCAGAATGTACTGCGGATTTTCGTTGGAACGTGTTGCTTTATTCTGACATTCAGCTTTTGAGTCGTTCTCTCTAGTGTGAGCCACAACTACATTTAAAGGAATAAATTAAAGAACTATTATGATGTGGAAGGAGAACGTCCTTTCGCATGGATGGAAAAACAGGCTTGGCAGAAAAGACTACATGTGTGTTAGAATCAAAGTAACGATGTCGAACCGCTAAGGAAACCTGCTTAGCATATCAATCACTGATATTACTCAGCCAAGGAAGGCGCAAGTACACAGGACATATTTGTACTATAGTAGGTTTAACTTTATTGAATTCAGTAATTTTATTCTTAATTATTGGTTGAACATTGCCCAACGGATAGGTTTGGTTTGTTAGTGGTAGAGTCCTTCCATGTCAAAACACAAGCAAAATGTTGAAATCTGCATCCACCGACACCGAATTACAACAAAATTTAGTGTATAGTATAGTTTAAATGTAAACTTTTAAAGATCCCTTTATATTCATTTTTATTATGACTTTCTTCTGATTAAAACAAAATCAAATATATAATATTTTCATTAATTTTATTAAATTTTTATTTTTTAAATAATTTTTCAAAATTATTTTCACGAAACAAATTTTTCGTGAAAATAATTTTGAAAAATTATTTAAAAAATAAAAATTTAATAAAATTAATGAAAACATTTCCTTCAACTATATAAATATGTGAAGTGCCAACTACAAATATTATGTTTTAAAGATTCACATTTATCTTATGACTTTTTTGAGAATAAAAAAATCAAATGTTTTTTTTTTTGTTTCATGAATATAATTTACCAAAATAAAATTAAAAGAAACATAAACAGAAAGAATTTCTTTTAACTTCATTTGTTAAGTGCCATTTACAAATTTTCTATGCACTGTTGATTATCATACATGAGGCAATGTTTACCACTTTTTAAAGACAATCTATCCGTACAAAGAATAATATCTGCAAAATATATTTAAATTGTTTTTATTAATTAAAAAAAATAATCTTATTGAATAGTTTAAGAAGTTAGCACAATATCAACATTTTAGATTTTAATCTTTCTCGGAAATCCTGCACATACATAGGAAAAAACACTAAACTTGGCAGGGTCATATCTTCTAAAGACTTAAAACACTCACAAAATATTTTGAACTTGAGAAGACATTGTAGATGTAAGGCAAAAAATATTATGAAAATTGAAGAGGACGTATTTTCGATAGACTGACCGTAAGCTACATAGGTGAAAAGTTGATTTTGGGATCATATATTTGGGTGAGCAAAATAAAATTCTCTATCTAGTGTAGGCTTGAAATAGTTAAATATTTGGATTTTACATTTCTTATTTGCCCTACATACTAAATTTCAGAAATATTGGAGGTATGAAAGTATTCTTCTTTAATTTAAAAAAAAAAAACACTGAGATTCGGCGACGTTACGCGGCCTTAATTTAGAGGCAAAATAGGAAAATTATACACACCCCTTAAAACCGGAACGGTAAAGTCTAGCACAAAATAATTTGGCACACTTTCCTAACTCCTGAAGGGGAACATTTGTGCCAAATTTCAAGTAATTTGGTGTCGGTGGGTGTAATACCCTGGTGAATTGACATGGAATGACCCGGTAGTAAACTTGAGTTCATCATCCAACTTAATCTTAGAACAGATCATTAAAGCCCTATGGGTAAGGGTTTTAATTAAATTAATTTTACGTTTTACGGGACAACAAGAGTCCCAGCGGATATATAAACCAGTAAATGTCGGTTTATGATAAACAGATGTAACAAAACCCAACGAAGATCTGTTAACCAAAACATCAAGTTATAAAAGGGAAGAATCAATTTCCTTTTCTTATGTAAATTTTAAAGCCGGAACATTATTATTAAGGGACAAAAGAAAATGGTCCGCTTCAGTCTCGTTATCAAAGAGACAAAAGGTGTCATCAACGTAAAGGAAGTAAACGTCAGGTTTATTAGATTTCGATAACACACTCTCTTCATGGAATTCCATAAATATGTTCGCTAAAATGGGTCCCAATGGGAAATCCATCAAATATCATCAACTTGCCTATACATGACGACGTCGAAACTAAATTCGACTGACATCGTAACAAATTTCATCAGCTCGACGAAAACGTCCTCAGGAATAACAGGAGGAGACAATTGACTACGATATAGGGCATCAGTACGTATATCGTATCAGCAAGTGGAACGCGGGTAAATAGGCTGGAAATATCGTGGAAACACAAATTCTTTGGCTGGGTAATATCAATGATAGATATGCTAGGCAAGTTTCCGTAGCGGTTCGACATTGGTACTTTGCTGCTAACACACATGTAGTCTTTTTTGCCAAGCCTGTCCTTTCATCCATGCGGAAGGATGTTCTCTCTCCACATCATAATAGTTCTTTAATATATTCCTTTAAATGTAGTTGTGGCTCATACTACATAGGGAGAACAACTCAAAGGCTGGATGTCATAATAAAGCAATACGAAATCTTAAGTACACTTCTTCAGTTATTCTGAGCAATATATATGGGTCTTCCATCGCAGAGCACCTAATAAATAGCCATAATTGTGCCACTAATTTTCAGTGTGGACTCATTTACTATTCTTAGCATATCCCACTCGAATTACCACTTCAAAGTGTTGGAGGCTATTTATAATTTATCTTTGAAACCTTCTCTTTGTAAACAGAAGGATTACGTACTGGGTATCCAACTAATATATTGTTCATCTCTTTTTAGTGAATAATTCTATTTAAAATCTTAACATCGATTTAGTTCTGTTGAGCGAGGTTCGAAAACGGTTAGCTAGCCCGTTTTTCAGTTTTATTTTTTATCTATTATTATCATAAGTTGTAATAAAAAATAAATTTTGTCTTTGCATGGCGGTCATAAAATTTTGTACCACAAATCATATCTTATATAATGCGCACGCTTGTGCGTGTGTGTATATGCATCCTACAAACACTCGCATATATATCTCTGAAGAATTAATGGATTTATTTTTAATTCGACATTTTTATTACTGCAAACGTTATTATAATTCATACTTCGCACTTGCAATAGAAACCCTATTTTTATTTATTAGACTGTGGGGGTTACGGGTTCGTTCTCTGTCAGGTAAAATAATTTCTTAGTTAATATTTCTCGAGTGAGCAGGCCAATACACATAATACAATGTTTAATAAGTGGAAATGAGACGCCAATTTCAAATACGAAGTATCCACTGTAATAACGTTTAAAGTAATATATCATTGTATCATCTGTTGTGTGCTGTCTCTCTTCAGTATTTACTCTGCTATGACTCTCCACAACATTCTTTTCTTCTGTATTAGTTTTAGCGATGTTTGTCTTTTTATGTGGGAGTTATATACCTATGTATACCTATCACATTCATTTCTGCGAACTATTTTCCAAGCTCGTTAAATATGCTAGTTACTATTTCTTTTATTTCGCTTCTGTTTGATGTCATTTGTGTGAGTTGGACTTTGGACTTTGGGGGCTTACAGTACCAGGTGTTCCCAAGCGGTCCCCCATCTAAGTACTGACCTGGCTCTACGATGCTTAACTTCGGTGATCGAACGAGAACCGGTGTTTTCAGCGTGATTTGACCGTAAGCAGGTAAGGGTTGGACTTTGGGAAAAGTCCAACCCTTACCTCACAGTCGGTGGGTGGGTGTAAACGGTAGTGTCAGAGCTATGCCGCCCGGAACTTCGTTCCTGGTAGGGCCACCCAAGGCGGACAGGTCTGACACACACGCCGGCTAACAAGGGCTCTGGTGAAAATCCAAGGAGCGTCTGCATCGGTAACCGGCGGCTTCTGGTCGTTCCTGTCTCTGCGTCTGTGGGAACCCGGCGGCAAGCAAGAACGTTATCCGAGTAGGCCCGGGTGCCCTACCTCTGTAATTTATCCCAAGAATCTTCTTCTCATAACAGGAAGAAGCCGGCTCAATCCGCCCAGGGTGAATGCCGCATCAGTACAGTAGTAGTAGTAGTATTTGTGTGAGTGTGTCTCACATTTTCTAAGCCTTCTTTCCTTACATTTCCCAGAATGCACCAAATGTTCCGGTATTAAAAGTAAACAGTGCAAAAGAATAGAGATAAAATAAAATACGTATTAAAAATTTAAATTGTGTCCATTATCATATAGATTATATGTCTAATAATTGCTCAGTAGATGAAACTTGAGATGTAAATATGGTAAGCAACAAGGATATACCTGCATTAATATGTCAGTTTATACATAGATATAATGTATTTATACATGAGAGCACACACAGCACATTCAAAGAAGGCTCTGTGATGCAATCGATCCTGACCTGGCATCTCGACTTCAGTCACTTTCTCACCAACGTAACGTGGTCCCCCACTCTTTTCTACAAATATTTTCATGGCATCTAATTCTTCCCCTGGTGCTTCGACTGCATGAATTTAAGCGTGTTACTAAATTGGAAATTAGGTTTAAACTAATGAAATGCAACCACCACCACTTCAATGCTAACCATTTATTTCCTTGCACTTCTCACCTGTGGAACTCCCTTTCGTTTTCTTGCTTTCCTACCGACTACAATAATTTAAATGCAACGTCAGTCGCCATTTGCTATTTTCCTAACTCCGTTATTTTCATTGTCCTTTTCTCAATAAGTTGTCTTAGTCTCTTTCCCTCCTAGTAATCCTCTGCATCCTCCTGATATTATTTATCGCTTTACTTGTTTATAATATATATATATATATGGAAAAAAATTTTGCGTGGAAAAAGGTTTACAGTGAATTACTCTATTTTTCAACAAATATCGTTCCGAACATCTGCATGCAATATATATATATATATATATATATATATATTTTTGACAAACCTGACGACTTTCCCTGACGATCCGTTTAGGTGAAACCTGGGTAGGTTTGTCTGGCTCACTAGGTTTATCTAGGTCTGCTCTACGGTTGTATTTAGCTCTTTTGTTAGTTAGTTGTTACTCGTATCGGGGTTTTTTCTTTGGGCTTCAACCCTGTATCTGTGCGAATTTTTTTCGACAGACTTTCATGTTTGTAGCTCTTTCTTTTTTAAAAACTTTTTTTCCTCGAGATTGATTTGATTATTGGCAAATCAAAAATTGAGGGTTTTTCGAAACGAGTATAGCTCTCTCTCTCTCTATATATATATATATATATATATATATATATATATATATATATATATATATATATATATATAAAATTTTTTTTCTTAATCCGACATTATTTTTTATTACAATATACGTTATTTTAGTGGGACATCTGTTTCAGCCGAGTTGTTATCCCTGTTGTTTTTTTTTCTTAAACAGTGAAATTAATAACAAACGTCCTGGCAGGACATCCGGATATAAACCGGTTGTTATCAATTTCAGTTAAAAACAAACAAAAAAAAACAAAAAAAAAAAACCCAATAAAATTGATAGTATAACCAAACACGTATACCCACTAAACATAGAATAATTTTTATTTTATATATATATATATATATCCGAATATATTTATAGGTAAGAGATTGAGGGGTGTTTCCCGAAGCGTCTGACTTCACACACTCTTTTTTATACTTTGTCCTGTGCTATACTTGAGTGAAGCTAAAAAATATTTCACTTGGTTCATCTTCAATATATAAGAATGTAAGAACACATTTTTCTCTGTCCTCTCTAATCAACTTGTCACCCACCCGTCAACAACCTCCCTTCTTCTGACCCACAGTCGCAAAAGAGATGTAAATAAAAGCCATGATTTACAAGCACTCTCTCCCAGTAAAACCAGCTGCAGTGCCAGCTACAAAAGCAATCAGTTAAAATAGTCAGAGTAGCAGTGGTAAGTACCCCCAAACCATAGCAGTTATAAAAGTTGCGAGGGAGGTGCCGGTATAATGAGAGTCGAAGGCGTATATATTAGTGGGGGTGTTCATAAAAAAAATACAGCAAGAAAAAGAAAAACAACAACAAAAAAACAGTTGTGTGCTTGTTCGTTTATTATAACAGTTTAAAAAATTGTCATGAGTCTTCCGTTGAAATTTTACGCATATTTCAGACGAAAAATCAGCCCAATTTTTATGGTGGATTTTTTTCTTCTATTTTAGCTACATGGATATACCCAAACCCCAGGCATGGGGGAATATCTGTGTGTAGGGGATTACATTTGCCTCTACTGTGAGGAAACTGAGGGATATGTGTATAGCGTCCAGTCAAGGTAAGTTCTTCCGGTTTTTTGTTTGGAATGTTATATATATATATATATATTGGTCTTTTTTCTCAACTTTTTATTCATCTTCGGGTTGTTAAGGAACATGTTTTCGAAAAAATAACGATAAAGCTTAATTTGAGAAATTTAGTCAGCTCAAAAGATAAAATTTTCTTCGCCTTCTTCTTATGTTCCGTGTCTCTTCAAAACATAGGCGATCATGGCCCTCCACATTTTCCTGTCATTTTGCGGTCTTAATAAATTTCTTTTTGTTATATCTCCTAAATCTTGTTTCGCCATCAATTTACTCAAGCTCACTAAGTAGGTTATACGATGTTTTCCTCTGTCTCTCTTGCCTTCAATCTTTCCTGTGAGTATCAGATTTTAGAAGCCTTCTTTCCTCGTGGGCTCTATAAATTTCAACTGTCTCATCCAGATGTTAAGTGTGACTTTCTTTTTTATTTTCATTTTCTGTAAAACTTCGTCGTTGCTCACATATTCATCCGCGAAGTTTTTAGAAAAGGACATTGTTTACAAAACAGTCGGATTACAAGTTTAAATATCCACCCCAAAAAACATTTTTGCTAAATGCATATCACTTGATATACATCCCTTATCACAAAAAAGGCTTTAGTTGTATGTTTCATGCAATGAAGTTTTTTACTGAACACCAAGAAAAATAAACAAAACGGTCATATATGGATGTCTATAAAACATACACACACATACATACATACATACAACGCACACACACACAGTGTGTGAAGGAAATTTACAACGCACATACACACACACAGTGTGTAAAGGAAATTATGAGTTAAACTTTTGGAATGATTTTCATTTCAATTTTTTAAAATGAAATATAATTAAATTTAATCCACAACAATAAAATAATTATTTAACATTTGACCAAAGTCTAAACGGTTTGAATAGACCTAAAATAAGGAAATGAAAATTAGTGATTGTAGCCAGTTGTATATAAATGTCATGGATGTGGCATAATCCCACATAAATACATTATATGAAGTTTTCAGGAATTACAAATGTATCATATATATATATATATATATATATATATATATATATATATATATATATATATATATATATATATAACCTACTAGGATGATTTTGGAAAAATACATTGTCATGTTTCCACGAATGGACCTTCACCATCAGAAATATAATTTTATTTTCCGGCTGACAGCGAATCACTGTCGAAACCTGTTAATCTATCTGCATGCATATTTAAGGATGTTTACGAAAGAACATGCTTTGTATACATACATATATTTTCGTGTGTGTGTAATATATATATATATATATATATATATATATATATATATATAAACGAAAAGGAAGCCTTGTATTTACTAACGCGTTTTGTCCTCCTAAGTGATTTTATCAAAGTAAATGTAGAAATATTTATATTGCAACTTGTGTTTATAAACAGAAATAAAGTAAGAGAAAAAAATCGTTATGTTTTCAATTGTAAAATTTGAGTACGTTCTAAAATATTCTGTTTGTGTAAGCAAAGGTAAACTATGGAGACTGCTAAGTGACATAATTCAGTATTTATGGTTTAAAGCTTAAAAAAATTCATGTGGAATTCATTACATACCCTCTGACCAATTTGAAAAGAACAGTTTAAAACTTGTTACAAGGCATATATCCATATAATGGCGACGCTATGCATGCGTTCTCTCCATTTATATATATATATATATATATATATAATATATATATATATATATATATATATATATATATATATATATATATATATATATATATATATATATATATATAATATATATATATATATATATATATATAATATATATAAATCAGAAAATAAGTGGAAGAATTACAGTTATATATTCGTAAAATGTTTAGTGAAATATGATGTTTGATCGTAATCGATAGTTGTTTAATATGTTGTTTTGGTATTAATAAAGATAAACTTTTTTACATTGATGCGATTACAGATTTATTCATGATTTAACAACAATTATAAATTACTGAAATAGATTTATAATAGCCACATTTTCATTAAACCCTTCAGTGCAATAACCATTAATTTCAATTCTACTCATCACACACACACACACACACACACACACACACACACATATATATATATATATATATATATATATATATATCTATATATATATATATATCTATATATATCAAACAAATTGTACATATTTGTTTTTATTCTGACCAGAAGACGCCTACCTAACTAACGAAGGCAAAACGATTTGTCAATAAAATGGTTCTCCACGTTTGTTTGGATTCTATATCCTAAAACGTGTGTGTGTATTATTTTAATTAAGTCTGGAAAAAGGCAATTTTTTATAGTTCCTTGTAAGAAGAGGATTCATATTGCTAGTGCAGCTGTATCTATCTTTTTCAATACGAATTTGTCAAATGATTCTGTCGCTCCTTGTCTTTCTCCTTATTCTTTCATTTTCCATCTCATTCCCTTCTATTTCTTGCTCTTTCTCTGATTATTTTCTCATCTTTTACTAAATGTAGGCTTTAGTAAAATACACGGTTTTTATAAGGAACTCATTTATAATCAACTCTACAAATTTGACAAATCCAATAATGACGTCTTTGTGAGTCAAAAGAAAAAAAACATAAACAGTGAAATAAAAAGAGTTACTAAATACGTCATTTTATGATGTATTCATGATTAGTGTTTTTCTTTTCTATTTCTCTTAAACATTAACAAAAATGTTAAACAGCCATTTATGATAGTTCAGTATTAATTCTTGCTTAAAAATTAAGGAACCAGGGAGCTCAAACAGCATGAAACTCTCAATCATCTTCGAAATAAAGGTGCCTACTGTAGCGCTTTCGTGTGATTAACAAACCATTTGATAGATCGTTCTTTTCTAGTTAACGACAAATTTGATCTACATGCTAAAAGATGTGGGGTCGGTGTAATATCGACGACAGTGTGACAGTGGTCGCGAGAACTGGCTAAATTTTCTTCTTGGCTCATATACACACGTATGTGAATGATCACCCTAACTCAAAATCGATCTTGTATCCTGTCTCTGTGGGGAGGCAGGGTAAATAGTTACATGTTTGGATGAGATCGGTGATCTCGAGCCCGGTCGCACATTTTCTCGGACTGCTTCTCTTATTTTGTTACTATTTTTTCAAATTCAATTGTATCATTGTTCCTAATTTATCTTGCTTGTACATTATTATAATTATTATCTTTATTATCGAGTACAACAACAGCACACCAACAAAATGACGCTTGTGTAAATACATACGAAACCTAATATACCGATAATGATGCACTCTATAAAGGTATATCAGACACATGCCTCACAGCCAAATGTACATGACTTGGTGACAGGTTGTGATAAAAGCATAGCATATCCTTGCAAGTGGTGCCTAGTTAGATATACCTCCAGGTCGAGTAAACGAGTCCGCTCAGCAGAAGGTTTCCGATTTAGGGTATTATCAAGCATCTAGGTGCAACTCTCAAGTTGTCTTGGCTGGTTCATCCTTCAAACATTAAAAAAAAAAACTTGATACACGATCACGATGTTTCTTCACTGCTCATGTTCATAAAAAGAAATGCGCCGTTCGCCAGCCTCAACTTGTTAAGGTCAGGCAACTGACAAACAAATCTGTGGTACTGAGCGGTTTATTTACTGTGGACCGTTTTAATTCACCGAGACGAAACATGTGCATGTTAACCGGTCCAATCAATTAAAATCAGAGGCCATAAGAGAAATTCATGGTGTTGCATCAGAATATTTAGCATCATTGCTAGTGTACCTATGCCGTCAAAAATGGCGGCTTATTTTTCATCTGCCACAGTTGTTACTGATAACTGGCTTCAGTGAACAGTAGATTCTATGAACTGTTTTCTGCATTTTTCGCATTTCTCATGGCATCAGAATTCTCAAACTTGCTATTGCGTTGCTCTTCTGTTTCTTGTCAAAGAGGTTCTTCCATTCGTATTCTATTATTTTTCTCTTAGATTCTTCCTCTGTTTCATTTTGAATCCTTTCAGTTACACATTCTCTCATAGCAGCTCTTCGTGTATTAGCTTCTTCCTATGTTTCATTTTGTCTTCTTTTCGCTGCTATCTCTCTCTCTCTCGCAGGTTTTCTCTACTCCTATTACCCTCTTCTTCTTCTGTCACATTAGTTAGTCTCTGAGCTGCGCGTCCCCCTGGCTTGTGTTCCTATTGTTTCATGACGTTCCTGCGATGCCTGTGAATATCTTTGCCTATCAGCCTCCCACTGTGCCTGATCCTGAGATAGGCCTAATCGCTGCCTTCATTTTTGCTCTCGTTCTAACCTTCTCCCTTCTTCAAGTGAATTTTCCATTTTATGATGTTAAATGAACAAAACAATGTAATATAGGGAAATATTTAAATTTAATTCTATAGAGCAAGATTTTGTTGAGTCTTAAAAACCAGATCGAATTAAAAATGTATTTAAATAATGAGGACTTGTAATTACACCTACATATTAATACTAAATTTAATAGTTATTTAATTATATATTTAGAGGGTAAAAGTGTGTTGAATCTAGGATACCAAAATTCCATAGGAAATATATAGTGACTAATGTGTTTTCTGTGGCAAAATTAATAAAAACCCCGTGATATAATTTTGAAAGTAATTGTTATTTGTAAATAATTGCAATGATATCTATGATTCATTGATTACTTCTTGAATTATATTAATAGATTTTTGATCAATATTTTTATGTTAAAAATTTATATGTTCAGTCTCGCATTGAAATGGGAATATTTCTCGGAAGAAAAAGATTAGCAACAGAACGACAGAGACGACGATGACCAAGCCTATTTCAAGATCAGTTTGGGGCAAGACGATCACTTAATAGACAAAGATATTTAAGTGTCTCACTTGAACAAATAAAACGGCAATCTAAGAAACGTAAGAATAAAGGAACTGGTTAATTCAAGAGTTCGTTTTGCTCGGGAAGTAATTTTGTCTAAATCGAAATAAATATTTTATTCGTATAGATTATTAAAACGACTAAATTTACTAACTTAAATTGAATTACCTCACTTCTCACTACAAATGGGAAAGGAAATATAAAAATAAATACATATTGATAATTATTCTATGCTTTTAGTGATTATTATTGAGGGAGAGAGCAGCCCGCTAACAATGCGGTGATGGCGTACAAATATATAAAGTCCAATATATCCGCCATGATACCCTGTCTGACGGCCGATTGTATTTTGCCTCATTTTGCGTGACAGTTTCTGCCCTTGTGCATCTTGTCTCTTTCTTTGCATTATAACAATGATATTATGACAAGAATATCTCTGAGTATATTCCTTTTCTGAATAATACACAAAATTTTGAAACCCACACACACACACACACACACACACACACACACACACACACACACCTACCTACCTACCTACCTACCTACCTATTCCAAAACTTATCCGGTGTAATAGCCCAAAATATACCTCTTCGAAAACCTACCCGTGTACAGTTTAATTTAGTCTAGAATAAGCCTCAAGGTAAGCTGGGTCTAATTTAATTCATATTTTGGGGCATGAAAATAATCTAGTCACAATTATACTCACTTTAGTCAGGTTATACCTACTTTTACTTTTAGTAGCAACAACTGTTTTTCTGAACTAGAATTTTGTGATGGTTCTAGTTGACAAACTGCTAATAATAGATGATATGAACTCATTCAGCAGTTATCAGATATACATGATGCTGAAAAGGAATTAAACTTTTTCGCTTGATACAGCTGTAGGATGAAAGCAAACAGAGTGCTGTCGAGTATGCAAAATGGTTCATAAGAACTTATATTTCTCTATTTTTGAATTGCTTGATTTCATATTCACCTTATTAAATAGGAAAAAGAGTGTATATTCTAGAAGTCATTTTAGCCTAACCCATTTTATAACCGGTGGTATAAACTGGCCTAGTCTAACATATCCCATCTATAAAGCTACATTACATAGAATAGTCTAGAGTTTATTTTGGTCTGTTATGTTGGGGTTATTTTTTTTAAATCATTTCACTCTAAGCAAGGCGATAATGCCACTAGGACGCAAGAATTACAGAGTGAAAGAGAGTGAGAAGACCTTATCAAGATGAAGATAAATTACAAAAGTACAGGATTAAGACGGGTGGCGATTGGCGTTACATTCAAATTTTTCAAGGTTGTCGTTGTCAGGGAAGTAAGAAATCGGAAGGGAGTTTCACAGACGGAAATGCCAGAAAAGAAATTAGAATATAATATACGGATGCATTTAGCTATTTCAAGAGTAAAACGGCAAGACATAATTGCCAATCTAGTAGCATTTTTAAATTCAAGTGAAAACAGTATTGTTTTGGAGGGGTTAAAATTTATAAGCCATTCCTTGCTCCAGTTAACCACTGACTGAAAGTTCTTTTCGAGAGCATTTGCTAGTTTTACGTTGACGGACCTGTCGGTCTTTAATACTAAGACTGGGGTAAATAGTTGTGTTATCAGCATAAATACCTAATTGGGAACTGATGACATCGGGAATGTCGTTGATGGACATAAGCAATGAGAAGTAGATAGGTTTGCCTATCGTCTGGTTCACATTCCCCTTCTGTCTTTTGAACAGGAGTAGGAGTTTCTCTTGTTTATTCTAAATTAATTAAATTCTCTTTCACTTCCAGTAGCCGCTTGCGTCCTAGTAGGATTATTGTCTTGCTTGGGGGAAATTGGTTTAAAAAAAAGTCCAAGAATAAAACTTTGGGGGATCCTCGCATTAATGTCAAATGGACTAAAGTAGTGTTGGTGATATGATTTTTTTTTTTGATTTTTTTTTACTTTTTCCAAATGATTCTGCAGTATATAACGCTACTCTTTCCACTAACTTCATCATTTATGTGCCGTGTCTCTTCAGGATGTAGGCTATCATGCCTCTCTACGAATTTCTATCCTCTAACTCTAAGCAACGTTTATCTCTATACCACCCTTCCTTGTCCTGGCTCGTTGACACCTTTGGGCAAGTTGCTCGCTGTTTTCCCTTCTCCTCCTTCCTCAATGCGCCCCTGTGAGTATTAAGGTTTCCAAGCCGCCCTTCTTCATAACCTACATCAAAATCACCCTGAGTTTCTCTATGCATTAATGATTTTATTCTGATATATATATATATATTTTATATATATATATATATATATATATATATAAGTCAACACTTAAAGGCGTCAGGCTTTTTCATGCTAGACGCAATCGTAAGGCCTGGATATTGCGTCTAGCATGAAACAGCCTGTCGCCTCTAACTTTTATATTTACACACGCTCTATCTCTGATATCGACCACTTTATCCCATAAATATAGCACATCTTAAGACTCATATATATATATATATATATAATTTATATATATAGTGTGACCACTCGGATACGAGTATGCCTGTCTATTAGGAAAGCTAGCTAATCCCCACTGCAGACGCCTGCTCAGGCATATTTGTCTTTGTTCAACGCCTGCAGAGCCCACCTGTGAATTATATTGCGACTATGCTGAACAGACATTAGTTGCAGTTCTGTGAGGGAGCGTGTTCAAGTTTGAACAAGGCCAGCACGAACAAACCCTCGGTCACGATGACTTGTGACTTCAAGTCACCTTTCTAACGAATCCAAGATTCGAACCAGGGTCTAATGATACTGTCTTAGTATATATTTATTATTAATACAACATGACTCGCGTGATTATAACGTTCACTTTCTGACCATTAGATCCTGTTTTTTTATTTTATTTATAGCAATTTTCATGTTACTTTACTCTGTTTAGCTTTTGAAAGTCAAATTTCGCTATTCCAATGTACATCGGATTTCGGTGTCATATTTTCCGTCTTCTGTTAAAACACTTGACACAAATGATCATACTTGCTTGATTTTATGTCTCCAATTTGTAATTCGCTTCTTTGGCTGACATCCATTCATTTTGTCTTCTTACAATTAATGTTTAGTTCTTTGTTCTCACTCTCATTAGCTATTTTGCAGGGGTTTCTGTAGCTTCCGTTTTACGTCTGCTATAAACACTGTGCAATTTGTATATCTCATGTTAAGATTGAATGTATACTGGTAGGACTATTAGGTCTCTCAGGATCACGTTAATATAAAACAGGAATAAGCCCGCCGGGAAGACACATCCTTGCTTTACGCTGCTTTCTATGTTTGTGTATTTATTGAATTCATTTTTTATCCGCATACAGGCGGTTTGCTCTCAGTATTAGTCCTGTAAAAAGAAATTAAATATCATAAATTTTTTTAAAGAAATGATTTCTAAAGTAATTAGCTTTTTATTTTAACTCACGGAGAAATTTAACAAGGAAAGAAAATAAGGTAAGAAATGTTGTTTAAAATTAATCAAAATTGTTATCTGTTATGATAACTTAGTTTTTAAATTACAATTTAACTTTATAATAAAAAGGGTAAAATTATAATTTAAAAAAAAAAACTGGTTTAAAATGAAGCAGTTAAGTAAATGTAAGTTCTTTCATGCAATATTTATAGTCTAGAAATATTTTTCCTAATCAATATTTGTTAAAATTGAAAATATCATAACACAAATCTTATAAAACTCAGCAAGATGACTTTTATAAAACATTGCAGGATTTGTATTTTTCACATAATATGCTTTTACAAAGAGCATGTCGGCTTTTAATACGGCACATAGTTTAGTGAAGGGGGCTTGACCAATTCCTTTATCCACCGATTTTCAAAGAAAAAAAAGAGAACGAGAAACAGGAAAAAAGAAGAAAAAGAAGATCCACCAGAAGAAAGACAAACAGAAAGGTTAACAAATAGAAAGACAGACATAAAAAAAATATAAAACCAACAGAAAGAGAAAGACGAGTAGAGAAAAAGAAATAAAATTCAAGAGAAAGAAAAACGGGTCGTGGTAATGTGGTTGTTTTCTTTTGGAAACCATTGAAAGTAACCAGAACCTTCCCAATATTTTTGACAGTGTAACTTTTGCAATAAACACTGACAGATTTAGTGAACATGAAGAGACTTGAAGCAATAGAAATGTGCGTTTTACAAAAGGATGTTGAGTATACCATAGTCTGATCATATGAGCAACGACAAAAGTTTAGAAAGTAGAAACAAAAAGGAAACTCATAATTAACATTAGGAAGTGATAGTTGTTGTTTCTAGGGCATATAATGAGGCAAGAAGGGTTGGAAAATCTGATACTCACAGCACAGATTGAAGGCCAGAAAGACAGAGGGAAACGATGCATAACATAGTGAGTTTGAGTAAATAGATGACGGAACAGTTTAGGAGAAATAACAGAAAGACAAAATTGATTTAGAGCTACAAGAAGTTGTAGAGAGACATGATCGCCTACATCCTGATATAACATGAAACCTAACGATCATACTGTAAAGACCAAAATAACAAATACAACTTTCTCCCAAAATGTTACAGATGTTGTTAGTAATTCTTACTTTCACCACATTAATGACATTACTGACTACAATAGATAATTTTTGGTTACTCGTTAATAAGATTAGCATCTTATTACATTTCTATAATTTATTAATTAAAAAAAACAACCAGTAAAACAATCTGTTGAGTGGATGAAATCAGCCACATGTATATCGACCGATGACGAACATTCGGCACACATTCATTTTACGATTGACTTGATCATCTCCGCTCGACACTGTGATAATATTTACTCAACAGGGAAAAAAAATGTACAAAACGTATGAGCCAGAGTTGATCGCTATCACAAAACAACAAATAATGAATCGACGCTCATTTCATGAAGGTTATGCTCGAATCCAGAACGTCTGATAGAAATTAAAGTGCATACATTGAAAATAATTAATCATTTGTCTAACATTTGTCTAGTTTTGTTGTCTATACAGTAAAACCTCGAATTTAACTTAAAACTTTTCAAACTTTATTTAAATGTATATAATAACTTACAAATAAAATACACATAGATATATACTGTATTTAAATTTATTTACAATAATTTTGTACTGTACTGGGTGTATTTAAACCATGGGAAAAATGTGCTTCAATTTAACGGAAAAAACTGCGTTAACAGACAATCCCCCCTATTAGTCCGTTAAACTGAGGTCCCACTGTATAGAGTAGACAACAAGAAGGTACTTTTATCTTTGAACAAAAGTGCTGACCTATACAAAATCCGATTTTTTTTATGAATACTTTGTTAATATATATATATATATATATATATATATATATATATATATTTTTTACTAAAGAATTAAGGCATTTATTTTTAATCCCAAATTTTTATTAATTTAAACGTTATTATAGTGAAAACGTCTTATTTAAAATAAATTCCTTGTTTTTATTTTTATTCATAAAACAATGTGAAATGTCTATCGGTCTGTGCATTAGACTAAAGAAAATGTGGCCTCCGGCGGATATTGAACCTGCACCCACAGTTTTGTAGAGGAAACTACCGTTTGATCCGGTAAAGTATTTCTCGAATATGTAGGCTACTTTCGTATTACAAACTGTTTAGTGTGTAATACGGCTATCGTTCTAAATTATAAATAAAAATGGGGCGTCTATTTCAAATAAGAGGTGCACACTCTGATAACGTTTGAAGTGTGTGGATATATATATATATATATATATATATATATATATAATTTCTCGTATGTCAACTGCAATTCGTGCGCATATCAACCAACAGGTCGGGAACAACCAAAATACTGACAAATAGTAGATAATGTCAAAATATTATACAACACCAAATGCAAGGCAACACTGAAAACCCTATAAGCTATTATACAAAATAAATAATCTGTATATAAAAATACATTATATATATATATATATATATATATATATATATATAAATGAGATCATTGCAAAGGTTTTTGCCCTATTAGAAAATTATAAACCAAATTTCACAAAGTCTTCCGTTGTAATCTTCGGTTTATTGTCAATGATGGCAAGCAGTGCCTCTTCATCAACGTCGGTGATTTGTTGTTTAGGTTAAAATCACCCTGACGAAATCTGCGTAACCACTTTTGACATTCCGAAGAGTTGGTGCACGGTCCAAATAAATCTGAATGTTGCTTGTTTTTCTTGTCGCAGTTCCGACGCTAATTTTTCCCACTACCAAAAAGAACTTCTCGAAAAATCATAAAATTAAATGTGTGGGTCAAGAAATAATAATGAAAAAATACCAAGAATAAAAAAAAAAAGAAACATTTAAAAATAATTTAATTAATTTGTAAATAAGTTGTGAAAGACATTAAAATCCGACAATTATCTGATTCTTACAAGAATTTCAAAATGTTTCTTTTTTTCAACGCAAATCTTGTTCCTCTGGTGTCAAACCAGAGGAACAAGATTTTTAACTAAAATTTCGAAGGTTCTAAAAAAAATAATTTTTTTTTCTTTTTACAAGAAACATAATATTTTTCTTTGATTTTGACGATAAAACTTCGTTTTTATTCGGCTTAAACATTTTTTTCATTATGTACAGGGTGGTTCGAAAAACTTGTCACCCACTAGCAAAAATGATGCGGCGCTATATCCAGTGTGATATTTTACGAAGCTGTGTTTTGTTGATTGTTGCAAAGGGTCTCTGAACGGTATCCTTCAACCGATGGGTACGCTGGTATCGTTCATGTGAAATTCTCCCCTTGCTAAAACTCTACATAGCGTTGAAATAGAAAATTATATTATGTAGGGTTGACAAGACTTTCGGACCACCCTCTATATTCATTTTTAGCGAATCTTTGGAAGTATATTATATATATATATATGTGTGTGTGTGTGTATGTGGAAGAGATAAGTATCTGACGTAGTGCAGGGGTTAGCGTTATAGTTTTGCCAGCCGTTGATAGTGATTTTAATTCTACCTTGGTGCTCCTTGAATGGGTCCTCGTGTAAAATATGTTTAACCTTTCAAATATCAATTGCAAACGACATCTTAGTAGTGACACGCACTGTGATTGTGTATGGGTATCTATCATAAACATATAAAACATACAAATATACATAGAAATGAGAAACCAATTAACTAAGAAAATACAAGAATTAATTGCACTTCGGCGTCTTTATGTCTATCCAGTCTCAGAAGCACACGCATTTAATAACCAGAACAACAGAAAGACATACACATACATACGCGCATTTTCATAGAATGAATATGTTCATCTGATTTAACTTTTATCAGCATAGGCAGCCTCAACAGTAAGCAAGCCATTGAGTCACAGAAAGAAAAACAATACTTTGATGGCATTAACATACAATATACATATCAGGACTTTTTCTTTTTGTAAGCGATTCTTCGTTGGGCTGAGAACTTTTCATTAAGTGCTCGCATTTCCAACCGGATCTCCTGCCAAAGAAACAGCTGCACCAAGGCAAATCTCCGCCCTAGAACATAAAATGATGATCGTTTTTATAAATCTAAATGTGACAAACAAAACAAAAAACAACACCAAATTGTCTCAGAATCATATAAACTGTAATAATATTAACACATTTATTATTTAGGACATTAAATATATGCGATACACGTGTTTAAAAAGATATTCACATATCTTTTTTTTAAAATTTTGAACACTGAAATAGATGTGAACGACTTGGCCACCGAAAGTCATAGTAAAAAAACGTTCGTCTCTGCATTGATTGAAACTGCATACTTTTTATCCCGGATAAACACTTAACGCTTAACTATGAAAGACCTAAAAACAAAGCAAAGCTCAGCATCACTTTTTAAGAAATACACGTCTCTTGTTGAGGTGTTTGGAAGCTTGTATCTGCTAAATTTATTCTCGTACCCGAAAGCAGTTAATGGATTTTTTAAAAACAGACCTACGTTATTTCTTGTTACTATAAATGCTATTATTTCCGCAAAGGTAAAACATTTTTATTAGAGCCATAAAAGCAGACATATTAAAATGTGTTTCATAACAATAAAAAGGAGTAACAGAAATAAATATTACCATAAAATGGAAAAACCGAAATATAATAACGATTCAAAACAGCTAAACCGGTTTATCAGTCCTCTCACATCCGAGCAAAAATCGAGGATAAAAAATATGCACAGTGACTAAAATAATATACAACCCCAGACTAATGCCATCTGAAATATATGTATGTGTGTGTGAGAGAGACAGACAGACAGACAGACATTAATGGCTAATTATCTATAAACTCACCAACCACTCCTGCTTACAGAGAGATGATGGTTGGCAGTGTTTCTTAACCATTTTAAGCAACTGCACATCTAAGAGCAAATGAAAATATCACGGCACACTTTGCAAAATTTTTAAAGGGTATTCATTTAAATGTTATGAAATAAAACCATAGATTAAAAAAAAATACGCACACAAATATGAACTTATTTTGTTTCAATGTTTCTATTAAAATATTTGTCCAGCTTATTTAGTGTGAAACTTGTGCTTTGTGTTATTCGTCATTTTTGAAATCTTTTGTCGAATGCGATAAACAGACGATCAACTCTTCAGTTGAGCGTAGTTTTTCTCGCTTCTTATTTTTTTATGTTATTTATGGTTGAGAAACTTAATTTACATAGATAGAAAATTGCAATAAAACTGATAATTTAGCTAATGTGGGATATCCGTTTTGTATTGAAATCCAAAATGTATCAATGGTTATCGTCGAATATTTTATTTTGAACCCTCGATCACTAGAAATGGTGACCAATTCTTCTTCGCTTAATTGAAGTCAAATATTAGAAGGAACATTTATGAAAGTATTTCGAATCGAATCATACTTTTCTGTGATCAATGAAGGAAAATAATAGTCGATGTTTTCGTCGAGCGCTTTCAGATGGGTAAGCATAATAGGGATCATTTCTTTAATGCACGTAGTACGTAGCGGAGAATAGTTAAAAGAATTGAGAAAAAGTTATTCATTTATTCAAATACTAACGCTGTAACATTACTACTTCCACAAACACACATATATATGTATGCCGTCAAAAATACTGCGTTGCATACTAGTATCCCGAGGCACAGCGGATGAAAATACTTGTGTTAATTTATATATATATATATATATATATATATATATATATATATATATATATATATATATATACCAATACTTTCAAGTGATAATCGGAATTGGCCTTACTCAACACTAATTTTTTTTTTATTGTTACCCAAATTATGTTGAGACCGATTCGTAAGGTTGTTTTGCATTCCCATCATATTAGTTCTGTACTTTATAAATTCAGATGTCGGTGTAATGCTATGTAGGTAGAACGGATCAAAATTTGGAAGACTGGACCATCAAACACGTACCAGCCAATAGTCACAAGGAAAAGGTGGACAATATACATAGCGTTAATATATCAGTTTCAGCAATAGATGAATATTTTATTAAATACCAACAATGTGCCCAGTTTTCTAGCCTAAATATGTTCTTGGTGTTGAGTAAGGCTAATGCAGATTATCACGTGAAAATTTTGGAATCTGTGTATATTAAGTCCTACCAATCACCTCTGTATATTTTGTTACCCATCGTTTTTGTCATGAAATGCATTTCGATATGTCTGCTTTCATTGCGTTAACAAATATTAAATATAACGTTTATTGTAACAAGAGATGACAAAACTTGAAAAAAAATCATTTACGCACGCGCACACACGGATACAAACAAACAAACACACACACATATATATATATATATATATATATATATATATATATGTGTGTATGTAGGCAGAAAATATTATTATGAAAACAGACTTTTGTGTCGATTAATTTTAATGATCGACTTTCCAAATTACGATAATCCTTCTCAGACAAGGAATTCCGTCAGAAATTGTCAGAACTTCATTTCGGAAGGAAAATACAAGAATTATGGTCCAAGCTTTTGATTTTCTTAAGTCATCCTCCCAACCATGGTGATGCAAGGCTGGAGTGCCACTAGTACGCAGGGTGTTACAGAGAGTGAGCAAAAAATACTGGGTATGGGGGGGGGGTCATTGGGGAAAGGATAAAAGATGAACGTGGTTTAAAACAGCTGAAGATGGCGATTGACGTTGCATTTAAATTTTTTAAGGTTGTAGTTATCAGGGAAGCAAGTAAACGGAAGGGAGTTTCACTGTCGGGAAGTGCGAGAAAAGAAACTGTTGGAATAGAAGTGACGGTTACATTTCTACTTGGAGTTTTGCGGAGGGGTATCCACTTGTTAGGGTGGGGTCGCTTGTGAAACTGAATTTATTTGAAGAAATCATAATTTAAAAAAAAAACAAAAAACAACAGAATATGATTTCTGTAACTAAATTCAGTTTTACTATCAATCCACTTGATTAATGAGTACATCTTTGTGAAATTCCCATTATCAATTGTAGGCATATAAAATGCTCTTGCTGAACCAGTTAGAAATAGAAATATACATGTGAGAATTTTATTTTATTAATTGAAGATTTATTCAACTGTTTGTTATCGTGGGTGGTGTCGACATCGGGTCACTCCTCTTACGAAGGTTCGTAGCCGCCACCTGCTTGTATAAATGGGCGCGAACAATGTAACTGACCTAGGCGTCTGGCGAACGGCTTATTACCGTGAAAGCTTCAGTTACGCGCGACTTTTTTGATAAGATCCCAAAATGTAATATTTATGTTGTACGTGTCTTTACGAGAAAATACATTTTGTGCTGTATTAAAAGAAATCAACTTTAGTTTGCGTTTGGCTGAATGACATAATAGTGTGTGCGTATATATATATCTATCTATCTATATATATATATATATATATATATATATATATATATATATATATATATAAGAAAATTAATGACCGGGGGGGTGTCTTTCGTGCGACGCGTTTTGTTCTTTAGGACTTCATCGGACTAAAGTGTTATGTACGTGGCCACGAAGGGGATAACATCCTGAAATTTTGAACTTAGCTTTTTTTTTTTCATACATAGGAGAAACTTCGAGGAATTTAAATGAAAGATTATATGAACACAAGGGATCTTTTACAAAACGACACACTCATTGCATTAGTGGTTCACGCTAATGAATCTGACCATAATTTTGATTTTAAAAAATTATATCATTAAAAGAGAAAGCAATTTACTAAGACGAAAGTGTATAGAAATTGCTTTAATCGCTAGATCATCCACAATGAATTTGTAATAATTTACTACTGATATTTCTTTTCATTTATGTTACACACATTTTTTTTTCATCCGAGTAAATGGGGGATTTAAGACTTAAAAGGCGGGAAAAGGTTTCAAGAATACGCAAGGCAAACTGGTGAAAAAAATGAACTTCATTTTTTAAATGGTACTTTTTATGCTCATTTTCACTTTTCATAAATATACAAAAAAAGATTTAATTTTTTTTTTTAAAGATTTTTAACTCTTTTACATCATAAAGATAAATAAAAAGGAAAATAAAACAAACTTTATGTTCCTAAACTTAATATCTTTTAATTATTTAATATTCAGATACTCTTTGAAACATTGGGTTGTGAATTTTTGCAACACATCGTCAACTTTCACCATTTTTTCTCCTCGAGACGTACGCATGCAGATATAGCTCTGTGTTTGATTTGTTCTTCTAGTTTTATTTACAGGCAAATACTTCAAGAAATAACGTAAACTCATGAATCCTAATAAATAACGTAAACTCATGAATCCTAATAAATAACGTAAACTCATGAACCTTAGAGTTGCCAATTAGACTGGAACCATGAATGAATTATCACTGAAAAAAAAAAATTAAACCACCAGGTGATGATATGGATTTTCTAAGCACAGCTTAGATGTGGCACAAGGCCGAATGCATGGGCACCCACTACTCAGTCGTAATTGATCTAGCAAGACAAACTTTCTAACCATTACACCACGTTGAGGTGTCCTAGTAATTTTACAAGCCTAGCTTAGACGTGGCACAAGACCGAAATTTGGGAGCACCCAGTGAGGATCGAACTCACTACTCAGTCGTAATTGTTCTAGTGAGACAAGCTTGCTAACCATTACATCACCTCGAGGTGCACAACCATCAGTTGATGATATTCAACGAATGATGTTTAATGGTTAAATAAAGTTTGGATCGTAAGGAAACTAAATAACTCGGATATTAATGTTGCCAGTGAGTTTTATCGAAATTAAAACAAAGCTCTATCGTAACAACATTAAAAACAAATGACTTTAATTTCGATCGTGATATACTTGAAAGTCTTTAAAGAAACATGGTTGCCAAAAGGAGGGGGGCATTTCAACCACTTTTTGTTTTTTAGTGACTGTGTAAATTTGCGGAAAGAAGGACAATAGCGGAGGAAAAGAAAGAAAAAGAAAAAAATGAACAAAACAAGATTTGGCAGTAACAGAATATAATAGACTATAAGAAAACCCGATAAAAGATTACTGACACTGTAATGCTTAGCAAGCTTATTACGTAGATTATTAATGCCAAGGGTTTAGTCCTCACATGTTGCTACATATGTGTGGCCTTCTGTCATACTTAATCTAAGTAAACACAGCATATATCAAAGTTTAAATGTTAAAAATCCTGATTCTTTCATACGGTGTAATACAGTATTCTTTTCTACTCCTGTTTAGTCTTGTCAATAGTAAAGTATAGAAGACATAAGAATACTAGGAGTATTATAAAAGGATCAGTAAACTGTGCGTGGATGGAGACATCTTCAGTCTATTGGCAGTGTTGGATAATATCTCTATATAATCGTGGGTAATTGACTGGAAAAATAGAAAACAAAATCTATGTTAGGAGTTTCGCCATTCAAATTGACTTTTTGAGACTAAATGTTTTTTATCGATGGAATCATACATATATAGGAACAGGGAATGAAACAACAAACGTTGATTGCAATTCTATATAAAGAAAATGCTGAAGATACAGAGAATTTACATTTAACATTTTTGGCATCCGATATATCTTGATTCTCAATCTAACCGACCTACTTCAGTTTTCTAAGGCATTTGTTTTGTTTTTTATCGCTATTGTTCTTAATGAAATCTGAAAAACAGTAAATTACACAAAGTATTTTTCAGAATGAATAGTTGTAAAATACAGGTGATTTTTTTCTTGATTTTCTAATAAGTGCAAAATTATAACTGGGTTCTTGTATTTTTATTGAAGATCCCAGGATGTCCCGCATTTACATTCCTAAGTGCAATGAGGAGGTACTTTTTGGAAGATCTCAATTTCCAGTATAATATTCAAATTTAGTCTTATGATCAATTGGCTAATATTGACTGTATGCCAGATATCCCAGTAACAATATGGATCTCAAAGAGGGAATACTTTTTATTATATTATATAGATATTAACAAGAAATAGTGATGTCCTGTTTATTAATGATATGTTTAATATAGGTATTTCCACTTTTTCGATGCATAAGGTTTAAAATGAATTTAAAAAAAATGAAAACGCATTCTTGAAGATTTCTTTTTAGCTTTAATTGAAAGCTAAAGAATTAAATTGACAGTTTCCAGTAGGTAAAATACTTTGGTGTATTTAAAATAGAAATTATAGATTGGAATGTCAAATAATTGCTCGACTCAAAAAAATCTGGCGGCCATTTCTTACATCATAAAACGTTTTAAAATAAAATTTAATTATCAGTTTTAAAATTTTTCCAAAAATAAAATATATATTTATGACATGTTATTCGAGTAAAATTAGCAAATTCAAAGTTAAATTAATCAGATTTGAAAGAAATATTACTTATTTATAGCATAAAAATATAGTGTACAAGCATTTCTTAACGACAGATCGTGTTCTTCTTTTGTATTTATTGACGTATCGATAAGCTCAGAGGTGTTGACAGTATGGATAACCAGAATTGACATGAATTTATAAAATCCATGAACGCATTTTTTTGGTATTTAACTACCTAATAATTTTTACAAATTAACATATTTTCAGCAATTATTTAATATTTTAACTTTTAGTTACGTTTAAAGATGATTTATTAAAAAATAAATTTAAAACACTATAAAATCTTAGATTAATTTTAAAATTTAAATTTAATTAATTTAATTTTAATTATTAAATTTAATTAATTTAATTTTAATTATTAAATTTTAAAATTTAATAACTGAGATGAAATACCATTATAGAGGTAACTCAGTTTATGAACCACACTAAAATAAATACATAAAATAAAAAAAATATTTCGTGAAATAGAAATTAAAAAAAAGTAAAACTAACTTTAAAATTTAAAGTTTTAAAACTGAAGGGATGATGTTCAAAACCTGTTGAAATGTAAGCAATGAATAATGAATTGTCGACAAGCGAATTTCTCTGTAAAAAAGGACAACTCTTAGAACACGACCTTTTCAAAATAATGTTACGTATATAGTCCCATAGATGAAAAAGGGAAATGCATAAAGTAAAAAAAAAAAATATATATATATATTCATGCAAAACTACTTATATTAAGCTTTTCATTTTTTATTCGTAAATATAGTTTCTACTTAATTAAAATATCCCCTAAAAGTAATCTGACAATTCAGATTTTATAATTAAAGTTAAAAAAATGAGAAAATTCTTATAAAAAATTCATTATTCATCGATTTTTTTTTCTTAAGACAATAGTGTCCTTAATATAACCTATTTACAACAGCAATGAAAAGCTTTTCTAATTAAATAATGTCATAGTTTTTTACATTTTTAGTTTACTATTGGAGAAGATTTTCAGGAAACGAGCAAATCTTTGAAAAAGATGTTGATCTACATTCTCCAATGGTGAATTTACTAATGGTGTTCCCTATCTATGATCTCAACATGACTAAAGACTGTGTGTACGCTATCCCGTGCAGCTGCGGAAAGGAATATAAAGGAGAGACAGGCCGCCCCCTCAAGTTAAGGCTTCAAGAACACCAGAAAGCTGTAACGCGAGGGGAAGTAGAAAAATCAGGCGTGGCTGACCACATATGGAGAGAGAAGGGAGATCACCGCCCGCTGTGGGATCATGTTGAGATCATAGATAGGGAACACCATTGGAAAATTCGTAAACTTAAGCAATCAGCACATATGCTAGGCCACAAAAATCTCCTGAGCCGACCAAGCATAGAAATAAATACAATATGGGAACCAGTAATAAGGAGTAACAAAGAAAAGCAATGATAACAAAGTTGCAATATGAACTCTGGTAAAAACATGCAATAATAACAGCAAAATTGCAATATGAGCACTGGTAAAAAATGGTTGCTGAAAACATTAGGTTTATAATACCCAGAAGTTCATACCCAGATGTCCTCATGGCACATAGATAAAGGCGTTGGTTAGATCCAGTGACAGACCCAAAGAATGTGAGTTCAATACCCGGTTAAGGCAGTGGAGAACTTTCAGAGGGAAAAATTAGCAAGAGATAACTGATAACTGACATCCATGGCACGTGGAACTAGAACAGTCTACCCCAGTGATCGAAATAAAGGGTTCAGTTCGAAATTCCAACCACCTGAAGAAGGCCGGAGCGTACAACGGCCGAAACGTTGTGACAAATATGGCGACAAAGATGAGGACAATAGTCCGACTAATGTCAATACTGTAATATTTTTTGCCAAGATTTTCTGAAACAAAAAGTTTGAACATGTTAGAAATGTTTCAAAATTTATAAAAAAATTTATTTAAAAAATACTTTGGTCTTTCCTCTTAATGATAAAACGTTAAAAAAAAAAAATAAAGTTTTGGGGCCTTTTTCCCCATCATGCTATGCTGTTTTAATATTCTTAATATCTAACAATCCAGCGAGAACACATTTAAATTATAAATACAACCTTTTTGAGATATTAAATACTTTTTAAAAGCTGCCCGCATAATATATCATCTAACTAAAAGGAAATGTCTATCTCCTGTGTTTTTTAAGGCGTCAACTCAATCCTTCCTTACTGCCCTACTTTACAATGATCCGTTTGTTCTCAGTGACCTATAAAAATGTCGTGACTCAGGAGGAGGGATGATAACAAATGTAAATTATTCCAAGATATATTTTTAAATTTATTGAAAAGTCGAAACAAATTTTCGCAATGGAGTTTTGACATGTGTAGTCGAGAAAAGTGTAATTTGTTGCTTCATCGAAATTTTCAAGTTTGTTAGGTAAAGTTACAATCAGTAATTCAAATATTTAAAATATGGGAATGTATTAATTAGAACAGAAAATGTTTGGCGATAAAAAAAAACGAAAATTTTGTGCAACTCATTGTAATTATTAATATTATTAAAAAAAAAACTGCCAAAATGTAATAATGGGTTTCTAAAACACACACAGATGGGAAAGTAAAAGAGTTTTTAATTCAGCATTATTTCTTATATTTTTATATATTATTACCGAGAGGTAGGCATTCTTTCCATGATCTAGGCCGATAGACATTAATTTCAAATTTTAAAGAAAATTGGATATCTATTGGAACACTCTTACATACACACACATCTATCTATCTATCTCTCTATATAACAATATCTATATATCTATCTATCTATATATAACAATATCTATATATCTATCTATCTATCTATATATCTATCTATATATATATCTATATATCTATATATCTATCTATATATAACAATATCTATATATCTATCTATCTATCTATATATAACAATATCTATATATCTATCTATCTATCTATCTATATATAACAATATCTATATATCTATCTATCTATCTATATATAACAATATCTATATATCTATCTATCTATATATAACAATATCTATATATCTATCTATCTATTTATATATAACAATATCTATATATCTATCTATCTATATATATATAACAATATCTATCTATCTATATATATATCAATATCTATCTATCTATATATATAACAATATCTATCTATCTATATATATATATCTAATATCTATATATCTATATATATATATAACAATATCTATATATCTATCTATATATAACAATATCTATCTATCTATATATAAACAATATCTATCTATCTATATATAACAATATCTATCTATCTATCTATATATAACAATATCTATCTATCTATCTATATATAACAATATCTATTCATCTATCTATCTATATATAACAATATCTATCTATCTATCTATATATAACAATATCTATCTATCTATCTATATATAACAATATCTATCTATCTATATCTATATATCTATCTA
Source organism: Acanthosepion pharaonis (assembly GCA_903632075.3). NCBI lineage: Eukaryota > Metazoa > Mollusca > Cephalopoda > Sepiida > Sepiidae > Acanthosepion > Acanthosepion pharaonis. Next base: position 150,391 of record CAHIKZ030005605.1, read on the forward strand.
TATATAACAATATCTATCTATCTATCTATATATAACAATATCTATCTATCTATCTATATATAACAATATCTATATATAACAATATCTATATATAACAATATCTATCTATATATAACAATATCTATATATATCTATCATATATATATATATATATATATATATATATATAACAATATCTATCTATCTATCTATATATATATATAACCATATATATATATATCTATATCTATCTTTCTATATACATATATATATATCTATCTTTATCTCTATCTATATCTATATATCTATATATATATCTATCTTTATCTCTCTCATATATCTATATCTATATATCTATATATATATTTATCTCTCTCTCATATATATATATATATATATATATATATATATATATATATTGAATGTATTATGCGTGTGTGTTGAGAGTCTTCTAAGAAGACACACAAAACAGTCATTGTTCAGCCTAAGATTATTACCAACAACTACTTCAACACAATACACCTCAAGAAACAAAAATTTAAAAACTTTAACAACCAAACCCTTGAAAATGTCTAATGAATTGACCTAAAGCTCGGGGCAATAATAATTATGGGTGCTTTCTGAATTTCTTTAGTCCTTTCAAAAAGAAAACTGTTGGAACATTAGAAAATTTAATAAAAAAATTAGTTTCTTTTGTCACATTCAATGAACCACACACACACACACACACATATATATATATATATATATATATATATATATATATATATATATATATTTATATCCAAACGTTATTTTAGTGGATACCTGTGTTTGAAGTAAATGCCTCTTTTTATATTTTAAACACTGTTTTACGTTAAAAAATAAATACATTAACACTTTATATATATATATATATATATATATATTTATATATATATATATGAATTCTGAAATATTACTGACAATTTCAGCAAATCTTTTTACAAATTTCCCTCCAATATCAAAGGAAAAATTCGACACACGTATCAGCAGATGGTCCACTGTACTATAATGATCGTGAAGCGGTCCAATTTATTTATAATAACAAGTAAATAAATGAAAAAATAATATAAAAATATATATACATACAAAAACTTACATATGTCTAATTAGAAAAAAAAAAAAAACAAATATACGACCATCTAAAAATATAATACAGATATATATCATGAAATATTCATATATACATATACATTCACATCTACATAGAAATACAAAGATGTACAAACAAAATTTATTTATATATATATTTACATATTAATGTGTTTACATGTTCATTTGTATACATCTATCTATCTATCTATATTTATATATATATATATATATATATAATCTTCACACTTCTATATAAGAAAACAGATATAAAAAATATATATATATATATATATATATATATATATATATATATACTAGTGGTAAATATACACATACATATGCAATCATATATCTAAAATATATAAAATATATACATACATACATACATACATACATACATACATACATACATACATACATAAACAATCATATATATACATATGTATTTGTACAAAAAATAAATCCAAGAGGATAGAATCCAGGTAGAACTCAATGTCCAGGACAGAGTAAGGATATAATAAAAAGGCTTAAACTCTAATATTCCATGGTCATAATTTATTCCATTGGAATCGTAAATACGATCCAATTCATGTTTTTGAATTTGTAGGTCTGATGAATTGGATCGTATTTACGATTCCAATGGAATAAATTATGACCATGGAATATTAGCCTTTTTATTATATATAATATATATAATATATATATATATATTATATATATAATAAATATATAATATATATAATATATTATATATATTCATTCATTCTTCAGGAGGTACGGTGGAGTAATGGATAGCGGCTTGGTTTGAGGAATCGCAGAGCCGTGTTCGAATTCCAGTCTTACGTGCTAATACCCTTGGGAAAGGTATGAATCCTCTTCCTCTCCCTCCAGCTAGGGGTAAAATAGCGGGACAGACTGGGTTCTATAGCCTTGGATGGCAACTGGTCTATACGAATTCAAAACCTGCGGAGTGTCGTTTAGGAACCTTGTGGCATTGGGTGCACCAGGTCTCTGTGTTCGTCCTTTCAAAAAGTGTGGATGGTCCTGCACGAGGCCTTCACCAGTATAATCAAATCTCATGTGCCGGTGTCGGGCTGTCACTTTACTGGAAACTGACCTGCTTGACCCTCATATGTCGAATCTCGACGGGAGAGTCGATTATTATAATATATATATATATATATGCATTTGAATATATAATTTCCAATATATCCAACGTATACCTAATCTGTTAATATACACATGAAACATTATAATTATGTGTATACATACACCTATAATTCACGTAGCTCTAGAGCAGTGGTTCTCAACCGGGGTCTACATGGACCCTAGGGGTCCATGTAATATTTCCGGGGGTCCACAGGCAAAACTCAATTGTTGTGTTAATTAAAATAGTAATAATAATTATTATTATAATTATAGTAGAATATTTTATTTGTATTAAATTAGTTTTCATTTAAAAAATAAAAGCTTAATCGTATACTATTTCTTTGATAATTAAAACCTTAAAATTTATATTAGTGAAGAATAGAAAATTGTTCTTATGTCCAATAGCTATGAAGGGGTCCACCAAGATAAAAAGAAGGGGAAAGGGGTCCATGGGTAAAAAAAAGGTTGAGATCCACTGCTATAGAGTCATACATATATATTTAAACATCCATCCTATAAAAGAAATGAATAAATATACAAAATACATATTACTTATATTTATTTAGTACATTTTCCATTTAATAAGATATTAGTACAGTAAATGGTAATTTACTAATGCAAACTAGTAAATCTGCAATCATACATCTAATTCCAAACGTGAAAAAAAGTAAGAAAATGAATTAAAACAAAATTATATATATATATATATATAAAGTTGGCGTTTATGCGCCCCCCCCCTGCTTATGTATCGTCAAACTATGTATATATCTGCCACACTTGTATACATATAGAAAGACTTCATTTTTGATATCAGGCATGCATACATTTAGACAGTGGTCGTAGGTATACGGGAAAGCTTAAAAACTCATTTCTTATTTGAATATATCCTCGATATAATGAAAACATGAAATTTAATGTCTTAAACTTTACTCAGAGGAAACGGCATATAAGTATTATGATGATATCTAATTTCTAGAGTCTGTCATTTCCTTACTGATCCTTATCCTCATAACATTGGATGTTTTTAAAACATGTTCACTTTTGGACTTAGTTATGTCTTCACCAAATATAATGTACACGTAAAATCATGGTTGAGAAAAAGTAAATTGTATAAGTTTTAATATTAGATGTTTTTAGTTCGCTGGTTTTATTCTTCGGGGGTGAGCCGGAAATAGAGAATTGATAGGTTAGATTTCATTTTGTCAAATGAAAAGAAATGAAAAGCTTTTTTTTTTTTTTTTAATCATTTCATTCAAGCATAACGATAAAGCCAGTAAGACTCAGCGGGTTACTCAGAATGAAAGAGTCTGTGAAATATCTTTGGGATTGTACCGTTGTATAAAATAAGTATAAACTTCAATAAAGTGAATAAATGAACAATAACAGTATAGGAAGGGGCGAAACAGTATAAATTAGCACTTCTATCACTATTAACAACTATTTACAAATTAGCAATTCGAAAGGATTAGCGAGTTAGTTTTGACCATTACTACGGAGTAGAGAACTCGAACCTCAATATACACTACTAACTCGAAATGGTTAGCAAGTTACTTTCCTTTATTATTACTACTTAGTAGAGACCTTGATTCTATATCATGCTTGTAATATTGTGCTAAATCTACTCAATGATTATCAATTCATAGCTTCGAAAATTAGTAGATTTTGAAGGCTGCTTTTTCTGAAATATCGGGCATTTTTCTGTATTTTCGTTACTTATATTGTTTTCTGTATTCAACCCAGCGTCCATTGGTGTCAACAGAATTCTTGATAAGAGATCATCTATACGTGTTTAAATCTATCGGGGTTTTGTTTTACAAACATAGTGCCTGCGTTCCGTGTCTAACCATCTTTGTACAGCTTCAGTTTGTCGAGTTCTGAACCCATTATCCTTTTTGTAAAAAGGTTGTCAACCATGTCTAGAAAGCCCAGTCTGCGGCTTAACACATAGCTTAGAGGAGAAAAGGTGGGTATTTGCGCGAAAGTGAATCTAACAAACTCGTTCGGCCGATTTCTCGTTCTGGGCCGCTAACAATAACACCACAGTTACACTTTCAGTATTACATACAATTAATAAAACTTCACACTATTACAATGTAAATAACGAGATTCTCTTTTATAGTCTTAAACTCGAATTAAGACTTTACTCCATGATCCTTAAATGCCAACCAGAAATAGCAAATGCTTAATATGTATTTTATAAAAATGCAAATCACAGGAAGCCATCATTATCATGGGAGACCTAAACGCCTAAAGTAGACAGGGAAAGGGCAGGGCATATAGCAGGGAGATTAGGATTAGGAACCCGCAACGAATGCGGAGATAAATGGATTCAATGGTGCACAACCAATGACCAGGTAATATCCAAGACATGGTTCCAAGAACATCCGAGACGATTATGGACATGGAGGAGTCCAGGAGGTGAAATTAAAAACCAAATTGATTATATAACAATTGACAAAAGATTCAGGAATGCAATGATTCACTGCAAAACTTACCCAAGAGCCGACTGCGGAAGTGATCATCGTAAACTAAGAGTGAAACTGCGGAAATTGAAGCAGCCTAATGCAGCACCCAAACTGCAATACAACAAACTCTTGAGTGATCCTAACCTAAAAGAAAAATATATGGACAATGTGAAAAGATACGCGGCATACAATGGAAACTCAAAATGGGATGCACTAAGTGACATCAGCAAATGACATCATCCCAATGGAGACAGGACAAAGAAGGAAAAATAAATAGATGACTGATGAGATTCTCGGCATGATGGAAAGAAGACAGATAACCCGGCCAAGATACGAAACGGAATACAGAAAGTTACGCAATGAAATAAGGACCAAATGCAAACAAGCTAAAGAATAATGGCTAAACGAAAATGTGTAGAAATAGAAAGATTGAGTACAACCAACAAAAGAAACGTGAACAAACAAATAAGACAACTAATATGACAAAAGATATGCTCGTCAACAGGCTGTCTAAAATCAAAGGATGGAACGCTCATATTAGAGAAGGAAAAAATTCATCAACGCTGGAGGTAGTATATTGGGGAACTCTTCCACAATGTGAACAACCAGCAATACACAGATCTACCGACGGATCTGGAATTCTGAAAACCTAAGTAAAAGCTGCACTGGCCAAATTGAACAGAAACAAGGCAGCTGGGCCAGACGGAATTGTAACGGAAATGCTGATAGCCTTAGATGACTTTGGCACAGACAAGATTACCGAAATAACAAATGAAATCTACAAAAGTGGAGATATACCGGAAGACCTCAGCAGATCTATCTTAAGAGCTATGCCTAAGAAACCAGGCGCAAACGAATGCGAACTCCACCGAACAATAAGCCTAATGAGCCATGGGACAAAACTCATCATCCAAATTCTCATGAACAGAATCAGCTCAGAAATAGGACAAGAACAGTGCGGGTTCATTAAAGACACCAGAACAAGGAACACAATATTCTTGCTCAGAATGTTATCAAAAAGAAGTGATACAGATGCAGAAGGATGTATACCTATGTTTCATAGACTACACAAAGGCCTTCGACAAAGTACGCCACAAGGATCTGATGGAATTGCTCAGCAAACTTGATACATTCGGGAAAGATATCAGAATATTCAAGAACCTATACTGGTAGCAAACAGCATACATGTGCATAGGGAACGAGTTCAGTGAATATACAAAAATAAGAAGGGGCGTAAGGCAAGGATGCATCTTCTCACCCAACCTGTTCAACCTATATAGCAAGGCAATTCCGAGAGAACTGGAAACCCTACCAGGATTTAGAATTGGCGACCACAATCTTAACAGCATAAGATACGCAGATGACACAGTACTGATAGCAGACACGGAAAAGAAATTACAAAATCTCCAGAAGGTAGCGACGGAGAGTGAGAAGAAAGGGCTAAGAATAAGCTACAAGAAGACAATGCATGGTCATCAGTAACAGGATGAGCCTGAAATGCGATTTGAAGAATCAAGCAAACGCTTAAATATCTGGGAAGCGTCTTGACAGTGGACGGTAAATGCGACACTGAGATCCGTAGACGTATTGGGATGGCCAAGGACACATTCCAAAAGCTCGGTAGAGTACTGCGGGACAGGATTTTTTTGATAATACTGAGCTGCTACGTGACATCAGTCCTTTAACGCAGCGAATGTTGGACGATTTCAAAAACTCGAGGCGACAGAGATATGGTTCTACAGAAGGATGCTACGGATATCAAGGACCGAGCGTGAGAAACGATGAGGTCGTAGAGAGGTTGCAAACAAGGAGGAGGCTTATACTTAACATCAGGAAAAGGCAGCTGAAGTTTCTGAGACACATAATGAAGGAGGAGGTCCCGGAGAATCTGATACTCACGGGTCGAATAGAAGGAAAGAGAGAAAAGGGGCATACCTGGCAGGTTTAAGAAAAGTGGATGACAGAACGTGGCCTGGGGGAGGAAGCAGAGGGAAGGAACTTGTTAAGAGCTGTAAGGGATAGAGGGAGTTAGAGAGCCATGATTGCCTACACCCTGAAAGAACATTGCACATGAAAAGATAAAGAAACAGAAGCCCATTTCCGACCTCTTATTGAACAGATACAAACTGAAATAGGAAATCTTTAAATGATTGGCTTACAGTCCTAAGCCTTTATTACTTCGCTACAACTGCAAATGAGAAACATTGAAGGAGTTGTCATTGATATCAGATTTTTTGCAAGTACAAACAGGTAAAGGAGAAACTCTGACAGATTGCGGAATATACACTTACTATGAAATCTGAAACTCGGTGCATTGCTTTAAATGCTGACTACTTACTCTGTTTTGTAGACATTGCAAGAAACCCTTTTATGATGTAATTTATAACAGTGTGCATTGGTGAAATCTAAAACACACAAAGAAAACATGAAGTGATCAGTTTCCATACCCTATCCGTTCGGTTGAGATAAGTGCAGTATCAGATGAGTGTTGTTGGGTTTACTATTTTTTTTAATCGTTTCCATCAATCTTTGAAACAAATTTTCAAATGATGTTATTCCCAGATGAGTGAACAACATCTTTTCGCTTTCTCACTGATACAAAGAAATTGGTTATGCTAAATTCTCCACATATATCAAGATCAATAACACAAAGCTTATACGATTAACCTCGCAAAGTAAAGTAAGCAAAGAGGATAATTTGTATGTGAAACATTTTTAAAACCATGTCATTTTATAGACGTAGTTGATAATAGTTCTCCACAGCTTCTTTTCTTTTTAATACCTATGAATTGCCAAAACGTCTTGGCAAATATGGAGTGGTTTTATACTGTCACCTCCACGGTTCGGAATTCAGGGTTGTCTTTCTCCTAAACTAGGTTCAAATCAAGGCTAGTGAGCTCAGACTGTCTTACTTCTGAAAACACAGCTGTAAGTGTCGGATAAAAGATGGATTCATACTTTTCCCATGGTAATCAGTACGAAAGGGACTTATGCAACCTGCTATATATAAAGCCCGCTAAAGTATTAGTGACACTTGATCTGAAGATCGCAGTGAGATGTGAAACTGGTAGTTACCATTCAGGGTCGATTCCTATGTCCATACAATCTCTCACTTTCAGCCTTCTGTTTTTTTTTTCTCTCTCTCTCTCTCTTATATATATATAAATATAAAAATGAACTTTTTATCCAAAATTATTTCTTACTACTCCAAGCGTTATTTTTGAGAATTGCTGGGAAATTTGTGCTGGACTTTCCGTATCAAAGGGTTGAGGTTAAAAAATTGCGACAAAACGCGGATAAAAAGATGCGGACAAACTCTTTTAGGCGCGGACAAATGAAGAAAAAAATCCGGTTCGTTGTGTAACAATAAAAGAAGAATGTGTTTATTTAAATAAAAAAAAAAGGGTAAAGGGATAAAAAGACAATTAGGAAGAAGAAAAATTCCTTTAATGGAAGAGAAAATGTTCATACAGAAAAAAAGGCTTGCTCAAAATATTTCTCTGGGCGCCTAAAAGTTTTTTAAGCGAATATAAGGTCTTTAAGGTTTAGAAACACTCAGTTTTCCTCACACTTCCTGTAGAGTAGGAAAATGTTGGTAGATATAGGAATTATGCAGTTGAGTGAGTTCGTAGGTCGACAACAGGAATAGGTATAAAGGAGGCAGCTTTCAACTGGTCTGTAATAGTGGGCCGACGTTCGTTCTCGACAACCCTTTAGTGTGTAGTTCTTTAGTTGAAAGTGGTTCTAAAGTTGACTGGTGTTCTCTATCGCCGACCTTACAGACGGTGGGCCGAATTCTCATTGCCAAATAGGCGAAGATTCTCCAAATTTATGGAGATTTGGGAGGCTCAGAACGCTCAGGGATTTTTCCCTCCAAAATTGTTTTACAAATTTCCTCGATCCTTCATTGGTCAGAAAATATATTCTTATCTCTGATAAGAATCAAGACTTTGGGAGCCAGTTTTGAAAGCAAGGAAAAAAGTTAGTGAGGATTGGGAAAATATTCTAGAATGTGAACTTGTAAAACATTGTTCTCAAATTAAATTCCAATAGGATACCCATGTTTGAGTAAACGCCCTGTTTTTTCAAACATTATGAATTACGTCTAATGACCAGCGCATTCGATGATTTCTTTGCCTGGGATTGAACCAGCGTCCCACTTTGTAGGAGAAGCCACCGTCTGATACACCGTGCTTTAGTGGTTTGTGACCAAGCAGGCTAAAGCACAGGCGGTCAGACGTAGATTTCTGAAAGAAAAAAAGGATACAGGTTCAAACCCTGCCGGAGAGCATATTTTATTTATTAAGTTTCTCGAATGTGCAGGTTGGTAGACATATCTGATAACTTCGAAGGTAATATAATATAATCTAAGTATGAATACAATTTATTTCCTTGTCGGAACTCGTGTCATATTTTTGTCGCTTTATTTAACCTGTTCAAATGTTCCCTCTCTTTTTCTGCAATACAATATCATTCTCTTAGTTTTTTTTCTTCTCATGCTTGTCTCGTTCTATGTATGCAAACGACAGGTGTAAACAAACTCGTAAGTCTGAACGAAGCATCTTATTTTCTTTTCTGTTAAACTTTTCGTTGAAATAACCCACTTCACATTTTTCTTCCCTCTCAACTAAAAAAGGGCTTGGAATAACTTTCAAATTATCCAACAAACCTATACTGACATCATGACGTAGACACACCATAAACAACTTAAGATTTTGTCACATTGTAAACACATAAACAATTTGAAGAGTACAACATACTTGTTCACCTATGTTTACTAAAAGCATCCCGAACGACTATTCAACTCTGTAATGAAATGATATGAAAGTAAAGTTACCACACACACACACACACACACGTATCATACAACCTGGTTATATAAGATATTAGTATCCGTTGTTTCTTTTTTTGGGGGGGTGTCAGATCTGAAGCCTAGGGAGTGTTTGGTAATGAAAACACGTTAATAAAAAGTTGAGAAATGTCTCGGTTTGAAGCTAGGAAATTGTGGTATAATTGTATTTGCATAGGTGCGCATATATCTAGCCGCATTTAGATAAGACTAGTGTTACGAAAGAGAGTGAAGAAAATTTCTTGGTCCAACTAAAATGTCCTTTCCCAGAAATTCTGATATTAGGTTATTTGGTTAGATTTCGGTAGGCCAGAAAATTTTCATCACCCTCCTATATATATATATATATATATATAATATATATATATATATATATATATATATATATATATATATAAAGAGAGTGGTTGTAGTGGTTCCAACGAGAGAAAAGTGTGTATATTAAAAAGAAGAGAAGATAGGTGCCGCAAACGTTTTTAGTTGTAATGTGGATTTAAAAAAAAATATTATGCTTTATTTTCCATAAGTTTACTACACGTGTTTCTGGTCTCGTGAACGTCTTCAGGTAAAAGCGGAGATTTCCACATATTATTAAAAATAATTAATTTTTTTCCTTATGTTTTCAATGTTAAATATTCTCGATATGAGACATTCTCTGTTTTTGTGTTAGTAATCCGAATGTCTTTTTCTTGAATTGGCAATGAAGAGTTCTGCGCGAAGGGTCATAAAACAATTAAGGTTGGTCCAAGAGAAATGATGAATTACTTATCGTCATTTTATCTTTTAATGTTTTACTAACCCCTGTGTGTTCTTGGATCTGTTTCCATTTTCGTATGTTTCGTCAGCATGCGTGTATATATGCGTGCGTACATTCCCCCTCCATACATATACTGTTTTACTACGAGGAATATATATATATATATATAGTAAAAATATAATTGAATGTTCAACTTATTCTCGTGACTACGTGTTGCAAAGATATAGTATCAGCTCATCAGCGGATGCCATATCTGCAAATTTCCAAACAGGGATGATAAACTGAGCAATTTAATTCTATTTTTGTTATTGATACTCTATCTTGACACTGAGCACTTTAATTTAAAATCGTTATCTTTAGAAGTACACTGATTGACGTTTTTTGGTAGAACACGAACTTTATAAAGTATTAAATAAAATGTATTTAGGCAGCAAAAATTAATTCAAACAAGTTTTGTTAAACTTAACCGACAAGGTCCATCTGTTTAATTTTTATTGTATTTTTCTGCTTTTCGAATATGTCCGAATCACAATTGTAGATAAACTGTCCGCATTAAATTTTCTTGTTCTGATTTTATTTGATTAAATTTGACCGTCTCAGACATTATTAAAACTGAAGGTCGTCAGTTTGCTAGGCAAGGTTTTGTTGACTATATCCTAAGTCTTCTAGAACGCTAAAATTAAAATTCAAATCTACGCGTATCTTATTAGTGGCTTCATGTAAAGTTTCATAGACCTTGACGACACCGGGAAATAAATTATTATCATTATTACTACTTATTATTATTATTACTACTTATTATTATTACTTATTATTACACACTTAAGAGCGCGATTTAAAATAAAGAAAAAAAATAGTAACATTATCAAATACTTTTTTATTTTCCTTTTCTTAAATCGTGATCTACTCTTAAGTGTTGACAAATATTGGAAAAGTTACGTCAATCATTTTGTTTGGTAGTTATTACTATAATTATTATTATGAATGCTTATTAAATATTTTAGACACAGTTTAAAATAGCATTTACTGCGATTAAAGATATTTTATTTAATGCTGGTTGTTACGTTTCTAAAGTAGAATATGTTTGAATCTTTTGCAGTGAGTGCTATTGAGTATTGTATTACCTGCTAATATATGTCTTATGTTAATAGTTGAATTTTGTGATGTGATGATTTATATCTTCACAAATTGCACTATTTTCGGTAAGTGAGAAGTTAACCTACGAGAGAATGCAGGTATGGCCACTATGGGGATTTAATACTATTTTTTTAAATTATTATTGATATTGGATATACAATCTCCTAAAGTCATTATAAAGTTACAATAGAATTTAAGGAACATTCCTAGTTATTTTTTTTTAAAGAAAAAATATTGTTTAGTCCTAAGATCAATGAGTGTATATATAGGTTTTACGGCCATTACAAATTTTGACAATTCAATAGCTTAAAAGAAGAAAATAAGTGTCGGAAAATTCGTAACTTGGATGATATCAAGCCAAATAATAAGGGTATTGATTTTAATCCGGTGCTCTTTGATCAAAAATCTATTTCGAGCGAAATCCAACACAATAAACTAGTTTCTTCTGTTACTCTCTTTCTCTTATCATCGATCTTAATCTGAGGCTTGGGTGGTGTAATGAATAACGAGCCGAAAATTGAAATCAGAGAGCCGGGTTCCAATTCCATTCGAGTTTGTTATATTCACTTATGCGCAAATAGAATTGGGGAATGTACGAATCCACCACTTCTCTTCTACTATCAGACGCCTTGCTGCCGGATGTAATTTATCGTCATACCCATGACGATCAAATTAGATTTTCTCTCTATCAGAGTGCTTAGTGTCTTATTAAAAACAAAATTCTACCATTGAAACAGGAATACTTTTATCTGCTGTGTCACTTCAGAACGTAGATAAACATTGTATTCACAACTTCATATCCTGTTTAGGTATTTTTTCGTGCACCCACGTCGCAGCAGAATGTGATACAAGGTCGGGATTTAATGTGGAATTTCCAGAACGCCGTATAAATGTTGTTTACACCCACTTGGCACTTCCCCTTTTGGGGATGCCTCAGGTGCCGGATAACGACCACAGCTCCCTTCCGAAGCAGAGGTACTGCCTGGTGGGCACCCCCTGAGTCTTCAGCTGCCTATCCTTTGTAGCTCTAAGAAATATATACCCCCTTTATTATTCTGTCACTCCCTGATCTGACATCTATTTACACAAGATCGTTAGTTAGGAGACTCAATATCTCTCGCTATTAAAATTGCAAGTTTCAAATTTTTCAAGCCCTCTTTTCTTATGAGTGCTAGAAATTTCCACTATTTTTTTTTTAATTTTAGGAACAAATATCTTTTGTTTTCATTTTTCTTAAAATTTCCTAGTTACTCACATGTTCTGTCTATAATATTCTTAACATCCTTCTTTAGAACTACATCACTTTTGTCTCAAGTCTCCGTTACATTGGTGAGGAAACATCCACCACATCAGTTCTACACATAGAAGGATTGATATTACGTAGCACATATTTCTAACCAGTTTTTCTTTCTTAATACTTTATTTGGCTTTTTGAGGGCATCTTTCGCTATACTGATACCTTTTAAATTCACTGTGATGCTTTCCATTGCTTGTTATAACAATTCCGATGTAGTTAAAATTCTGCATACGTTAAAATTTTATTTAGTCCACACGAGTAGATTGTTCTAGATTCACGTGCCATGCATTTTCTGGATATCTCAATTTGAGTTAATTCCATTTAGTAGCTCAACTCTCTAAGATTTTTTTCCTGTTCACTCCCGCTGTGGCTAGGTATTGAACACAGAACTCTTTGGGTCAAGTCACTTTTGGGTTACTTCAACCAACGCTAAAACTTATATTTCGTACTTTTTATTATTGGTTAACAATTCCACTTTTCTGGTCTTATTCTCCTAATCGATAAACTTTTTGTTTATTAGGCACGAGTTCAAGATGTTAAAGCTTGAATTCAACTTTTTCTTTAAATTTAAAAGCCAATAGTTTGCCGTTTAATTCTATCAACACGGATAAATCAATCCTTCTGCGAGCGATTAGTCGGATAGTTGCAAAATATGTGAAGTCATTTTTGCATGAATCTTTATGGGAACTTATCAGATAGACGACTATTTTTGAATAGATTTTTTTAAAACCGATATTAGTTCTAATCTTTCCTTAGTAGGATTTTTCAATCTAGGTCGGGTGTTAGTGATTTCACTGTTCAAAATAATAATAATAATGATGATAATGATGATAATGATAATAATAATAATGATAATAATGATAATAATGATAAAAATAATAAGGATAATAATGATAATAATAATAATAATGATAATAATAATAAAAAAAAAAAATAGAAATACTCGAATACATTTACCTACCAAAAAAGACATTTCTATTGGGTTGGTGCATAATTATTAGGCGTTTTTAAACAATATTTATAGCGAGAAAAGAAACATAACAACAATTCAACAATAACATTTTTAAATGATTATTCCGGGGCGTATGATTATCGGCACACATTTTTATAACTTGAAAATAAAATAATATTTTTATTAAAAAAGTAAATAAAACATAATTTTTTTTTATTAACAAGTAGCACACCTACAAAAACGCCTGATAATTATACACCAACCCAATAGTAATAAATAAACGGCTATTTAAAATAATGAAGTTACACTGTGAAAATGGAGTCGCCATCTCCCTTCTAAAAAAAAACAAAAAAAAAAAAAAAAAAACCAAAAAAAAACCGTAGATTGCTTGTGTATTCACAGGAGACCAGGTGTCATGTCAGGTGCAAATGACACTTGGACGAGATTTGAATGTGTTTAATTTGAGTTGGCAAGAAGTAGTCCTACTTTTTATGTTAGTTTACTTTGTGTGTCTCATTAAATAAGAATGTCATTAATCAATTGCCTGGAGGATCGGTGTCAAATTTATGACAGTATAAATATGCATAGACAGACAGTCTTCTTTTATATTCTGCGTCTCTTCAGGAGATGGGCGATCATGACTCTCCAAAACTTCCTATCCCTTGCGGCCCTTTGTAGTTTTTCTCTCTTTGTTAAGGCCGCTGCCACCCACCTCCGTTCCGCCATTCATTCAAGCAAATGATTGTTGGCTCGCTGTCTCCCCCTCATTATGCCGTGAGAAGGTTAAGTTTTCCAAGCCCTCCTTCCTCATTATATGTCCAAGTAATTTCAGTTGTCTCTTCCTAATTCTGAGCATAAGTGTTCTTTTCGTCGCCATTTTCTTTAAGATTTCCCCGTTGGCTATTCGCTCTGTCCATGGAGGCTTACGACCACATCACGTCGAAACACTATTTCCGGTACGATCACCAATGTTAAGCAACAGCGAACCTGGTTAGTACCTAGATGGGTAAATGCAGGTGGTGTAATGGTTAATGCTACGCAATTGTTAATTGGAAAGTTCAGTTCGTTCATGATGAATTCGTTACCCCTGGGAAATATGTGAATTCACCTCTTCTCCTGTAGCTATGGGTTAATTAGTAAGACGTGCATCACTAAACAATTATTATCTGAAAAAAGAAGAATTTTAAAATCTAACAATATTTTCTGGTTTTAAATAACCTACAAAGGGTTAAGCCGTAGAAAACGAATCAATCAGTCAATCCGTCCATAGAATTCTCAGTATCCTACTGTATAATCAATTATTAGTTGCCTTCAGATTTTTCTTCATCTGTGGGGAGATTGTCCAGCATTCACTTCCACATAAGTGGATGGATATCATATAGTAATCCATTAATCTTTTCTTAGTTTCTAACAAAATATTTCTGTTTCTCAGCACTTTGCTAACTATTGTAATGTATCTTTCACTAGTTCATTGCATGTTAGGATTTCGGTGTCACATAGATTATGAAGTCGTCAGAAAGAATGTTTTTCATAGCGAGATAGTTTTGTGATAGATGCTGGTATACATTAGTTAAGCGGTCGCCATCCTTTTTGCGCCACGGACCGGTGTCACGCAAGACAATTTTTTCAAGGAGCGGAGTGGGGTGAAGTTGTTGGTATCGTTCACGCACATAATAAAAACACAAACAAAACATCGATAGTCAATAAAAAAAAAAAAAAAATCTTTTTGTAATGGTCCGCGTTCTGATGGTTGGGGACAGCAGTACTAGTTGGTATATTATGTATGTAATTTCTGGTGCATACATATTTACAAATTTAAGCGGGACTTTAGGAATATTTAAAGTTCACTTTGTCTTTATTCAAATGTTTGTTTGTGTGTGTGTGTATGTTTGTTTGTTTGTGTGTGTATGTATGTTTGTTTGTTTGTGTGTGTGTATGTATGTTTGTTTGTTTGTGTGTGTGTATGTATGTTTGTTTGTTTGTTTGTGTGTGTGTGTGTATGTTTGTTTGTTTGTTTGTGTGTGTATGTTTGTTTGTTTGTGTGTGTATGTATGTTTGTTTGTTTGTGTGTGTATGTTTGTTTGTGTGTGTATGTTTGTTTGTGTGTGTGTATGTTTGTTTGTGTGTGTGTATGTTTGTTTGTGTGTGTGTATGTTTGTGTGTGTGTATGTTTGTGTGTGTGTGTATGTTTGTTTGTTTCTGTGTTTGTGTATGTATGTTTGTGTATGTATGTGTATGTTTGTGTTTATATGTGTGTGTTTGTGTGTGTGTGTGTATTGGCTTGTCTGTCATTAGTTCATAATTTTCTACAAATTCATCAAGTAGGTATATACTCACACAGATCAGAAGGAAAGAATATTCAATTAATTCTTCATTCATTTGCCTCCATTATCTTCATTTTTCTCCAAAATTTAATTGCCAGCCTGGTTTCACCCTTAGGTCGAGTTAATATGTAATCTAGTTTTTCTGTCTAATAACCTTTCCTCTATGTGCCGCCTCCCTTCAGATCAGGGTCGATCATATCTCTCCACAGTTTCCACAATCTTTTGTTGCTCTCATGAACACCCTTCTTTATAACCTTTCTTTTTCATTATAATGATTCTTTCTCTATCCATTTGCACAAATATATTCGCTGCTTTCCTCTACTTCTCTCAACTGTGATGTGTGTTAAATTCGCCAAACCTTCTTTTCTTATCCCCCCCCCAATCAACTATCCTGAATTATCTGTTTCTGATTATCTAATTATTTACAGTCGGTCTAATATCCTAATTTTTATTATTGTTATCACAACATTTCGACCATTTTAGACTCCCGACTTTTTTTTATGTGTCTGTTGATCCGGGCAAACTTTAGTGTATGTGAATTAAATAAAGGGTTATGTTCTGCAGTTTTTGAGTTAAACTAACTTAAACTTAGCGTTTGGACACTTGATTAAGAATTCAATGAAAATCTCTTAAGTCAGCAAGTCAGATAAATTATTTTAACTTTTCTTGATTTAATGAATACAGTGTAACCCGGATATAAGAGAAACCCGGATATAAGAGATTTTCTCTGGTCCCAAATTAGAGCCTGTGTTAATGTATATAAAACTGACCAAACCCGGATATAAGAGAAACCCGGATATAAGAGACTTCTTCTCCGGTCCCGAGAACTCTCTTATATCCGGGTTACACTGTATATACATAAATGTAAATTGGTGAGAACTGGAATATCATCACCATTATGGCAACTTATATTTACGATTGGCTTACTCTTCTTCATTAATTTAATCCATAAGAATGAAATCAAACATTTGCAATGATTAATTATTAAATTAGGTTGTCATATGGAATGACGCATTTTTTTGGTTGCTTGTTTATCCCGGTCGTCTAAGTATATAAAAAATATTGACTTATTCCTGACTCTTTTTCAATCCAGATAATTTTTCTTTCAATATATTGTTACTCATAAGCTCAATGAAAATGAGTAATCTTAATTTATACGTACAAAAAGAACCAATTTTTGCATCGAATCATTACATGCTATGAGAAATCGATACTCTTTGACAACATTAAGACAATTGACCAGTGATTAGATTCAAGTGAAAAAAATAAAACACCCAAAATCTCCACTGCACCCTAAAATTTTAATAATTACTGTATGATGGTCTTTCAAATGGGTTATTCATTATTCATTCTTGCCTCAAGGGAAAACAATAACTGCAACTTCGTATGGTGGAGAAATTGAGTGTATGCACGAAAAATTGAAAAAGAAACATCCTAGACGCATGAATAGGTATGGCCCAATTTTACTGCACGACAACGCACGGCCGTACGCTTCTCAATTAACTGTCCAAAATCTGCATAGCCTGAATTAAAATTTTCCTCGTCGTTCTCCATATTCACCTCATATATCTTCTACTGATTATCACTTTATTTAAGCATTTTGAGCTTTTCATACGCAATAAAACATTTCCCAACAAGGAAGAACTAATCGAAGTATTTGAACTGTTTATCACATCAATGGATAAAAAATTCTTAAAAGATGAGATCAAGAATTTATAGGTACACTGAAGAACAGTCGTTCATCAATATGGTATCTATTTCAACTAAATTCGTTATTTAACATTTCAGAAGCGTTTTATTTATTTCCTATAAAGTGCGTCATTTAAATGTGTGACAAATTAATATATGGACGTTCTTGATTATTATATATTTGTTCTCCTCTGTGTTAGGTCTTACTCGGAAGAAATGTCTGCGAAATGTTCTAATATCTCGATCAAAAAAAAAACTAGATAAGAAAAAGTTTAGGTTCTTTAATATTTTTAACAGTCTGATTCTCCTTGAACCATTCTAAACTTAATGGAGTTGCCACCATTTTTCATCTCTTTTCTCTTCGGAATTAGATATACAGGCATATCCCTGTCTTTCGATTGCTGATCCACCTTTAACTGTAAGCAAATAATCCAGAAAATTATGTAACCTCATAAATCATAAGAAATAGTAACCTCATGAATACAACAGTTGATTGTTCGTCATTTAAACTCGAATCAATAATGAATGATACCCCTCCCGTTAGAAAATAATTTAAACCATCAGTTGATAATATCCACCGGTCTTCATCGAAACATCATTTCACGATAGCTACCATTTAATGGTTAGTATAGTAACATAGATGGCAGAAATAGAAAAGTTTTCACTCAGATTTTTTTTACATCTGAAGTTTCTTATCAAGTTATATTAAGATATATATTAAGATGAAAGTAGTCAAAATTATTAACTCATGCCGTAAAAATTAAAGCATTGAAGTTTGAACTATTATTTGTAGGTTTTTATGTGATATTTTGATTATATGCATGCATAAATCGCCAGTTTAATATAGATAACTATAAGAGCAAAAGTTAGGCATAATAGCCATAAAGCACGTAGCGTATTTTATAGCAAGATATATATAAATGAAAAATGAATAGTGCTTGATAATGCTTCATCTAATAAGTTTCAAGATAATACTACAACTCATACTAGATGTAATGAAGCAACTAAATTAACCCTTTGAACCCTGACAACCGTTTTACGGTGGTGGAGAAAAATGACGTAATGCCCAGCCACCGGTTGAACAGTGGGTAAACACTTGTAACTATTTTTATGTCTACCGTGAAACATACATGCCAATTATTTGCGGATTTTGACTAGGGAGCTCATGTAGAAGGGTTAACATTGTGCAGGCACGTAGGGCTCAAAGGGTTAAGTGAAATTAATATAACATAAATACAAATCAAAAATTAACAATGGTTGACAAAAAAAAAATCTAATAAAAATTCAAGATAATATTAATACAAATACTACTAGAGTAAATAAAGACATTAAAATGAAAATGAAAGAAAACACTTAAAAATATTACAAACATAGAAATAAAATATAAATCTGTTGAAAGTACAGAAGAACAGAAATGAAAGGAAGTTAGATCAACTTAGATTGCAGTAAGAATATTTACTTTACGTAACCGTGCACCTTGAGGACGTGGCTAAACATAAACTTCCACAATTTCTTATCGTTTGTAGCTTTAAGCAAGGTTTTTCTCTTACGTTCTCTACCAGTCCCTGTTCTGCCAAAGCTCGTAAGATAGGTTAATCACTATTTCTCTCTGCTCCACTTTTTCTTTTTTAATCATTTCACTCCAAGCAAGGCAATAAAGCCACTAAAACACAAGATGTAGTGGTTACTGAGTGTGAGAGAATATGAGAAAGAAAACATTAAGGAGGGAGAGAAAAAAATAAAAGAATAGGAATTAAGATGATAGAAGATTGCATTTTAATTTATGAAGTTCAAAGTTGACTGGAAAGTAAGAAGAGTTCCACAAACGATTAGAGCTAGTGAGGAAACTGCTATCATAGAATTTACAGTTACATTTAGCAATTTCAACTGTAAAATGATCAGACTTTGCCGCCAATCTAGTGCTATACTTGAATTCATATAGTCTAAGTACCAAAGAGAAAAGCTCATCAGAACAATTACCATGAAAATATTTATAGAAAAGGAACAACGAAGCTACGTTATAGCGGTGGGAAAAGTGACTGAAACCAAGATACCAATAATATTGCAAATTCTGTTTTGTATTTTATCAAGTCTATCTAAATACACAGGAAAAGCATCAGACCATATATGACAGCAATATTCAAAACATGGACGATTGGGAGACTTATAAATATGTAAGAGATTATGGCGAGAAAACTTATCTAGTACACAATGAACCAGATTTCTTATCAAGAGACCTAGGAATGGATTGCCTTCAGTGTGTTCCGTAAGTGTCAAATTCTCTAAATCATTTTCTTTAATGATGTAGGCCAGAAACTTCAACTTTTTCAGATCCTAAACACAAGTGTGTTTTTCGTTCCCCTTTTTCTTTAAAACGTCTTCATTATATATTCGCTCCGTTCATAGCATTTTCAACATCCTTTAGTAGGAAGTCTACTCTTCATCTATGAGCAAATTGTGCAGCATCCACTGCTATATAGAAGGATTGATATTATAGAGCAGTCCAACAGTCTTTTCTTTGTTTCTAACCAAATTTTTATGATTTTACTATTTTGTTTTGCTTTTGAGTGACATCTTTCGCTATTCAAATGCACCTTCGTATTTCTGTGTCACATTTTCCATAATCTGTTCTTACACATTCCAAATATTTAAACCTCTCCAATTTGTAGATTGCATTTTGGGCTGTTCCTCTTACTGAAAGCCATATAATGAAACTTCTTACAATGGATGGTTAATCCTTTTTTACGCTTTTCTTTACTTCAGATGCACATATTATCTCGCATTGATAGCATTAAAAATGATATTTTCCTGCCGAATTGAGTGTTTTGTCCCTAAATTAAGATTGGAACATAATCTTGATCTATATTCAACAAAATCTGTAACCGGAAAGGTGAAATATCATTGGCTATGAAAATAACATTGCAGTTAATCCATAATAAGTAATGATATTTGCGTGACACGATGGAGACCAACGTAGAAAGGAAATAAGTGGTTTTATTTCGATCTCAAGTGTTTGTTGGATAGGCACGCGTATGGTTCCTTTTGAAGTTCGGTCTTCTAAGAGGTATCCACTTTAACTGAAGGGGAATATGAAATAAAGGGGTGAATTCAGTGGAAACAACATCAGAAATAGGTTATGTCCAGTTTATATTAACAGTCATGCTTGGGATCGGAGAAAGTTTTGATCCGGTCTTGGCGGGAGACGGACATGTTTGGCGCGCGGCTTCTTAGCCTCCATTTGTATCGTCATCCATCACGTCGGGATGAAGAGATCGATGAGGATTTGGAAAGGGGGTAAGAATTCGCATAGAAATTATCCCAAGTATCACCTACCTACCCATCCGCAAGTGAAGCCGTGAATAAAGCGTATATTTTATGATATGGGAAAAAAGAGTTCGCATTCTTATTTTTCGACATAGCGTTTCTTTCATCGTATTACCTTTTGAGAATGCATCGTGCCCTTTCTCAGCTTTCGGTGCACAGCGAGATCGAGGATTGGAATGGAACGTGGGGTAATCATTGGTCGGTCGGTAGGAAGTTTGGGTGATGATCGCTTTGTGTTTCGATATAAATTTATACATGTTTTTTTCTGTTATTTTGGCTTTTTCGACCATAATTGTAAAAGTGTAAAGAACGAAACTGTGATCTCAAAGAATCCAGTCATTCAAATTAATGCAAGCAAATGTACAAAAAGACTTCAGATCCTCTTTTAATCAGTTCAAACTGTGAATTATATTGCGGAGAGGTACAGAAATATTTTCAACAGATTGATTTGTCATGTACATAAATATAAGCAACAAATACATTTAGTTAGAGTACATTTATTCATGCGCAAACGCCCACAGACTTAACTATTCCAAATTTTTCTGTTTTTCAAATTACATACGACCACGAAGGCAAATACGATATCAAATAAATATCGTACATTTAAATTATCATAGTCTTATCATTTATGATAATTATTGCAATACAATAAATGTATGCCGACGAGCATATAAGCAAATAAAGGCTCTTTCTGTAGCATGTGCGAGATTTGCGTTGCTGATCTTGCAAGCTGCCATTAGTTAATTCGATTCTCGCTTTTTGTTCTATGTTTGGCATTGGACCCAAATTTTGCCCATACTATTTCTTGGGGCACTTTTCATCCGTATTGCCTATTCATTTTTATTATTTCTACAATGTTTTAAAATATTTATTCGCAAGAAACTAAATTAAGTATTGGAAGCGTGGATAGTACCAACTTAAATTTTCGTTCGATTCTGTTTCATACGAATAAAGGCATGAATCCAACTTTATGGGATAAGCAGACAGTGCTCTTTCACCATGAGATGGCAACCAGTTCACGAGAAGGAAAACTGAATTCGAAATCAGGTTCTAAATGGATAGCCTCCGTCATGCTGCCTTACTTAAAACACATCACTGCTATGACTATCAAGTTCAAACCATCACTTCCATTTACGCTTGACTATTCCATAATCTTGGCTTAGTCACAGATATTGGGGACACAGCGAAAATCAAATTCACACATTTATTTAAGTGTCTGCGAGACTAGCTTGCCAAAAGTTGATTGCCAATTAGGCTACTCTAACAGAGAACTGTCACATAAATATGCGCATATATAAAACAATGCTCATCAGTACACCACTAACATATAACTGTGTATTTGTCCAGCAATTCCTCTTTTAAACAAGTTTCATTAAAAACAACTGATTAGGTACTGCAGTTATGTTTTTTACTTAATTTTTCCCGTGGTTTTATAATTTCCTTATTTTCCTCAAATAGACATTAAAAACAAAGAAAATCCGCCCCTTAAGCAAGACCACCCCCAAAAAACAAACAAAAAAAACAACAACAAAAAAACAAAAACAAAAAAACAAAAAACACGGCACACCTGGCTTACCTCACCTACGTCACAATCCTCACTTGTTCTACGAAACTCACCAGTTGTCGTCTCTACCTATCTTGGCTCACCAGTTGTCGTCTCTACCTATCTTGGCTCACCAGTTGTCGTCTCTACCTATCTTGGCTCACCAGTTGTCGTCTCTACCTATCTTGGCTCACCAGTTGTCGTCTCTACCTATCAAGTGGAAAATATTGACCATATTGAGATTTATTCTATAAAATACAATTATGGCACAAGGCCGCAAGAGTGGACAATATTTATTGTACTTTTCTTCCGAAACGAACTTCAGAGAATTTTTGACGGAATTTCGTATTTGTCTGAGAAGGATTATTCGGAACTTGGAAAAATCGATCATTAAAATTAATCAACATCTAGTGTTGTTTTCCATAATAGTTGCCTTAAAGAACATTCGCTGCCTAAATACACATAATTATATAGCATTACCTCTCATTACCATCACAGCCCCAGACAAAGGATGTGCAATTATCATTCAGACAAATACCTATAATGAAAAAAATAAAACTTTTATTCGGATATATGAATGTCTATGAAAAACTGATAAATGAATAACACTTTCAGAAATACAATAATCTAACAAATCAATTAGAAAGTTAGTTCATAACGAAGACGAAACATGCATATCCAATATCACCCCAAAATACCCAGATATTATAATCTACACCAGATATCAGATATCTCAGACTGGCAGTGACACCAAAACTATAGCAATTTTAATTCCCACTTCTTGGAACAATTAGCTCTTCACATTTTAATTAACATTTATCAAAAACATAAAAGTGAAAGATAAATTAATGGCTAGTTCAGATAATAAATATTTATTCAGTAATAGACCTGTTAAAATTCTTAAATCTTATAAAGAAGAATTTAAAAAAAAATTAAAACTTAACATTTCCCTACCGATAGAGAATATTTTTAGGATTTACCGATTATAAACCATTATTCCACTTACAACAATTTTAGGGACAGCTATTTGTACTACAAATGAGATCACTTCTTAGCAATGTATTAGCATGTCTTTTCTTATAATTTCGAAAAATTGGTCCTTTCCAAATATTTTTACTTGAAGAATCGACATATTTCCGATATATCAATGATGCTTTATTATATCCTCGGGAAACAATATTACCTGATTTTGTAAATAAGCAAAACAATATTGAATATACAATTGAATTTACTTGTAAAGAAAGCAAACAGTATATTACCGTTTTTTATATTATGTTAAGCAACACTAATAACGATATCTATCTATCTCTCTCTCTCTATATATATATATATATAATGAGAGAGAGAGAGCTCATATTGTATCCTGAATATTTCGTATATAAACTGAAAGCTTACAAAATGCACAAACAAATTACGTGTGATAAAGCTATACACATATCGCTATCAACTCCATGACTGAAATACTTAATACAACATTTGTCATAACTTTTCAAAAATTTTGATTTGTTTTTAACGGCTTATCAACCCTTTGCATGTTACTTAAAACTAGAATCATACAAAATATCTGTCAAAAACAGAAAATATTTTTAGATTGTAAGAATTTTTTACAAGATAATAATGATTTAGATCTTATAATTTCTACTTATTAACGCATAGTTAGAGGGAGAAGAGGTGTATTTATAATTTTCCCCAAGGGTAAGTGAATATAACAAACCCGACTGAAATTAGAACTCGGCTCTTCAATTTCGAGGTGTTATCCCTTACACCATCTGCACATCTAAGTTTACAACTACTGGTATTCCCAAGCGATCACCCATCTAGATACTGACCAGACTTGACATGGCTTAACTTCGGTGATCTTACGAGAACCGGTGTGTCATAATATTATATACCGTACCTATGAATACTAATGTTCCAATCCTCACAAATACGTTGGACACTATTGTAAGTGGGGGGTAATACGCTGTCTAAGTAGTCCACAACTAGCAGTGGTTTACCTACTTCACGCCGCTGGCGAGTATTGTATTTTGTTGATGTTATAAAGATTACCATTTCATTTCCAACCTCCGTTTTGGTTATTCCTCATTTAGTAACCGTTTCTAGGTTACAACACATAATAGCAACATTAAAACTGAAGCAGGCATTTAATATAGATTGCAACATATGTCACAAGAAATATATTGCTAAGGTATCTAGATATTTAAAATAAGATTATACAATCATATATGAAGGATCTTTTATAAAAACAATACAGTCAATGAATTAGTCATTAACAGTAATATGTTATCATAAAAATCTGTTCTAATTAAAACTTATTTAATGCAAAAATATATTGACAGTGTATTATTTTCATAGCATTTTACATTGAATTTATGTCTAGGATCATACAAAATATCTCTCAAAACTACTGCTGATACAATGTAAGATTATTAGAAAAAATAATGATAAAAAAGTTGAATAACTGAACGAGATAGTCTAAGCTAAACATGCAGATATATTGAGCATCAAATATTGAAATTATAATGTTGTGCATTTTCGTATCTTTAATACTTCCATTTAAACTGCAAAAATGTATCCACCAACCCCTTTCCCATTTTTATTTATTGTTTTAATTAAAAAAAATTGTGGCACAAGGCCAAAGGGGAAATTAAGAAAGGCTGGTCGACATTTTCTGTCTTAGACCAAGCTAATCTGATTCAAAACCCATTCATTCATTACAATTTGCTCATTCGCCACAAAAAACTCCTCCCACATCAGTCAATACTACATATACCACAATAGCACAAATTCACAGGGAACCTAAGATTTCCATGACATAAAATTTCAATATTTTAAACTATCTCTTTTTTCCATTTTTGATATATATATATATGGTCATCAGAGGAGAGGGGATGAAACCAGAAACTAAAGTATAACACAGCGTTCAAATTAAGCATAAAAGATGTTAGTAGGACCCAACCACCTATAAAAATAATAAGAATGTCCGCTGTATTCTGTCTTTAGACAGAATCAGGAAGCCCACTCACTTTATTTTTATAAGACTGATTTCATTTACAAAAGCGTTATTTATCTGAAGAAACTCCTCGAAACGAAACGCGTCACTATTTGGCTTTCAGTATTGTCATTAAACTAGCCTACATATGTCTGTGACAATTTTCTACGTCATCAAGTCATTCTACTACATAAAAGATGGGTTAATTGCCCGTCTCTATGTAGTTGACATTTCTATTGACGTAGAAATCATAATTATTCAATGATAAATAGAATGATATTTCTGTCTATATTTCTTGAGATGAGGTATTGTAACTGTTTACACTATTTACATTGACTTTATCTCCATGTTATTTCTTTACTTTTAGGTCGTGTTAAACATGAACAATAAAATGCTAAACAAGAAAAGGTTTTAACAAAGTATTTGATCCTACATTGTTTTCTTTTATTTCTCCTATTAGTCATTACAAATTTCATTTGTGAAAGAATATGAATAAAAAGAGAAAAAGAAACATTATTAAAGAGAGAAAGAATTAAGATAGATAAAGTCAAATTGGCAACTGATGTAAAAAAAAAATGCCCTACTTTCTGTTGCTAACTGGGGCTAGCATGGCTTGTTAAATTTAACGCCTCCAAAAAAGAACTGCTTTCTATTAATCGTCTGAAAGAACTCTTTCTACCTTCCACCAGCATGACTGGTGTTAGCCTCCAGGAGAGTAACTCGTTCTACCGTCTCGGGCTAGCGTCTTCCATTGACATGACGTAGAAAGATTATATTGAATCGATTGCTAGGTCTGTGGCTAGGAAGGTTGGTTCACTGTGTCATGCTATATGTCTCCTGCCAGAACGTATCTACAAATCTATCCACTAATCCATGCTTAGAATATTGCTCCAGCTATATATTTAGAGATCCTTAATAAATTCCAAGGAAGAATCTGCAATGTTATTGGTCGTGACCTGGCATCTCGACTTCAGTCACTTCCCCATCGCCGCAGCGTAGATTCATTATATCTTTGCTATAAATAATTTCATGGTAAATATTCTGATGAATTCTTCTCTGTGGTACCTGAACTTTATGAATTTAAGCATATTATTAGATTGGCAGCAAAATTTCATTTTACAGTCGAAATGACTAATACATAGGGGAACCTAAAACGATATAGGTCTTGACTTGGCATCCCGGCTTCAGTCACTTTCATACAGCCATAGCGTAGCTTCTTTGTTCCTTTTCCATAAATATTTTAATGGTGATTGTTCAGCTGAGCTTTCCTCTTTGTTACGTAGACATTAATTTAAGCGTACTACTAGAGTGGCGGAAAGTTCTCATCATCTTACAGTTGAAATGGTTATATGTAACCGTAAGTTCTATGCTAACAGTTCATTCTCTCGGACTTCTTGCTTGTGGAATTCTCTTTCGGCGTCTTGCTTTTCAGTCAAAAATTTAAATGCAATGTCAGTTTTTATCCTTTGTCCTCTAAAATTCTCTTCTTTTATTGTTCTCGCTCTTTAATAATGTTTTCGTTATATTATTCTACACTCAATAACCCTTACGTGTTAGTAACTCTGTTTTCTTGCTTGTGGGGAAAAGATAAACAAAAACGGTTTCGATAAGACTCTTGGATCTCTCTAATGGTGTTTTTAACCATGTAGATCTTTTAAAATCCTTCAGATTCGTTACCTTCCGTCTATGAAGAGAAAATTCTTGTCTTCAATTATTCTCAAGTCATGCGATTCAATTATTCTAACATTTTTTTATTCTTAAAACATTCTGAAGTGATTTTTCAAAAATCTTTCGGGTCGTTGCCTTCTTGAAATATCACCTACCAATTTTAAGTTGTATAGCAAAGAATCGACTAATATTTTAGCAAATGCATACTCTCCTTAGCCCTGGTACATTTTCCGTTACCTGTTGCGCTACAGTAAGTCCATAAAATAATTTGACCACCATTAAGCCTCACTGTATTTTCTGCATCATATAATGTTTCTTATGTCCCAAACATATCCAAAAAACATTCCCGGGTAAGACGATAAACTACGTCCAACAGCAAGGCCTCTGATCAGGAGGTTTTTGAGGGGCATGGAACCACTTCTTAAGTGCTGGTGTTCCCAGGATGGTAGCACGTTACGGTCCCAGCTATGGGTAAATAGTTAATCCCCTAAACTGGAGTGAAAACAGTATGAAAGTGTAAAAATAGGTTTTAACCACAGAAATATTACGTAAAAATTATTACCAGCAATACATTTTTGAAAATAAATATTACCAGCTATACATTTTTTGAAAAATATTACCAGCGATACATTTTAGGAGAAAAAATATTACCAGATATGGATTTTTTAAGAAAAAATATTACCAGAAATACATTTTTGGAGGAAAAATTATTACCAACAATACATTTTTGAAGGAAAACATTACCAGTAATAATAATTGTCGGCATTAAATAACCCATTGTGATTGGTATGCCGTAAAACAAAAAGCAGACCAAACCATATCCAAAAATTTGAATTTTTACTTTATTTGACCAAATTCCATTGACCATTTCACTGATCTCAAGACTTTTCCAAATACAAAACAAGCCTTTTTTGTGTTTTCTGTAGAATTTTTCTTGCAACTTGTTCGGGAAGTCCTTATCAGTTCAATGTTCTACGAATTGCGGGAATGTGTACATCAGCTACGGCCTAAATCGTTGCAAAATTTATGCATTTATCGTACTCGTGTTTTGTTTGGCTTATACGCCAGTTTCTATTAAGAGGAGTAGATAGGCGAACCTATCTCCGGTTCATATTCCCCCCTGTCTTTTGAACAGGAGTAGAGGTTCATCCCTTGTTTCCTGTGTAGGATTGAGTTTCCGGTTCATTCTAAAATCTAATTCAACTCTATACTTCGAAAGTCTCCGCCTAAACTCTGAGATTTTATTTATTATTTATTTTTTTAGTCTCAATAGGAATAGAATGATTCGCTTATCGCCCGGTTGATACTCCTCCACGGTTTTTGATCAGGAGTAATGGTTAATCCTTTGTTTCCTGTTTAGAATTGGATTTCCGGTTCTTTCTAATTTTTTCTCTTTGTATTTTACTCCCAGTAACTATTGCTTCCTAGTGGCATCCTCGCATTGCTTGGGATGAAATGAAAAAAAAAAACAAAAACAAAAAACAAAAAAAACAGTTCGGTTTTTTATCTTTAGTTATGCGTTTCAGTAATTTGTAGTGCAAACTAAAAAAAAGAAAAGAAATTGTTTCAACCAATGCACTATAAAAAACAAAAAACAATCAAACGAAAGTGTGTATTTCAATAGGGTGACGAATAGTTATGAAGGGTAGGGACGTATTCTATAGTTTCTTTTTATGTTGAATGGGTGCTGAAAGTATTTTTAGAACAACCTTTATGAACTTTTGTCAGACAAGGCCGAGACGACCTCATTATTTATAACAAAAGACATAATATCGTTTAATATCATATCTAATTGCTCATACGGCAAAAGCAGTCTCACTCACGCCACTTTTGGCTGATATAATTTGATTTGTTTCTTTTATACGGCTTATCAGTCTTTTGTGAGGTATTTAAAGTTGAAAAATTTTGGATTGAAAGAATAATTCTTTTCTTTTTGTATGTGTGAATATTAACTATTTCTTTTATACGGATAACAATTTTTTTTTTCAAGATACAAATCCTACTATTTAAATCAATGTTTGGGAAAAGGAGATTTATTCTCAATTTTCTTAAGAATATTTGCTCGTTTTCAAAACTAAACTTCTCTCTATTAATCATCTGAAAAACTCCCATCTGCCTTCCATCAGCATGACTGATGCTAACCTCCAGGAAAGTGACGCGTTGCTCCTTTTCAGAGTAAAGTTCTCAGCTGACACGAAATAGAAAGACTATATTGAATCTATTGCTTGGTCACCTACTAAGAAAGTTGGTTCACTGTGTCGTGCGAGATCATTTTTCTCTCCAGAATCTATCTTGCATATCTATGACTACCATTCATCCATGCTTAGAATATTGCTGCCACATATAGTCCACTATCTACTGTCCTGATTGATTACTCTTTACTCTTCCAGCTCATTATTAATGTTTCTATTCCTAATTCTTCTACACCCTGTAACCCCTTGTGTCTTAGTGGCTTTACTGCCTTGCATGAAGTGATACCGATTTTAAAAAAAAGCGAAAGTAACAAACCCGACTGGAATTCGAACTCGGTTCAACGATTTCTCATTAAGTTCCGCTGTCCATTATACCATCTGCACATCCACCTAGCTATGACTGATGAAAGGATAAATTTTATTTTCGATATTTCACTGCTCTATTACCTCGTTCTCACAACACTAAGTGCACTTTGCAGGTTTATATTAGCTTTATGTATATGGTTTTACTTTTGGCTATCGTAGATTTTACAAGTACTCAAATGAACTAAATAAATATATATATCAGGTGAAAGTTTTCAAAGGTGAAAATGCTTCTCGAGAGATTTGAAATTTAACCAACATTATCGTACGATCCACAAAAGGTGCCCTACAGACATGACCTTGAGTTAAGCTTAATACAAAGATGTACTCGAACTGTTATTATTCACATCATTTAATTGACTTCTGACACAAGGCCACAAGTATAGTGCAAGCAGTTAAGAACACAGAAAAGATTGCCCAATTGCTATGTAATATCAATCCTCCTATATAGCAGTGAATACTGAAAAATTTCCTCACATATAAAAAGGTAACCTTCTACAAAAGGATAAGAATACCATGGCCGGAGCATGTGAGCAACAATGAAATTTGAAAGAAAATGATACAAAAAGCTATACTAGAAAGAGAAACTTTAAATTTATTGGATACATAATTAAGAAAGAGGGTTTAAAGAATTTAACACACACGGGATAAGTTGGAGGCAAAAGAGGCAGAGGGAAACCGCGAATAACCTTCCTATCGAGCTTCTTTAAATGGATATCAGGACATGGAGTGGAAGAAGTTGTGGAAAGACATGATTGCCCGTTTCTGAAATATTCAGTAGTATTGATTTGGGAGACAGACCTGCCAACGAGTTCCCCAAGATGGCCGAAGGTATTTTATACACATGTTAGCGGGTGGTATTCGAACCAAATTTCGAATGACTTTCTAGGTAGATTCTTGGAAGATTAGTTTTTCTATTTTTCTACACATTTAAACTTGTGCCGTTTAATAAATATCACTAGACCAATAGTTAAATCCTGATGAAAATATTACTTCTCGTCTGACCAATAAAGTTAAGCAACATCGAGTCTGGTCTGTATTTGGCTGGTTGATCGCTTAACTCCACCCGGTACTCTAAGAATCTTGTAGCCTTGTGTCGAATTAAACAAAACTTAGTAAATAAAGAGTGATCGGGTTTGGTAACGAGCCTAGAGATAGTTAGGAAGATGGTGTCGATCGTCCATTGCTGGTGTAAGAATTTGGATTCTTACGCGTTATCCTACTACAGTGGCTCTGTGCCAGACCGTACGTGTGTGGGGAGACAACAGAGAATTGAACATAGAAGACAGTGAATGGATTGCGTGCGTGGGAAAATAGACGGCTTCAAAAGCAAAACAATTTCTGCTGTTGTTTAAAGAGTGCTATCTTATCGCTTATCTTCCAAACGATTACTTATACTAATGGATCATTTCTTTAATGCTAATTATATCAAAAGCTCTAAAATATGGACGCACACGAACGCAAGTGAAAATAACTAGGGGATAAAACCAAGAGTTAATTATTCTGAAATCTTAATCAACATCAACCCGGATTTTACTTCCGATATTAAAGAGACGGAATTTTTTCAATAAAAAAAAATTCTCCATCAGAATTTGATAGCATAAGCGATTGTCTTAGATATCTCAATGGCTTTTAACAAAGTGTAGAAGGAAGCGACGGAGAGTGAGAAGAAAGGACTAAGCATAAACTACAAGACAGAGTGCATGGTCATCAGTAAGAGGAAGAGCCCAAAATGCGATTTGCAGGCCGGGAACACTAGAATCAAGCAGACGCAGAAGTTTAAATATCTGTGAAGCGTCTTGACAGAAGACGGTAAGTGCGACACTGATATCCGTAGACGTATTGGGATAGCCAAGGACACATTCCAAAAGCTAAGCAGAGTATTGCGAGACAGGAGGATTTCTTTGGTAACAAAGAAAAGAATACTGAGCTGTTACGTGACATCTTCCCTTCTTTACGGCAGCGAATGTTGGACGATTTCCTTAAAGATGAAGAAGACTCGAGGCGACGGAGATGTGGTTCTACAGAAGGATGCTAAGGATATCATGGACCGAGCATGTGAGCAACAATGAGGTCTTAGAGAGGACGCAAAGAAGGAGGAGGCTTATACTTAACATAAGGAAGAGGCAGCTGAAGTTTCTGGGACACATAATGAGGAAGGATGGCCTGGAGAATCTGATACTCACGGGTCGAATAGAGGGAAAGAGAGACAAGGGAAAACAGTGCGTGACATACCTGGGGAGCTTGAGCAGGTGGATGACAGAATGTGGTCTGGGGGATGAAGCAGAGGGAAGGAACTTGCTGAGAGCTGCAAGGGATAGAGGGAGGTGGAGAGCCATGATCGCCTACGTCCTGAAAGGACATGGCACATAAAAAGAAAGAACAGGGGTATGCTGACAAAACTATCCAATTATGGTATCTCTGTAATAATGGTCAATCAAACTAGTATCACGCTAAATATTGCAACATCGCCGAAGCACATATTTACGAACAAATTAACCAGACAAATTAATAAGAAATTATTCTTCTTTAATGCGCCGTGTCCCTTCAGGACGTAGGCGATCATGGCTCTCCACTTCTTTCTGTCACTTGTAGCTCTAAATTTTGTCTTTTTGTTATTTCTCTCAGACTCTGTTCTGCCATCCACGCGTTGATATTCCTTATCCCTCTCTGCCTCCCTGCGCCGTGTGAGTATCATATTTTCTAAGTCCTTCTTTCTCATTACGTGTCCTAGAAATTTCAGCTGCCTCTTCCTGATGTTAAGTATAAATTTCCTCTTTGTATTCTCTCCAAACTCTCATCGTTACTCCCGTTGGGTCTATGGTATCCTTAGGATTCTTCTGTAGAACCATACCTCCGTTGCCTCGAGTCTCTTCTTCATCTTTGAGGAGACCGTCCAACATTCGCTACCTTAAAGGAGGACAGATATCACGTAGCAGTTCACTAATCTTTTGTTACCAACGAAATCCTCCTGTCTCGTAACATTCTGCCTAGTTTTTGGAATGCATCTTTGTCCATCCCATACGTCTTCGGATCTCAGCGTCGCACTTTCCGTCCTCTGTCAGAACACTTCCCAGATATTTAAATTTCCGCACCTGCTTCATTTTAGTGTCCCCGACCTGTAAATCGCATTTCGATTTCACCTTTTTGCTAATGACAATTTTCTTTTATTTGAATTTTTTTATACGATGATTTATTCACACTGTTACTTTGTACAAACGTATTCTGTTGTCTTTTTCCGTTTTTTTTTTTACGATGTTTCGGTCGTTGCATTACCTCGGATGTTTGCTTTGTTTAAAATTTGGAAATTTTTTTTGAAGAGACACGTGCATTATTTGAAACACACACTATAATCGGTATCTTTTCACGGTTTTTAGAACCTCATCTCTAGCATTTATTTTCTGAGCAGTAACACCCATATATTACTAATACCTTTGCTTGGCTTACTGATCGCATGTTTTAATTAAAGCATAGCATACGTGCCGATTCATTCAGTCGTCTTATTTTCCTGTGCTTATCTCTCTCAATCATTTTGACTTTATCCACAGTTTGACGAACCCATCTCAATTATTCCTGATGTTAAAGTTTTTCGAAGGAATACAGCTTTCCTATGTTCAAGTATTTGTTTTAGGGGCAGCTGTTCTCGCCCTTGTATTCCAACCATAACTAAAGATGGTTTATTTGAGCACACCAATCAGTCCTGACTCCTACTTTGATGCTGTACTTGTACAAGAGTCCGATTAAACCCTAAATAGAGTAATACTCTTGTATATGAGCTAGATCTACTCAGTTCAAAATATTTTATGCAGTATTGAGAAGGACGACCTATTCTCCGTTTTGCATCCGCTTCCTACAGATGCAACGTTGCAAACCTATCGTACTCTGTCACTATTTCCATGGCAAATATTCAGCTCTGTTCTTTAGTTCCATCAGTTCAGACTTTCACGCAGTTGAATAACTAATTTGTAAATGTGAATTCCACTCCGATAGCTTCCCCACCAAAGAATTGCCATTTTGTGGAAGACTCGCGCGTATCTTTCCCTAAACACTACAATCCTAACATTTCATGTTGAGAGCCAATCGTTATCTTCGTCTTCATATTTTTCAATTCCAACCATCACCAATTTCATTCATATAACACACCATTCATCATCATTTTCATCGTAAACCTCTAACTTGAACAGTTCTCGAGCCTTGTATTAAGCGAATGTTAGCATTAAAATATATACTTTGATGCTGAAAACTCGAGTCAGAAGCCCTTCCAAAAATTCTTATTATTAATCAAATTTTGGAAATTTGGTTGGACCGAAAACATTTCGACACCTATCTGTTTTTAGTTTTTAGCAAGTGAGAATGACAATGAACGACATTGTATTAGATATGAAAACAGGTCGTTTAGAGAACAGTGGCCGCCCGCATTATAATCAAATGTCACTACGGGAGTGGCTTCCTTTAAAGGAATTCACGTTAATACTAACAACAATTTGTCATTTTGTAATTGTTATTTGCAAAGCTTAAATTGGGCTGAGTATAAAGCCACAAGCATAGAGCATCTAGTGAGGATCGAACTCGTTACTCAGTAATAATGGCCAATCAGACTATTGTCACGCTAAACATTACCACATCGCCGAAGAACCTTTTTACTTGGAGTTCAAAATCGTTTATGCGCTGTCGAGGGAGAATGCTTATTCTCCGTTTTGCATTCTCAGTTATGAATAGTAGCATATTGTTTTTGATTTACGGTATATCAGTCTTTTCCAGCTTATTTAATTGAGAGTAATTTTGATAATCAATAGGAAGAGAGACAAATGTTTAGTTTTAGATTCAAAAAGGTAGATATAGATTTAGTTTGCACAAGATTGACAGATCTTTACTACTGGAGCACGCTATGCTATACCAAGGAATCGAATCATCTTAATTTCCTTCGTATTCTAAATATAAGTTTTACTCAGCTTTCTCCTTCACACTCAGACATGTTTTTATCAGTAACTGCTACATTGTGACGCAGACTCTCGCATCTGTGTTTTCCTGGACCCTACACTTTAAAACAAGTTTCATTCATTTTCTATTATTCTTATCCACGTAATCTTCACTTCCTACCAACTCCTCTTTCGCTCATATCATGCCTCATTCATTATCAACATTTTTAATCTTGAAGGAGTTATCAGCCTGTTATTGGATAAATCTTAGTGTGAAAAAAAACCCACCGAGAGATTAATGTATAAATATAAGGCTATTTTATTTATTCGTGTTTGTTGATGAAAATGATCGCACAAATACTAGTAAAGTTTAAATGGCGAACGATATCCTAACGATGTTTCTCTGAACTAATCTTTTAAAAATTTGCTCTTGAAAGAATGTTTACTAATGCTGTGAGGCATTTTCATTTTGGATTTTTTAAATGCCAACTCCTTTCAGAGCGTAGGCGACTGTGTTCCCCCACCCCACGGATTCCTCCTCTTTTATCATCTGTGAATTGGGATCTTGCGAAAGATTTTGTTATGACTTCCCGTTTCGTACACTAAAGTTTTAACCCCAAGTCTAGTCAACCCTGCTATTTTTACCCTAAAGAGAAAGATACTGTTACTTCCGTTTTTGTGACATTAAATCTCGAGTAATAAGTAAAGACAATTTACAGTAATCTTAGACACTAGCACTGAGGATTGTCTATTAAACTTTCTAGCAAAATTGAAAACAGTTATCTTCCGTTCTAATAAACAATGGATTCTCATATAATTTCAGAAAAAGCTATTGCAGATATCCAGTTTTGTATACATGATAAATGATACCGTTTATTTATCTTTACATGATGGAAAACGTTATTCTTTTGGATATCTGAGAATAGGATATTTTTCTCCTAAATTTTGGTTTACCTCGAGATACTTTGTTTAATCCTATGTTTTCTAATCTGTAATTCTCTAGTGCCTCTTCTCATATATCTGCGCGGGTTGGCATCACTGTTAAAATTGCACAGGTAAATGCAACAGAACTAATGTCAAATAACTACGTTTTCTTGCATAACAGCAACACCAATCATTGGAAGTAAACTATGACTGGGGCATCGACACAGCGGTCACCAGACTTCAGCTTGTATTAAGCTTTCGGCGAGGCTTTGGTTGTGGATATAGTTATCGCAAAAGCATTTGACAGGGTGTGCTATGGTGGCTTTTCTACAAGGTCAAGGGTTGCAGTGTTTCTAGCCGGATATTTCACGTAATCCAATCCTTTTCAACAAACCTGGTAATGAAGGCCGTGTTGAACAGCCACGTTTCTCGATCATTTCACATTAAAACGGTGTTTCCCCAGGGCTCTATCCTTGTTTCTTATCATCTTCATTGACCTTCCTGATGTCAACAGTTTCCAACTACGATTTTATACTGATGGCACAACTATTTACTCTTGTCTTACTATTTACTTTCGGACTTAATAGTAAGTCGGCAAGTAAATTGGCAGATGATCTATAAAAAATAAAAAATAAAAAATAAAAATACCAGTCAGTTGTTAACTGGGGAAAGAAATGTCTTGTAAAATTTAAAACCTCCAAAGCAAAACTTCTATCATTTGATCCTCATAGAGGACCATTTTTTGTCCTCCATCAGATGCTAACTCCAGGAGAGCAAGTCATTGCGCCTTCTTTGTCTGGCGTTTTCTACTGACATGAAATCGAGCGATTATATTGAATCAGTTGCTAGGTTTGCTGCCAAGAATGTTGGTTTAATGTGTCGTCCGTGCCAGTTTTTTTTTTCATCAGAATCCATCTTCCACATTTATAAATCTACCATTCGTCCGTGCGTTGAATATTTTGTGATGTCAACGAACACTCGTTGCCACTTTGGTAATGCCAAGGAATACTCGTTGTCACTTTCGTAATACTCGTTGTAGTAGAGACTTTGTAATCGCAAGATACAACTATAGTACGCCGTTGAACAATACTGGTGTCAGACGCCTTCAGATAACACTTGCACTAATAGTACTTTCTCGATAATACGCACTCGAAAAGTATCCACTGAACAGTGATCCGAATAGAGAAATAGTATATGGAATAGAGTAGAAATAGCGATCCGAATAGTAATAGACTAGAAATGGCGATCAGTTAGACGTTACGCGACTTCCTACTTATGCGTTTCCTCTATGGTCACGTGGTCTAATTAATTTAATAATAGGATCGCCTGTGCTTGCTCACTGGCGATCTATGTACAAACTCAAGTGTAGGTAGCAACACGTTATTCCTATATAACAGAATATTTCTGCCATATCTGGTCTAAGGCGAAGGCTATATATCATGAGATTCTCGACAAAATCTAAAGAAGCTTCTGTAATGTTATTGGACATAACCTGGCATCTCGTCTTCAGTCATTTTCTCACTCCGGGAAATGTCTTCTCTTTGTCCTTTCTATAGATATATTCATGACAGTTGTTCTAATGAGGTTTGATAACTCGATAACATAAATTTAAGCGTACTACTCGGTTTCTGTTTTTTTTTTGTGTGTGTAATTTTGGTAAATATATCTTAAATTAAGATGTTAGTGTTATTTTCTTTTTTGTGTAATTTAGACAGCAATTTATCCATCGCATCTTGTAGAGGCAAAATTATAAACACATGCGTATAACAAATTTTGTGACTAGTTCCAATCAGGGTTCAAAAAGGTTTTACTTTGTTAAATTATAGCGCACCCATAACTCCAATACTACATCCTCGAGAGTTCGTAGTCTCACTTAAGGGAGTGTGACTGTCTACGTTTAGTATAATCTTTTATTCGAGCTCTTAAGCAAGGTAAGTCAATAAATATATGCATTCTGTTTTGCACAGATTCTGATGTAAATTGATACTTAATATGTACAATGTTGATATTTTCTGTACATTAATTATACTTTCCTTAGATGAGCAGTTATTATATAGTCTTGGTAATGTACTTTTCTGTACCCTTATTGATTGGGCCCCAATTATTAAAAGTAGAACAGAAAATTTAAGTTGTCATATTTTATCAATTTCAAGAACCTTATATTTACTTATTTTGTTATATATTTTTTTAATGTCTTCTATATTAGCAGTATCATATCTATGAGAAGTCATAGGAATCAATCACTTCTACCCCAGCTATGGTTCAATTAGTAAGACGTGTCTCATTAAACCGTTAATATCTCAAAAAAATAAATTCTTACAATCTGAAATTCTGGTTTTAAATAAAAAGGGTTGATAATCCGCAAAAAACGAATCGGTCAACCATTGTCTTATCTATTAGCTTTATAATATCTATCACAATGAATAATAATAAAGTCCCCAAAATAGTGACTTTATAATTTTCTTTAACTGATTTAGGGTTATGTTCATGCTATAACCCAGGGGTTTTCAACTGGTGGGGAGTATCTTTTACTTTTCCTGTTTTTATTTTTATTTTCATTTACAGGATTTTGTTTTATTGAATTACAATATCCTGGCATGGCATTGAACGTTTTCTTTATGGAAGTATGCTTCCGTTTATTTATTTAATAATTAATTATGAATTAAAACAAATTACTGTGCATTTATTAAAGTTTAAATGTCATTCAGTATTTTTCTTTTGCTATTAAATTTGTAAAACTTCGTTATAAAAACAATCCACGTAATTGTATTTGTACTAATATGGAAAAGAATGAAAATTTTCAATAATATATGTATATTATTTGAAATGCACGTTTTGAGTTTGAAAATCTTGGAAAGGTAGGGAATTAAATTCTAATTTATTGTGGAAAAGAGTGCATTGTAAAAAAAAAAAAAATGAGTAAGAACCAGTGACATATTACAATGAATATACTGCACAGTCCTATGTCACTCTTTGTATTTCTTCGATGTCAGGATTAGACAACTACATACTGCAGTCAATAGTCTCAACATTTTCACATGATTTACATATTGCACGATTTTTTTTAATTATATTTATCTAGTAATTCCAGTTGCATATACATTGGTTGTTACTTATGTGTGCATACAAGTCATGTAAGGTTTTTTTTTTTGTTCCCAGGTGATTTTTTTTTTTAAATTGTGTTTTATTTATGATTTGCTAGTTGGGTAATTTTTATTTATTGCCTTTACAGCGAAGTTCAATTTGCTTAAGAATTTACTGTTTTTTTTTTTTTTTTTTTTTCTGGGGTGGGTTATTGTACGGGAGAGTGTTTGTACAAAATGTTTCTTCTTTCGTTCCTTCTCTTTCTGATCCTTGTTTTCTTTTTTTCTTTCCAGCTATTTTTTTCGTTCCTTTCTTTTTTCGTTCCTTCTTTTTCTTCTTTTTTCGTTCTTTCTCGTTTTTTGTTCCTTCTTCTTTACTTTCTTCTACTTCTTCTTCTTTCGTTTTTACTTCACCTTTAATACTTATACAAATAAAGGAAAGAGGGATTTGATGAATTACAAAAATACAATCTTTTTTTTAGTGTTTAGGGTCGGCGAAGAAATGTTAAATCAACAAATGCATGAGCATTTAATTACAGGTTTTCAAAATGGTCGACCGAACTTAACGCTCGAACAATTCACCAAAACAGAATTATTTCAACCTTATGATGATTATATCGAATATACTTCGTAAAATGAATAAGTTTGTCGAGGCGAGAGATAACATGTGAATATTTGCCACGTTTTCTACTAACATATTCATGTGACACAAAGTATTGTAAATTTTTAAAGAACTCAATGGATAAATTGTATTAGAACATGGATAATTTACAAATTAGCTTGAACACCACATTAGCTTGAACAGAATACATATATAATAATGCGTATTTATATCTTCAGTTTTAAAACATTCCTCAAATAATATCAAATCTGTCATATGCAGATGATGTATGTATGAAAACCAGCAATCTGAATGAAAGCTAAATATTCTTGAACTGTCGCATAACGACAAAAGACAACGCACAACTGCAAATTAACCTCTAAATAAACGGAAAAAAATGAAATGGGGTCACAAACTATCTTTCAAAAACGACCAAGAAGTTTCGGTAAAACATTGAAAATCCACGCAGAGCATTAAGAAAGAGAAGATATTCGTTAGAAACAAAGAAAAGAATACTGAACTGTTATGTAATATCAGTCTTCCTTTATAACAGGGAATGTCGGACAATCTCCTCACGGATGAAAAGAGACCTGAAGCAACAGAAAGATGCTGAGAATATCATGGACCGAACGATGACGAAGTTTCAGAAAAAATAGAAACAAAAAGGAGGCTTATACGTGATATCAGGAAGAGGCGGTTGAAATTTCTAGAATACATAAATGAGGAAAGATAGCTTGGAAAATCTGATACTCACAGGACAGATTAAAGGCAAGAGGGAGAGAAGAAAAAAAAACGTATGACCTACACAGCGAGTTTGGCTGGCGGAGCAGGGTTTTAGGAGAGAACTTATTGAGGGCTACAAAGGACTGGAGATTGTGGAGAGTCGTTATCGGCTATGTCCTAAAGCATCACAATACATAGATGAAGAAATACTATTTTTAGTAAACATAAGGCAATGCTGAAATCAACAAGAGAGCCAATTCGTACTAAAACAAAGAGATACTTTAAGTGCATTATTCCAGTTGTTTTATATGGTCTAGAGATTTTATGACATAAAATCGAAAACTATCAGCTCAGATTGAAACTTTTCAAGCCATGTGTTGCTCATCATCACAGATCATAAACTGATAGTGGAAAGAAACGTAACCGATTCAATTTTAATCTTCGATGCCGTTCGTAACGAATCATTGAAAGTATCTGTACACATTAAAAGATCTTGTGTGGAGCTCGCTAAATTGTATTTTGTAGGTATGGTGTCTGGTTAAAGAAGAAAATAGAGGTGAAGGGATGATATAATTCTAGGGTCACCAACGAATGAGCGCCAGGCACTAAATAAGCTTGCTTAAGATAGTAATATAAGGCGGGAAATAAATCATTTTAATTCGCAATCAGCCGCAGTCGGAAATCGGACACCAGTGATGAAAGATATATAACAATGTTTTCTGCGTTCATCTCGTACATCTAACTAACTCACAACAGCAATAATAGCACTAATAAATGTCAGGGGTTCACCCAAGAACTGCATAAATGGTAGAGAATTGACTTTTTTGACATAAATATTGGCACACTTTAGCCATTCCAAATATCTTACAGGCGGATTTTAAAAAAAAAAAAATATTTGAAGAATTGTTGTGATCATAGTTCTGTTTAGGTTGGCAAGAATGTTGAGCATGCAGTTGCTGATTTAAAGACTTATTATCACTTGATCCCAAATGGTAAAAAAACAAACAGATATATAAAGGGTGTCCTCAAAACATGGAGTTATTTTTGACTTCCTAATACTTCTTGAATTATTTTATTTTTTCAGATTCATGCATTTAATCATTAATCTTCTTTGTAAGTCAATCAATATTTCTTAATTATAACCAATAATCTTGTTTCAAGTCAGTAAACACTGAATTTGTCATTTAAAGAGTATGTACATTTTGGGGGACACACTGTATTAGGAACATAAAAGCATATAATAATAATTAATAAATAAATAATAATAATAAATAATAATAATAATTAATAATAATAAATAATAAAAAATAATAATAATAAAAAATAATAATAAAATAATAATAATAATATAAATAATAATAATCATCATCTCAATAATCTCATATCAAATCGCCAAATACGAAAATCAAGATAACTACAGGGAGAAAAGGATTTAGAAATGCACTATTCCTTCCGGGCGTGGCCGATCTTGGCTCTCCATTGAATTATTATCTTTATTATCTGTCAATTTCCATAAACCCTTATTACTGAAGCACGCTTGTCATGAAAGGGATTTCCCAGATTAAAAAGGGAACACAGGTTCAATCCTTGTTGGGAGATAAGTTTTATTTAATGAGAAATTCGATCTCTGGGCCGGTAGATTTTACTTTCACTCTTTAAAAACAAGATTATCTACTCAGCCATATGTATCCACTAAATAGAACGTGTATAGCGAGACAGTTCTTGTCCGATTAAAAAAAATCCATTGCTTTTACATTTCAGGGAGTAAAATAGATATAGATTCTTAAGGTCTCAATGAGAAATTTGCATTTCTAAAACAGGGAAAATGGGTCTTGCTCTGTTGCGGTGACTTTCTGTAGCTTAATCGTAAATCACATTTAGCTTGAAAGTGGATTCCCAGATTAAAAAAAGGAGTATTGATTCGATACAAGTCGGGAGCACTTTTTCTTTAATAAGTCTAATAAGTAATAATAGATTTCTAAGCTGGTATATATTAATTCCACTGTTTAAAACAGCGATATCTATTCAAACACGTGTACCTACTAAATATAACGTTTACAGTAAACACATAATGTTAGATTATAAATACAATCTATCATGTACGTGTGCACGCTGCAATAATGGATTATATTCGACAGAATGTGGAAAATATCAATTAAATCTGACAATGATTAAATAAGGAACAAGTAGGAAAATCTATAATTTTAACATGTTTCACTATATATTTAGGATATATATATATATATATATATATATATATATATAAAAAAAAATTATCAGGTTTAACCTGCAGAAAAAGACAATATTTATACATGTAAAAGACATTAAGAAAACTAATATCAGCCGACGCGTTTCGTCCAATGTGGACATTTTCAAGGCAAAAACGAAATGAATTTATTAAAACAAACTAACTAATAATAATAAAACAAAATGTCCTTAGCAACTGGAATATAATAGCGTTTTCTAAATTCTTCCAGTTTGTATGAGAAAGATTATTAATAGCTTCGAAAAGTTTATCAATAAAATTAATGTACACAAAACGCCTGTTTTTAATATATATATATATATATATATATATATGTATATATATGTGTGTGTGTGTATAGGACATTGGTGCAAATTCAAAATATAGATTGGTATAATTCAATAGGAAATATTCCTTTTAATATCTATCCACTAAGTTTGTAAAATCATTCATTTGTTAGGATTTTTATCCCATGTCTTCCGTAAAGTGTGTAATATTTTGTCTTTTTTGTTTTGTCTCGGATCCCTTGATTTTTTTGTCACAGACTCATTTGTATATTTTATTGCTTCAAGTTCAAAGAAGTTCAAATTTTCCCATTGTTAATGTTTTTGTGTTAGTCATGTTTGTAGGGTTCTAACGTGCTTTTATTTGAGTAGAACTGATTCAGATTGCTACCCAATGTTTAATTAATGCACAGTACATAGACATTTCAATGTCTTTGAATGTGTGTATGTGTGTCTACTGATTCTCAGTAACTTTATCCAATTCTCTGACATTCCTATTTTAAGCATCGTGTGAATGTGACACCTTTTGACTTCTTTGAAATTCTGGAAATTTCCTCCCACTGCTTAATTTAAGATGCGTGCATTCTAGTGTTTCATTATTAAAAATTATTTAAAAAAAATCCATTTATCCCTTTTATTTCAACCGTCCCGTGAATTTGAAAACTCTGGATTGACTACCACTCAGGGTCAGAAAGCCCAGTCCACCCTGCTATTTAACACATAACTAGCTAGAGGAAAATAGATTAATGTCATTTCTGAACGGATTAGCGTGATTTGAATGTAACAGAATCGTCCAGAATATGATCTCGGATCATCATTTCTCTTTCTGTGTCATTTAATGTTACCCTATCCACACATCACTCACATAACCAATCTACCTACTTATACACAATAAAACATAGAAACATATACCTACATATAATAATAATAATCATTTCACAGCATATCGTATACAAAAGCAGCTAGCCAATTTCTATTACAGGCGCCCGCTCAGGTACACAGATATACAACTATACTGAGTTGAATTTAATTAGTTTCTCTCAGCATAATCTGGTGTGATGAACAGTCTGAACAACGCCGGTACAGTGAAAACCTCGGTCACGGTGATCTGTGACTTCGTGCTTGCACACCTATCAACAGCTTCTGAATATTTCACACCTATCAACAGCTTCTGAATATTTCTTTCTGTCACAAGGCTTTGGTCAACTTGTGACATGGTTTTCATGTTGATAACATCAAGAAGTCACTTTCCTGACAAATCGACTATGGTGAGATTCGAACCCGTGTCTCAAGGTCGAAAAGTGAACATTCTAATCATTCGGCCAGGCATCCATACATACATATGCACATAGATTTAATTAGGACAATTTTGCGTGAAGAACTTGGGCATTAAATCTAACCTGCCGTCATCCCTTTTTTTTTTTTTTTTTTTTTTTTTTTTTTGGGGGAAAATGGTAGTCATCAGCCTCGGTGAAAGGAAGTGAAAATACTGGACAGGGAGGAACACTGGAGAGTTAGCCGCCTGAAAGCTCATATGCTAGACTATCAGAACATCCTTATTAGGCTAAGCATAGAAATAAATACGATATGAGAGTCGCTAATAAAAAATACAACAGTAAGTCTTTATCAGCAGCAGCTGTAACGAAAGCGAAACATGAGTGAATGCAGTTAAGTGTAGGTAGCATCTGCACTCATCCTCAACACACACCTGATGAAGGCTGGATGCATAACGGCCGAAACATTTTTGTAACAACAAT
Source organism: Acanthosepion pharaonis (assembly GCA_903632075.3). Lineage (NCBI taxonomy): Eukaryota > Metazoa > Mollusca > Cephalopoda > Sepiida > Sepiidae > Acanthosepion > Acanthosepion pharaonis. The sequence goes on from CAHIKZ030005605.1 coordinate 194,723, forward strand.
AAAGATGAGGACAATAGTCAGTATGTAAATAACGATAACTCCTTATCCCATCAATCCAGACAAAAAACATTATGCCTTTGTTATGCTGATTTCGATTGGAACAATAAGAAACAATGACATTGTAAAGGACATTCAACAGATGAGAAATGCTTCCTATTGTGTTAACAGACACCAGAATTTCAATGACAGCACCTATGATTCACTAGGCCGTTTGTTATTCACTTATTGATAGTCATATTGCGTCATTAACATTTTCTATGTGTACGGAACAGCAACAAACGCTCACATAGTGGGAATATTAGGACATGATATTACGTTCATTATTACTCATGTAAGCAGTCGTAATAATCTTAGAACTGTTCTATTTTTCTTCTGCGCTATGACATTGCTAACGCGTGATATTACGAGGGTGGGTTGAAAAAAATCACAGGCTGACTAGAAAGGAGTAATGCTAGGGCTGTGAAATCTTGTATGCATTAAATTCGACTGTTCTTATTAATAACCGCATTGTTTCCTTCTAGGTAAACGGATATCTGATTGTTTAAAGATGACTTCGAAAGTAACTAGTAGCAACTTCTCTTGAAAATGGACAAGGCTTGGTACCGTGGAGTTATCAAGTACCCACAGAAAAAAGTTTTTTCTCGCAAGGATATTCATTCTGACATGGTTACTGCATTAGGAAATGATATCTCATCTTTATCAACAGTACAAACGTGGACAGTTGCATTTAGGAGGGGAGGGAAGAGTCTTGAAGATGACCCAAAGTCTAAACGTGATTGGATGATCACCTTTCCTATCTTACTGATTTGACTATCATATGTTCCCTAACACGAAAAAACTGACTATCACAGTGATGATGACCTTTTCTCTGCCGTTGATGACTTTTTTTTTACCTACAGGATGAAGTCTTCTCTGAACAATCCGATGTCAGTTTACTTGGAATTGAACAATGCAGATATTAATAAGTTTAATTTAATGCACGCAAGATTTCACAACTCTCCAGCATCTCTCCTTCATAGTCAGCCTGTGAACTTATCAATCCCACCCTCCTATACATTCTTTCATTAAATCTTCCAGCAAATTAATGGCGAATATAACTGAAAGACAAATGTGTCCCAGGATTTCATTAATATTCTGGCTGTCGAAAATATTTTTTACATTCCTAACGACTAACGCTCAAATGATGGGAAGATAATATTATGAGCACTAATAATAATAATATTATGGTTATTATTACTCACGCAAAAAGTCGTAATAATGCTACTGTGTTATAGTTGTTCTATTTTCTTTGCTTTGGTAATGTGCAATTTTATACACTCTTTTATTAAATCGAGCATAAATTAACTGACGAATAGAACTTAAGTAGATACGATTTCCCTTCAGGAACCCTTAATTTCTTTAGTATTCTGACTGTCGAAAGTATTTACACTCATATTGTTTTATGTGCTATTATCATTGTAATTACTACAACAATGTAATACTATGATATACGATATCATATATTGACTATTTACAACATGCCCTAAATTTACGGAGAATTCTATAGACTGAGTAAGCAACGAGAAAGTCTTAAAGAAAATGTCAACAAAATGGCTACAATCATGAAGCGAGAGCTAATCATGAATTATACACATAATGAAGAAGGGGGGTCGGAAAAATTGACCCTCACAGTGCATATTAAGATAGATAAGAGAAGGCAGCGAATTTATCCCTGATGAACTTGTGTAAATGGATGACAGAACGGAGGGAAAGCCTTAGCAAAAGTAGAAAAACTGCAAAGGGCCACAAGAAGTAGAAAGTTTGGGAGAATCATGATCGTCCGTGTCCTGAAGGAATGCTTCACACAGAAGATATAAGATGACAGAATTAGTGGAAAAGAAATATAGGCTGAAGTGTATAAATCGCTATCAGAGTTGACGACAACAACGAAGATAAACTGTTTAAAAGGAATATGGACACGTGCAGTTCGATTTTCTTATAGGAAAATTGAAGAAAGCCACTCAGAATATTTCATCACTTTCTGTTAATCCTTATATGAATATATATTTAAGTTTGGAGCGGCAGATCAATGTACAGTCTTACCTTTATACTCTCATAAGCATACACAAATAAAATACATGTAAAACAACATTCCGACTAAACACGCTCTCTACACAAACATTGAACGGACAAGTTAGAAACAAATTGCCTTCGTATGGTGTAAATTTGTATTTTCATCATTTCCTACTTCATCCCTAAAGAATTGGTTACCGCAGTACGATACTAAAACATAGAGGGTACCTCCGTATTGTAGTCTTATGCTAGGTATCATGGCCGAAATGCGTTAATCATAACGCTAAAATTAAATATCTGATATGATGCACATAAATTAGAATCGAACTAGTTTCATTAACATCTGTATGAACAATTTTCCTATTATTAACATTCGTATTATAATTGTTGGATGCTTTTGCTTTTTTGCACCAGAAGTCTGGCAGTTATTTCTTTGGGAGCAAGTGATACGAAGCCTCATCAAATGTTAGTATCCTTATAGACACTATAAACATCGAATTTTTCATTTGTCCCCCTCTCGATTTTAGTGGTTTTGTCATGGTTTCGATTGGCCCAGTTATTATAGAAACTCTTGTGATCTTCAAATTTCCCTTTTTTTTCTGGTTCCTACAAGGTCTGAGAAAATTAGAACTTGTATTGATTTTAATTTTTTTTTTGCGTGCAATTCTTGGTGTGTTTTACGAAGGGAATATTCGGGATTTTCATACCTTTACGCAATTCGGTTATTAATATTCGTGCAGAGGATAACATGCAAAAGGCACGGACTTTCATTATGTCACGGCACACTTAATATTCCCCCTTTTCTTTTTTAAATATGATAAACTTGTAAGATTTGACTCTTGGCACAAAAAAACCGATTCATTGCCGTTATGGCTACAGGATGTGAAAAGAACTTTTTTTTATAGAAAAATCTACTTTAATCATTGATGCATGAATGTGTGATTTGATAAGATGATCATCATTTATGTTTGTTCTTGGGTCATTAATAAATATCTCAATTAGAAAATAAAAACATCTAATAGCGATGACAGCTGTTTCGGTCCAATAAAAGATGCTTCAGTATAGGTCATTGTGGAATTACAAAGAAAAAACACATCGCAAATAGCCTTTGAAAATAAGTGTACTTTTATTTTAATTCAAAATGTTTTTACTCATGGCCATCAGTATACACAGATCTAATATATGATACATATGTCAATGTTATTTCTGTTTGTTGGTATGCTTGGTTATTAACTCAACACAACAATAACAGCACATCATAACGAGATTTTTGCTAGGCAATACTGTCAAAATACACTAAACCAAAGAATAAAAAGTTCAATTTAGTTTACAAATTAATGGTATGGAATCTGGCTTCGAGCTCGCGTCGATAATAACGATTTAAATTTATGTGCATTTGTTGCAAAAGCTGAAAAATTAATATTGAAGGAGAAAACAATAATTGCTTCATAAAATAATGATAAACATAGTTATTTCAAAGGTATTTTTAAAAAATGCTATATGGAGTCAAAGCTCGGTCGTACCGACAAGACTCAAAGGAATACAGAGCATATATTTAGGGCCAGCTTGTTTGCAGGAATTGCCGGAAAGTTATCAATGTTGACAGCCAACCATCATCGGGGTTCCAATCAAGGTTTTCTGTCTGGATTTACTTCCATAGCCTTTTCCGTATTTGGATATAACCGCAAAGCAGCGGAGGTTCAAAATCAAGATTTTCCTTACCCTGGATGGACTGCTTTTCTACGCTATCGAACTCCATCTATCCCCAAACAGCTGGTTATGAGACGTCGGTTGTCCGCCTTTGCCCATTCTTAGGCTTGGAGCTGGATTTGGCTGTCAGAGGCTACATGAGACGTATGCCACGGAAGCATTTTATAGATTGCTCCCACTATGATCCCCGACTATAATAACCTTTGGAACATTTATAACGTACGTATATAGACATTATATACATTACGCGTTTTAGAAGTTCCCTAATAAACTGTTTGTACATATATAAAACGTTAGGTAAGCCAAAACACTAGAAAGCAACATTTAACTATCATTTTACACTATATATCCGCAGAGTTATGGATCATACCATATAGCGTTTGCATCTCAAAATTTATTTCACTTTCACGCATAAATCTAATAACAGTGACAGTAACCTTTCAATGTATCTGTTACTTTATATATCGTATTTCTTATCACTGTTACTTTATACATCGTAGTAGCTATCACTGTTATTTTATATATTGTAGTAATTATCATTGTGATTTATCAATTACATTACCATCATTTTCCATGTCTACTTGTATGAATGTCTACAGAGATATGAGAACAGTATGGGGAGTTTCTTTCTTGTAAACTTTGACGTCTGAATCCACAGGCTGTAATTTTTATTCGATTTCCTCTCAATTAATTTATAGACAAGTGGACAGAGTATTTGAGCTACGTGGTAGTTTTAAAGAAAAATGGAACTAAAAGACAGGATTTTTTGAAAACCTTTTCACCCCAAACAAAGCAATACAGCCACTCTGACTCAAGGGGTTACAGAGAGTGAAAGCAACTGAGAAAACTTTACGACATTAAAAGAGCAGAAATCAAAGAGTCAGAATATAACGAGTGACGCTGCATTCAAATTTTTTAAGATCTTAGTTGACAAGAAATCAAGATACCGGAAGAAAATACCACAACAGAGAAGTGTTATAGTTTTGTTGAAGTTATATTTTCGAATACAGTTTGATTTAAGAAATTGTCGGATATTATTTGGATTAATGTTATGAAAGAGTTCATTTTGGTTATTTGAGAGTATCTTAAACCAATTTCGATGATGTCGCTACAACTTTTTAGTATTTGAGTATTGTTGGTAATTTTACTATACATATGTATTGTTGATAAATTTTTTATATATAAAAATGTATTACTCGTGTCTTTATACTTTCATTGTGTTTTTGGCTGCTATTTATTGATAGCTTAGATCCTAATGGGTGTACCTGGGAACAAAGTTCCAAGAGGCGGTTCCCCGAAACTTCCAATCTCCCGATCAGAGGCCTTGCTGCCAGAGAGAAAAAAAATTCTAGTATGACACAGTGAATCAACTTTCATTGCATCAGACGTAGCAATTGATTCAATATAATCATTACGTAAAATCAGAACGGCAGTTGAACTGGTACACGTAATGAGGAAAGAGGGCTTAGAAAATCTAACACTCACGAGAAGCAGAATGAAACTGCGAATAATGATTTTATGGATGACAGAGCAGCGACAAAGAAGGATGGTAAAAAGTTGCCACAAGTTCATGAATTCTTGGAGAGCCATGATCGCCCATGTCCAGAAGGGATACGATACAAAAAAGAAGAAAATCTATACTTGTGGGCATGTGTATATATGAATATACTCATTAGTTAATTTGTAGATTGTAACAATCAAATATACAAAGAAGAATTCGTTAAGAGATTATTTTAGGACGTATGACCCAGAGTAAGAGACACACATACACACGGTTGTCCCCCAGCCACCACACACTGTATATGTTATAGGTATATGTATATGTCTGAAACTGTTCAAATATCCGAGGAAGTCTCGGCAAACACGTTTGGGTGGCGACTCAAAAGGTATGCTCTCAATATTTACTTCATTTTTAACTGGCTTGGGATTGCAAGTTTTTTTTGTGTGCTTCTATCAATAGCGTCCTGTAAGTGAATAACCTAAAATGTCGACCTAGAAGTTTCCAAATAAAATATGACTACAATTTACACTGGTTCTTTTAAGAGTAGATTTGTCAGTCAGTCAAGTGCCATATTTTATATACGGTTGGGCGATCACGTGTTTTTCAATACATGACTGAGAAGGCAGAAGATTTTTCCAGCAGTCAGTTCAGTTATGTGCTATGCGTGATACACGCTTACGCGATCATTTATCTTTCAATACATGGCTGACTAGGCAGATTTTTTTCTGCGGTAGGTCAGTTGCTTTTTCAAGGCTATAGAACCCTTTCTGTCCTGGTATTTACCCATAGCTGGGGGAGAAAAATAGGATTCATACCTTTCCCAAAGGTATTAGCACGCAAGTGAATGTAATGAATTCGACTGGAATTCGAACTCGGCTGTACTATTCCGCAATCCGAGCCGCTATCCATTACTCCACCATGCTTCCTTTCCAGTAGTAGTTTGCCATTTTTTACTGCGGTAGACTGTTTGCCAACGAAGGCAAAAAAACTCAGGCTGTCCTGCTATTCAACCCATAACTGGGGGAGAAAAGATGAATTCCACCTTTTCCCAAGAATATTTGTGCGTAAGTGAATGTAACAAACTCGAAGTGAATTTGAACGCTGCTCTCCGGTTTCTGATTTCGAGCCATTATCAATTACACCACCAAATCATGTAGATTTGAGGTAGCCATAAAAAGGAAGTAATTGTGTTTAACCACATTTTAATGTCAGTTTTTATATATATACCCAGGATGCGGCTTTAAGAAAAGTTTTCATCACTTCCTGCGATTGATTATATAATGAAACAAAATTTCCATCAGAGAGAAAAAGGGAGACTCGATTCGTGTATGCGTACCTTTGTGTGTGCATATTTCGTCCGAAAAAAAAATACACCAATTAAAATTCAGTTATTTATTTATTATTTTATGCTTCAACATAAACGCAATAGATTTGATTTTCTGGCACACAATTATTGCTTTTAAAAAGTTCAAAACTTGTTTTCTTGTCATTTCCTGCACACTGGAAACTGCGATTGGCCACAACGTCTCATACTAAATTTATGCCCATCCTCTCATCGCTGCATTATATCATTTACGATAGAATTGTAAAAACAACACCATATTTGTTCTCATCAAATACTTTCTGCACTGAACGTGCATTGCTCCTAGCAAACTTTGTTTACTTTGTCGTGCTAGACAATTTTTCTCGCCAGAATACATCTTTTCACATTTATAAATCTATCATTCATCCGGGTATTGAATATCGCTGCCATATCTGGTCTGGCGCTCTTGCTATATATCTTGATATTTTCGACAATATCTAAAGGGTCTGTAATGTTATAGGTCCTGACTGGGCATCTCGTCTTTAGTCTCTTTCCTATTACTGTGATGTAACTTCCCTATTTCTTTTTTAAATCAATTTACTCCAAACAAGGCGATAATGCCACTAAGGCACAAGGGGTAACTGAGAGTGAAAAAGGATAAAAGGACATTAGAAAGAACAGGATCCAAAAAGGAAACAAGGGATAAACCTCTACTGTTGCAAATACAGTAGAAGAGTGTGAACCGGGTGATAAAACCTAACTACTCGTATTAAAAAAAAAAAAAGAAATAGTAAAGAATATTTAGTTTAAGTGAAGACGTTAGAAATATAGAGTTGAAGGAGACTTTAGAAGGAAACGGCATCCCACCCTAAAAAGGGAACAAAGATAAACCTCTACTTCTGTTAAAAAGGCCGGGAGGGTTGTGAACCGGTCAATAGGCGAACCTATCATATATATATATATATATATATATATATATATATATATATGCACACACAGGGTGGCAATAAGGTCATTATACAGTTACTTATAATAAAAAAGGAAAGCATTGAAGTAGATGGCTTGCAATTTGAACAGTATCGGTAATTAATTTACTATCGTTTGCCATAGCCTTTTATTGTTATTAACCAGAACAATTTTAATAAATTTCTGCACGGCTTTGTTTTAATTGTTATTGTAAGTAACTGTATTGTGACTTTATTGCCACCCTGTATAATATGTGTGTGTGTAGTGAACATTGAAGTCAGCATCCGGCAGTAACAGTCTGTTTCATACTTATACGCAATCGTCAGGCCCCTGACGATTGCGTATAAACAATAAATAGACTATCGCCGTTGGGTGTTGTCTTCAAAGTCCACTTTCATATTTACATAGGCTCTATTCTTGATATCGAGAACTTTAACCCATAAATATAGCATATCTTAAAATTCTGACGTAGGTACTATGTATAGTTATTAATATATACTTTATACTGTTACACTACATGGAGCACTGTTTTGATTACACCAAAAATTAAATATTTATTTGCAAATCTGTATATGAACATAATCGCACGCATGTATGTTTGCTTATATCTCTTTATTTAGTTCATGGCAGTTGTTCTAATGAGCTCTTCTTAGTACTGCGACTGCATGAATTTAAGCGTATTACTAGATTAGCAACTAGGTCTCATCGTTTTTCTGTTGAGATAGGTCGATATAAGAGTGAGTTTTATTGTAGTAGTTTCTTTTCACGCCTGTAGAACGGTCTTGCTTCATTGTCACTTAGGAACCCTATTCTTTTATTTTGCTTTCTCTTCACAAAAGTTTTCTTTTGCGTCTTAGTAGCCCTATCAACTGGCTTGAGGTGAAATGATAAATGAACCTGTGTGCATGTTCCATGTTTTTTTTTTTTTTTTCAGAATGTAAACGAATATATCTCTTCACAGATTATTTGTCACTTGCTAGGATTACTTGGGAAATATCGTAAAAAGGCTTCCTGTTGTCTTCTCTATGGTTTTGAATTCAGAGCAAACCTCCTTGTTTGTGTTGTGAAAAAGGAAATTATTTTTTATATCCCCACTATTATTTTGGAAGTTACATTTTTATCATGAGCATAAAAATGTGTAAAATATTAGTCTTAGATTTACTTGCATTCTTGCGGAATTATTCTGAAAAGCATATTTATTGCAGTTGATATAATTATTACTCATTACGCTATGAAAATGCATTCTTTTTTTTTTCTCTCATACGTTAGCTGGTATTCAAATTTATGCGTCATCTTCATGATGCACATAATTGTCATTACAATTCGGCAAAAACTGTCAACAAAACATTTTTTATGGGTTGCCTGACGTTTTCTAATAATAGACACTGCATACGCCTGAAATCTTTAAGCAAAGTTCATATATCACAAAGGTAGATTTTACAAATATATTTACTAGGAGCGCCTGATCGGTGGTTCTCGTAAAAGTGTCAGATTCAGAAAATGCAATCTCTGGTACTCTATTTAAAAACAGCATTACAACACTTTGGAAAGCCATGAATACAATTTTCCTTGCGATTCATCCCGCTATTGCAAAATTTATAGCAAACATTACACTGGCTATCTCTCGAGGGGGATAAAAAAAAAAAAAAGCATTCACTTTATCTGGGGAAAATAGCTTTAAATTATGTTAAAAGTTTACGCATGAGAGACTTACTTTTTATGTGTGTTCGAGCACAGCCAAGAGATATATTTGTTTAATAACACGTTCAATTAGCTAAGCCTTAAACACACACACACACACACACACACACATATATATATATATATATATATATATATATATATGTGTGTGTGTTAGATTTGTCGCCATTTTATATTTTGAATTTTCGCGCAAGTATGTTGTTTGTTATTATTTGGTCGACTGTGCAGTCGACAAAATAAAAACAACGCGCTTGCGCGAAGTAGGGTCAATTGGGTATCGTCTCTGAGAAAGAACACCATGACGCAATTCACTCAGCCAGAAATGGAAACGACATGCTGTACTGCTTGGCATTCGCATCGGAAGCTCCAATACAAACATTTAATAGTGTTTAGTTGTCAATCTGATAGTGCAGAGGATTTGGAAAGAGTTGGATGAATCTAATGGTGATTATAAAGGTACAGCAGCTCGGAAAAAAAATCACTGATCGTTCGGATAAGAAAAGAACTGCTGAACGTTTTGATGAGGGCCCCAGACTCAACATGGAGGACTACATCGTCCCTTGCGGAGGTAGTTCAGCATAAAAAAGGACCCACATCATCTTTGTTCTATTTTTAAAGAATTAATGGATTTATTTTATTACTTCACACGTTATTTTTAGTGGATACCTGTGTTTGAAATAGACTCCCCTTTTTATTTTAAATTGTGTGTATTACGTCTGTTGGCCTGTGCACCTGAGAAAACGTGATAAACATGTCTTCGGAAGGGATCGAACTCGTGTCCAACTTTGTAGGAGAAACCACCGTTTGGTTCGACGTGTTTCAGACCACTTGCACAGCAAGGTTCTTTTTACCCTTATAAGCAATGCACACTTGTTTCGTTATTTTCAAAGGACCATATTTGTTCAGTTTCGTATCTGACATGTAAACCAAGCAGTTTTTAAAGAATTTAATCCGATATTTTATAGCACTGCCAACAGACGTTATTCCCACAATTTAGAATAAAAAGGGAGCGTCTATTTCAAACGCAGGTATCCACTAAAAATAACGTGTGAAGTAATAAAATGTAGTGGAAAAACTGGTGAATTGTCGGAGTGGTATCAGTAGAAAAACGATACTCGTACTTCAATGTTTGATAGCATCCCTCTCTTTGTTTGGATGATTAAAGGGCGTTTTTTTCTTTTTTATATCGTCTAATCACTTCCAACCACACACACACACACACACAAAAGAAGGAACTAACATCAATTTCACAGGTGATTTTATTTTTAATCATTTCACCCCTGCAAAGCAGTTTAGCTACTAAGACATAAGGGGTTACTGAGTGTGAAAGAGAATAGAGTAAGATTATTAAGGAGCGAGAATAATAGAAGTGTAATCACTGTAGACAACGATTGACATTGAATTTAAATTTTTTGAAGATTAAAGTTGGCTGGGAAGCATGGAGTCAGAAGAATGTTCCATAAGCGAGCAGTGCGAGAAAATAAACTGTTACCATAGAACTTAAGGTTACATCTAATCATTTCAACTGTGAATTGATGAGACCTCGCCGCCAGTCTAGTACCGCGCTTAATTTTATATAGTTTAGTTACCGCAGCGAAAAGTTCATCTGAGCAATTTATCAAGAACCTCTAAATATACAACAGGAGCACTGAGCAATATGAAGCAGAAATATTCAAAGTATAGACGCATGGTAGACATATAAATATGTGAGATAGATAAAATTATCTAGCACGATACAGTGAACAAAACTTTCTTAGCAATAGATTCAATATGATTTTTCCACTTTGTCGTCCCGAGAATGCGCAGCAAGTCACTCCCTTGGGGGTTAGTATCAGCCATGTTAATAAGAGAAAGAAAGGGCTCACTCAGAAGAATAATAAAGAGTATCAGAGATTTATTGATGTTAAAATTAAAATCCAACGACTATGACGTCACTTCCTTGAATTTAAATGTATTAAAGCTAACGGTGGCGGGAAAGGTATCAAGTCATCAGCCAGGCCTTAAGTCTGGAGTTGTCCGTTTGATATAGTCAAGAAGACCTGAACAAACGTATGTGAGTCCCAGTAATGAGTCGGACGGTCTGGTTACGAGTAAGCTTAAATAATCCAGCCTTACGTACATAAGGCTGAACAAACTAGCGTGGTGATATAAAAACGCATGTCATTATATATGAAGGGGGAGAAAGAAAAAGAAAATTGAGACTTTTTTGTATGTGTACACATTCTAATTTATTCTAGTCTTCCGTGCTAATGTAAAAATATGTCTGCCTGAAGGTAGGCGTATATATCACAAAAAGAATTTTAGGATTCGAGGGAAGGACAATAAAACCGGAACTGGAATAAAATCTTAAGTTATTCTGCTAACACACACACACACACACACATATATATATATATATATATATATATATATATATATATATATATATATATATATGTGTGTGTGTATGTATGTGTGTAACAAAAAAAAACTTATATTAGCCGACGCGTTTCGTCCGCTGATTGACTTTATCAAGGCAAATGTAAGAAATTTATTCTACAAGTATTTTGAACAATTTTAAATTTAAGGACACTCATGAATATACTTCAGGCTAACAGAAAAGTCGAGGTAAATTATGGACGAGCTAAGTTTTGTAAATTAATGTCTAATAAACAAAAATGGGCAATTATTTTTTTTAAATGTAATTAATATTTGTTTTTTTTTTTGGGGGGGTAAATAGAACGTTATAAATTTAAGCGTTTACTTTTAATTTTTAACATATTTATAGTCATGCATGTTGGTTTGGGGAAGAGGTAATTGTTTCAGGAACAGAGATATTTGAAAAAAAAAAAGACTAGGGCACAGAATAGCAGAGAGCGAGACACACACTTGCGTGCGTGTGTGTGTGTGGGGGGGCGATGTATAATAGCATCTGAAACAAAAGTGAAGATGTCTCATTGAGTTTGTCTCATACAAAGTGGAAAATCAATAATCGTTTCGCCGAGAATTTTTGCTCTCTCTGGCTTCTTCAGGTTAGTTTTGTCTTTCCTTTTTTTTTTTTTTTTAATTCTATATGTAAGGTAACGCGTTGGGATCCTTCAGTATAACTGGGCGCCATAAATGTTAGTACCTTATCACATCCATGGTCAGACCCAAAACTGTCTCTCTGCCTGTATATTTGTTATATGACCCGTTTTGTGTCAGTTGGATTTTAAATAAATTCATCGAAAGTAGAGTTTTTATGTATATACTTGCGTATACGCGTACATACATGCACACCCAACTAGGCGCACACACACATATATATATATATATAAGATTAGAAGATATCGCACATTGAGTTCTGGTGTTAATAAAATAGGGATCGATGTAATATTACAGAGCTATTCAGTATATATTAATAAGTATACGTTTAATTCCTCACCAGTAGCACGATTCTGTGTCCATTTGTGCTGTTATTGTATCGGTGATAAAACCTGTGGTCCTTGTTTCCGATTTACTGTTGAGAATTACAAGATTAGCCCACTCCTAAATGTATTTCCTTCTCAGTGAAACCCGTTCTCTTCTGGTCAGACTGGCATTTTTTAAAGTTAAATCTATGGCATTAAGGTGAACCCACAATTCGTTAAAATTGTAATTGTGCAGAATATCTTTGCGGTGATCATGCAATCTTTTTTGAGATTCTGGATGTTTCGCCGATGTACATCAATGGCCATCTTGTGCAGTCTATTTTGTATATTCCTGCCTCTGTAATGTTGTTGCTCTCTTGTTTAATGCTAACAACATCTTTTATTGTCTTAGAGGTGATGTTGAAGGTTTTTTTTTTGTTTTTTTTTTTACACACTGTTTACTGATTTTCTACTTTTTCTTCATCAACACGCACACACACACACATATATATATATATATATATATATATATATATATATGTGAGCAATTAATGGATTATTTTTTATTACTGTAAATATGCTTGAGTAGAAATGTTTTTATAAACAGTGAGACTAATGACTGTATGACTGGCAATCAAAAGTCCGTTTAAAATCTGGATACTTATATTCATATGAATAATTTATATGAATATCAGTCACCAAATTCTCAAACCAACGCTTTAATCCACTAGGCCAGGAATTCCCCCCCCCAGTGGGAGATTTTAGGGTGGAATCTTTTTCTTATTTACAGAATTTTGTTTATCAAATTATAATATCCAAGCATTCTATTGATCTTTTTGTTTACTGAAATACTCTTCAGTTTGTTTATTTAGTTATGAATTACACAAATTACTGTAAATATATTTAAGTTTAAAAACCATCAACATTTTCTATTGGTATTAAATTTGTAAAACTCCTATATAAAAATAATCAGTTTAAATGTGTGTACTAATATGGAAAAGAATGATTTTCAATATATATACATATTATTTGGAACGCAGGTTTTGAGTTTGACATTCTGATTGTGAATTGGCCAAAAAAGGTTGAGAACTATTGCACTTATTGACCCGTAGGTGATATGGTAATTTTGAGTTCAATCCCTGGGCTGAGCAGTGTGTACTTGGACTCAGTGGAAACATGTGAGCAATAAATGGGCAGTACTAAAAATAAGAACTAGACGAAATATCTGTAGACATGGGCAGTAGAAAAGTCAACTCACGTAGATTAAATAGAGGGTTCAATTCTGAATTCTTTGTAGGTTATCCGGATCGATATACGCCTGATGAAGGCCGGAGTGCACAATAGTCGAAACTCCGTGATAACAAAGATGAATGCAATAGCTCGAACGTAAATAAAGAACGTCTCATGCCAGAAATTAAAAAAAAAAATAATACCTGAGATTCGTAATAAAATCTCGCTCTACCAAATAATTTAATGCAAATATTTCCAATACAGAAGAACGAAACAAAATATAGATGTTATAAACTGAATTTTCTAAAACATATCATTAAATTAAATTGTGTATCCAAAATCAGTAGATTATAATCATTTTGTGAAACATTCACTTGCATAATAGAATTTGAAATGTCCTGTTGATTACATTTCTACTATTCTCGCTCCTTGTTAATGTTTCGCTTTTTTCTTATTCTTTTATACTCAGTAGCCCCTTGTGTCTTAGTAGATTTACTGCCTTGCGTGGGGTGATATGGTTAAAAAAAAAAAAGGATCTGTTTTTTTTTTATTCCATTAATAGTATTTATTTTTTTCACATACACTCTAACATCCCTTATACTTTAGTGACTTGACTTGCTTGGGATGAAATGATTAAAAAATATAGTTTATGTATAAGCCTATAAGCATACATATACTTATCTTTTGGTGAACACAGAAGATGGTTGTTTCCTCATAATTTAATAAACATAAAAGTCTATATTTCTCATCTAAAGTTAACTGAGGTCATCCTTGGAGAAAAGAATTACTTTTTGTAAAAAAACATTCATATAGAACTTCGTGTATGTAACTACAATTGAATCGAGTGTCTAGATCTTATCTATATAGGCTTGCATATTGACTAAGCTTAGCTTAGTACGGCACAAGGTCAAGTGGATTTCTTTGAGTGTCTATTTAGAGAACATTGTGCTTTGTATGGTCACTCCAAGATATCTTTGTATTTGAGCATGTTTAAGAAAGAAAGAAACAAGAGGGGAAAGAGAATATTCCTTTATCGATATCGGTAATCTACAGAATTTTATAGAATCTAAAAAAACTTCAGATCCATCAATGTCGTATTTAGTAATATTAGCCGTTTCCTTATAACGAAACAGTCGGTATTCACTGACCGAGCAGCCACTGCTGCTTCCGGTTGAAATTTCTAAAATTTTTCTCTTAAAACAATTATTCAGGAAAATAACTTTCTAAAGTCCAGTTGCTGCTAATGCTCTTTCTAGTATTGATGGGACGGCTTTCTTCTTTGCTTGCTTGCTTTTTGTTTGAGTGGACTGTTTGTATGTTGATTGTTATTTTCTCTTTGAGTAATGTGATATCCATTTTACCTGTTGAATGTCCTCAAGTGATGAGCTTTCCGTTATTTGGTAGTTCTTTTTAATTGTGTAGCGCGAGTCCACAATGTTCAAAGAAGTATAAACTTTTATCAAGACCTTTACTTCCTGAAAGCTGTTTTCACCACCAATATTAAAAAGCGGTTGTATACAGCTGACAGTTTGGCTATTTCTGAACGGGTTTGGCTTCATGCATGACATCCACATGAAAGTGTGGAGCTAACAAAATTATTTAAGAACAGGATTCCAGTTTCAGATTAATATTTGGATTTTGTAGCAGTTTGCGATGTTGGGCGAAAATATCTCTAGTGCATCGTAGTCTATATTCAGTTTCTTTATCTCCTATAGTAAATGTTATAACTGATCCATACACAATTATGTTGAAGTGTGTGTATTTATATATGCATTTTAAAATGGCTGGAAAATTGCATTGCAGCATGAAACATACTATTGCCACTCTGTATTAATTTCGATGTACATAATTATAGTCTGAGGTATAGTTTTTATATTTTTATTATCAAAATAGATCCACACCGAGACTTCGGCCTCTTTACATCCAATATTCATTGCTTTTGAGAAAGCAGGCCGCACTTACAACCAAATTCGTACAGTGTGTTAAATATCTGAGCTTATTGATTTTATCAATGTATTTAAAGTAGTATACTGCCTTTAGTTGCATAACGAAGAGAACTGGGGGTATCTTTTACAAACGCAATTATCAACATCGATATATAGTCTAAAGTTTATTTATTTTAAATATTGATTTTCAAAATTTGCGCATATCACCTGTGTGTGTGTGTGTGTGTGTGTGATTTCATTTTCAATGGTGAACACTCACCAAAAATATACATAATCTCATTTATGATTACACTTTTTTTTCATTTCGCTGTTCACGTATAGTGATATTTGAAGCCGTTGTTCCCCCGGGTACAATAATTGAAACGTCGTAATGATAAAAAGAAAGATGAAGATATTAGTCTGAATATAAATAATAACTTTGTAAAAATAATTCTAGCAAAAGTTTCATTTACAACGAAATTTATCAGATAGTAGTCTGATTAATCAGTATAAAAAAAAAAAAAAAAACTTTGTTAATTTTAAAATCTACATTAACTTCGACTTGGGTTAAATATCAGAGTAGACCAGGCATTGGGTAACAACCAGTTGTACTTTCCGGCCTTCTTCAAATGTCTGTCGATTCAGGTAACCTTCAGGAAATTTCGAAGTAAACTTTATTTAATCAAGAAGAATTGATTGTTCTCGTTCTGTTGTTCACATGTATGAATATCTAAAGAAGGTCGGAGATTATAACGGCTGAAATGTTATAAGAATAAAAAGAAAGATAATGATATTTATTCGAATGTTAAGACTAGAATTATTTTTTCTAAATATTCATTACCAAATTATAGTTGCTTTGTATAGGCAGTGAAATACGATATATGTATTAAAGCTTTCACAGAATTTTAGATATTTAATCTTTTCTTTTCCCCCTGTCCTAAAAACAAATAAAAGCCAGAATTTTGTATACTGATTTTCCAGCAAACTAGGCCGACTCCACTTGCGTAACATGATCTCTCTACTTCAACAGTTCATATATTCGCATATGTATGAAATATCTTTTTGCACTGTCTTCCTGGTTACTCTTCTATTGTATATAGGTCTCTGTAAGCAATTAGCGTTTCAAATCTACATATGTGAATTCACATCATTTAATAAAAATACGTCAGACTATATTTTATTTGTAAGACGATGTCGATCTTTATTACTTCAATTTAGTAATAGAACAACAAAATTAAATCAGCAATAACATAATTTATTTGAAAACACCAATCTTGAATGGCGATGTGCACCCAGGCGTTTCTGACTATTGCTAACTTTGCCTGTTTGCTTTGTTCAGATGCTTTTCTGATGATTTTAATGACTGAGATCAATGTTAAAGCTGATCCTATTTGCATGGAAATATACATCACAATACATCGGGCGACATTGCATAAAAAATTAACAAACACCCATTCTTGTAGAAATTAGATGTTTATGTAACACGTGATATCATGGATTTGATTCATTAACTTCAATATGTTTTTTGTGTGTTAATTTTTCCAGACTCTCTTTGTCTGTTGTTTCCTGTTTAGGACTGGGTTCCTGCTTCCTTCTAAAGTATTTCCCTTCTCTTTCAGTAGCCTCTTGTGTCTTAGTGATGTGCTTGGTATAAATTGTTTCAAAAAATGTATTCCAAAGATTTCAGTTATTTGGTGGGGGGATTTAATGAATGGGTCCTTTTAATTCCCATTTTCTTTTAAACTAACATCTTCAGTTTATGAGATTCTCAATAAATTTAATAAATAAAAAAGTGAAAAGGTTTGTGTCCGAATTATTCTGAAAATATTCACTCCGTGTTACTAATATTCATTATTGAAGTAAAAGTGGATACACAAGGAAATGTCGACAAATAAATATTTGTTATACGAAATAAACGCTTTCGCTTCATTAGTCTATTTACATTATACGAATGAGTGTTGAAATATTCTTAGCTCGACTCCTCAAACTCTGGCTAAATATCGTATTTTTTTTTTTTTTTTAAGAGGTTTTTGCTCGGGCCGGAAATTTGCAGGCATAACCACCACGCATCTATATCGTATATTTAGGTAGTACATATTAACATCGGATCCAGATGAGCATTTTTCGGTCTCTTTCATGTTTGAATAAGTATACTATAATTTTTGTTGATTGTGATTTTAATTAACCTGAACAGTGTTCACGTAAGCGTCTTAAGGTATATATGCTCATCGTTAAAGGCAAATCAAGAACATGAATAACCAGTTATTTAAATGGAGTCAACAATTTTATATGCAGGCTATTTCTTTCAATACAATTCAGTATATGTATTCATGTCAAATATTTTATAATCATGTGATAGGTATTTAATAAACTTAACTTACTCAGGAACAAGGTGAAAATAGAAATCAGTTTAAGATAATTGTCTTCAAATGTAGTTAATGACTAATCTACAGCGAAGTGCACAATATAAAAATTTCGTAAATTATGAAATGTGTAAATAATACAAAAAAGTTCTATTTTATTTAAATACTTTCATGGTAGTTGTTCGGATATAGCTCTTTGCTGTTGTACTTAGACTTTATGAATTTAAGCGTAGTACCATATTAGCAACAAGGTCTTACCAATTCACAGCTGAATTGGCTAGACGTTCTATAAGTTCTATGCCAACAGTTTTTTTTCCTTTCTCGCTTGTGGAAAACTCTTCCGGCTCCATGCTTTCTAGCCAACGTTAAACTTCTAAAATTTAAATGCAATGTTCATCCTTATCTATTGTCTTCCTGATTAATCTTCTATTGTTTTCGACCCTCAGTAAGCTTCTGTTTTCTAATACTTTCAGTAACCCTTGTGGCTTTACTGCATTGCTTGGGGTTTCGATTAAATTTTTTTTCATAAATATGTAAAATAAAGCTAAATTAGTATGATTACATTCTCTCTCTCATATATATATATATATATATCTTAGAATTAATGAATTTTATTTATTTTTTTGAATCCTACATTTTTATTACTTCAAACGTTATTTTTAATGGATATCGTATATGAGTAGACGCTCTGTTTTATTCTAAACACTGTCTCGTCTACCGGTCTGCAAGCACGAGAAATTTTCTCAAATATAGTGAGTAATCCATTTGCTTTTAGTAAGTTACTTAGTGAAGGTTAAATGTGGCACAAGAGCGAGGGTAAGGAGTACCTATTGAGGATTGAACTCGTTACTCAGTAGTAATTAATCTCGTGAGACAAGCTTGCTAACCATTACACCACACCGAAGTGCCCAAATCGATTCGCTTTTAATCGTCTTGAATACATGAACAAATGTTAGCCGTGAAAGCAACGGCATTTGTTATAAAATTAGAAGCAGTGTCGAGAAATGTTGCAAGACAGAAATATTCGAATCCTATGCATATATGCATACATTGTTGTTGGGTGTATTTTTGTGTGTGTTTTTTTATCTATGCAGGGTTTCTGTATATACTCAAACTGATTACGTCAGTAAGTCCTTTTAATCACACCCAACAACAAAATATTGCAAAGTTGGTAGTGATAATGTCTGACAGTTAAACAGTCAAATGTTAACTTTTCTAATTCGAACTGTGCAGAGAAATAGTCTTGTCTCACTGAAGCCGAAACATAACATCGAGACAATTCATGACTCTCTAAAAGCTGTGAAAAAAAAAAGATGGTTTCTCTTTTGTATTACATGTCTTAAGAAAATACAGATGATGGATTTGGCCGGAAACCTCCTTTTACCGTTGCAATAGAAAAGAAACGTTAATCCACTTCCTCAAATAGGATTTCTTTATCATTTATTTTTTACTTACATTATTAATTTATAGGTGGACATTCCGGAAATGATTCGGCCATTTAATGTCAGTGAAAAAAAAAGTAGCCTATTTAGGATAATGGAGTTGAGAATAGTGTAATGGTTATTGGCACAGAAAATGAAAACGACATGTTTAACTTTCTGTCAATTCAGTTTATTTCTATTCGTGTTAATGCCCTTGAAAAAAGCATGAAACCATGTTTTTTCAGTTATGAGTTAAGCAGCAGCATAGTCTGGGCTCTTTCTTTGTGTTGGCAACCAGTCTTAGAAGGAAAACTGAATTCTAAAGAAGCCCGAAAAGGAATAGGATCAGCAGTGATGTGTCTAGGGCCTGTTATGGCGGCAGTACATGTGGCTTCCCTACGACACCAAATATGCGTGATGTGTCAGATGGTATAGCCTAGTAACCTTAGTACACTACAAGGTACTCCTCTTTTCCTAGAGTTTCTTTCACTATACAAAAGTCTGAAAAGCTATCGTTTATCAGATCTACTCTACTTTATTGGATTGAGTAGGCTTAGAGTATATCATTTTTTTTTAATTAGCATATTGCTTGTAATGATATCATTTGTCTGAAAATGCTTTGGGTTCGATTATGTAATGTTGTGAATATATCATTGTTACTACTCTGTGCGTTTTTATATTTCATTTGAGCCCTTTTGTCACATATGTAATTTACTGTCATCTTTTCCATTCAAAAGTGACAGGTGTTATTTTTCTAGGAAAATAGTGACATTCCTTATTAACAGTAATATTTTCTTAAATATTATTATGAATTACTAAATCCATAGCCATAGAATATGAACTACATTCAGATACTCACTGATCAGATCTGTGAATTTAATTTTGAGAATCCTGATCTTATATCTGATAAAGATTTATAAATATAAAAACTCTTATACGCATTGGTTAAGAATATTGATCATAAATATTGTTGTTTTCGCTATATTTCTAATGACTAGGAAGAGAGGACTATATTTTATTGCAGACTGAAGTCGCTGTAGTTTAAACAGTAAGGCCAAAAAAAAAAAAAGAATGCGAGTTCGAGTTTCACTGCAGACTGAGTCACGCTGTTTAGCGATTTTTTTTTCCTAAAAGTTGTGATAAAAATGAAATTGAAATTAATATAAAGATTCTAATCTAAATCATTAATAAATAGAAAATAGTTTTAAAATCCTTGTATTTATACCTAATATAACGTAGAAATTACGACAACGTTTAACAATCGTGCATGCAAAAAAGGTGTCAAAAGGACGATTTGTGCCTTGACACCGATATTATTGAATATACTTTTGACTCCCTCAGCAATATTTAGGTTTTAAAAACGATGATTAGAATTCTAATGAAATCCAAACGCACGAAAGTTGATTTAAACGTTTTTCTATATTCTTGAGAATTGACAACAAAGATATTAAACACTATCTATTAGATTGTATAAACATTTTAATCGTAAAATTGTAAATAATAAATATTGCATTGATAAGAAAGTAGAATAAATAAATATTGATAAAGTAGGTGCAGTGATAAACTCGGAAATTTGCAAATGCTTTGGGTTTACATATTTTGTAGTTTTTATAAATTTTTAAATAAAATTTTTTCAAATTTATTTCTTTATAAAAATATTAAATAAATCTTTATAAAGTGTAAATAATATTATAAAAGACATTCTTTTTATAGATACAAGTATTTATGTAAATGCTCTGTTTATAATAAACAGTATTAAATAACATTTACCGGCCTGAATGTCGAGAAATTTTCATATATATATATATATATATATATTTTCCATTTTCTTAATGTATAAATAATATTAGTATTAATACAAATATAAAATTTTTTACAGAGCTGATTGAGGTTATATTTAATATCTCTACGTCAGTTTCGCAGACGAAACTTTGTGTAATTGTTCGGTCCACTCGTCAGGAGATATCAGTAAATGTCTGTCAGTTATCTCGTTTTCGTTATTTTTATATTAAGTTAAAAAAAGAATTATGCGAGTTTTATTGATTTTAAGTTGATTTTTCTTTGTGTGCGTGTGTACATGTGTAGGATATAGTGGTTATTTTCTTCTTTTCATAATTTCCTTATCTTTTTATACTCTCTCATCATTTCTTTTTGAAAGGTAAATAAATATCGCATTGTATTTGCTTCATATAATTTTATAATCTTGTAAATAAACGTTGCCGAGGGAGACAAAATTGTATACAGTAATAGTGGTGTCATTGGAATAACCATCCTTTTTGACACATCATTTTTGCGAAATTACATATTTTAACTAGCTGCGCACTTTTAAACTAGCACCTATGTAGGGCTAATTGGGCCTCCGTCCCCAAACTAAAGAGACCTCTGCTCCAGCAATGATAATTTTGAAAAAATAACTGAATTCCTCAATTCATTCTACGGAACTTTATCTCACTTTACTTCTGATTCGGGCTATAAGTCTGATTTCTTGGTATTTTGAAAAAATAAAATTGATTTCCTAAATTCAAAGTTTTGGAAATATTTTCAACCGAATTAACAAAAAATTAAATTCACAAAGTTTTTGTATTGATTTAAACTCAATACAAATGAAAAACTTAGAATTGGAAGTTTTAACTGTTCTCTCTTCATCCGGACACAAATCCGAGTGCTGGACGTTCAAGCACCAGATCAGGGGTAGATTTTCAATTTCTGGATAATCCTGATTCCAAAAAGGTATAATATGTCTATGTAGAATAAGTGTGGCCCAAGTTCAAACACACGGAATGACGGAATTTGCCGTTTACTTATTTAGATAGAAGATGATTACATCAAAAATCACAACTGTTAAGCGAATAAACTGTAATCTGTTGTAGTATCTGTTTTCTTATATACGTGACGTTTTAAATTATATGCTTGTCAGTTATTTTGTTAAACTCAAAATTAAACTGCATAATATTTAGAAGAAATTCTCTGATAGAACGAAAGAAAAGAATCGCCAGTTTAAAATTAAACATGAAAAGATTAATCACCATAAATATCTGCAGTATTACAGAAAACATCTATTTCAACGCTCTTGTCTTGGCAACAGAATCAACTGTTTTCTTTTCTCCCCGCTCTCTTTTCTCCCCGCTCTCTTTTTTTCCATCCCCTACATATCTTTAGCAATAAGCACTTTGATGCCTGCTTGGATAAACTGAGTCATTACTCTCATGATAAAATAATATTTCTATTAAGGGAATGATGAATGAAAATTTGTCTATTCTTTGAGGATAGACAGAATGAGTACGTGGCCTTCCCATTCGTTTTATGTATTTATCCGCTCGCTCACTCGAACGGAATGTGACACAAGGTCAAGCTTAAAGTGAAAGACCACTGTTATATGGGCTAAGGGCAAATAAATTCTCATGCCTCTTCGGTACGTCCCCCCTTTTCGGAATTTCTCAGACGTCAACACATTCACTATATTCGTTCTTCCTATTTACCTTCCTGTATGTAAAATAACGTCTTGTATCCGTAGGTGGAATAACATTTTTGCTTCAGTGAGATAATTACCACCACACAGATTTAGACAATTCAGAATAAGATTAAGAAAGCTGTTTTTATGTGTCGTGTCCTTTCAGGACGTGGGCGATCATTGCTGTCCATAATTTCCTGTCTTTTGTAGCTCTTAATAAATTTTGTTTGTTTTTTGTTATCTCTCCTAAACCTTAGACAAACATCTATTTATATTTACTCAAGCTCGCTAGGCAGGTTATGCGCTGTATTATTCTGTCCCTCTTGCCTTCAATCTGTCTTGTGAGTATCAAATATTCCTAGCCCTCTTTCCTCAATACGTACCCCAGAAATTCCAACTATCTCTTCCTGATGTTAAGTATAAGTGTCTTTTTGCTTCCATTTTCTCTAAAACTTCGCTGTTGCTCAAATGTTTGGTTCATGCTATTCTCAACATCTTCTGTAGAAACATGTCTTGCTTCAAGTCTCTTTTTCATCTGTGAGAATATTGTCTAGCATTCACTGATATAGAGAAAAACTGATATTACGTAATAGTTCAGTCTTCTTTTCTTCGTTTCTACTTCACGACAACAAAAAACAAAACAAAAAACAACAACAACAAAAAACAAAACATTGCCGACATGTCTGCTGACATTAAACTTGTTTTGAGTGCATGTTTTGTTTAGCGGCATATCAATCTCTATGGGCTTTTTAATGGCGAAATTAAAAAAAAATTGTACGCAATTTTATTTTATTTCTTGGAAATAATAGTTTTAGCGATACAAGTTTTGCTAATTAACCCATAGCTGTGGGCAAAAGAAGTGGATTCATATCTATTTGTATGTAAGTAACTATAACGCACCCAACTGAAATTGGAACCCGGCTATTCGATTAACAATTCAGAGACGTTACCCATTACACTATCCGCATATCTAAGCTTTCAGTACCTGGTATTCCCAAGCAGTTACCGACCTAGGTACTGATCAGACTCGACGTTACTCGTATGGGAATCGGTGTTTGAACGTGCTGTGGCCGTAAACCAAAACTTGTTTTATTATATCCCTCAATCAGTATCTCCCCTCTCTCTCTCCTTATGAGGCCTTAACGGGTTTTATATAGTAAACTGACAGACTAAAATATCACGGTATAACAGTTGTTCAAAGTGATATCACAATATGCATACACGTTATATGAAGGGATATACAATTATGTGGGGATAATAAGGCAAAGTGGAAAACTATTCGATTGCGCGTTCCCTTCTTTAGTGTAGGCGTTCTCAGGTTGGAATGAGATAAAAAGTGTACTGGAATATTGGGAAGAGGTAATAATAATAATAATAATAATAATCCTTATCAAATTTTGCGAGTTGTGTTTTTCGTATTGAAGCCACCAACATTTACGGGAATCTGAATGCTAAGCCACTTCAAGCAGATCTGTTTTTTTCTCTCTTCATCGGAATTCTACACTGTGCTGCTAATATTTCTGCGATGATGAGAGATACGACAGTTGGTAGTTCAATGCACTTTCCATCCATTTTTTTCTTAGTAATTCCTCTTTTTCTTTTAAGCAGAGTAGCATTTTCAAGTCGAAATTCTGGTCAGATGTGTTACTACTAGTGCATTTAAATTGTTCTTCTGTTATAGATAATTGCGTGTTTGAAGTCTATTTTAAGTTGTTATTGGTATTTCAGAGGTGTAATAGTCTAAAAATTTAAAAAACACATTAACACCTTATCGGTCATTTAATTTTCTTGAGAAATATGAAGCAATAAAATATGGTATAGGTTATTCTGTTTTCACAACTGAATACATGGTAGATGATACTCAGCTTTTGAGTATATACAAGTTTGTGTGGATATATTTACTAGAGGCAGTGGTATGTATGTGTTATGTTGTAGTTTTGTTGAAGTTATATTTTGGAATACCGACTAATTTCTTTAAAAACAAATTGTAGGATATTATATAGATTAATATTATGAAAGAGTTCTTTCATGTTGGTTGTTTGATTTTGTTTAGTGACATATCAACCTCTATAGTTTATTTAATGCCGAAATCTAAATATTTTGTATGTAATTTTATGCTTTCAACTAGATATTTTGTACATAATTTTATACTTTCACAGTATATATATATATATATTATTGTAGATCACAAAATGCATTTAATATCAGTCTATATTTCTGAGATGAGGTATTATGTACATTATTTACATTATTCGGACTATCGTCCTCATTTCTGTTGCCATATTTATCACAACGTTTCGGCCGTTATAAGTTCCGGCCTTCTTCAGGTGGTTGGAATGTCGAACTGAACCCTTTATTTCGCTCGCTGGTGTAGACTGTTCTAGAAGTGTCTACGATAGTCCGAATAATGTAAATAGTGTATAAAATGCATTGTTGGTAATTTTACTACAAAAATGTATTTTTATATACTTCTGGAGTTGCTTTGATTGTCATTTTGTTTTAAAAATGTATTGTTAGTCACTTTATTATAAAATGTACTGTTGATCTTTATTTGGGGATTCACTATTTGCCTATAACTGAGACCCTAACAAGTGTTATCATCCGAATCAGTGTATACCTGGGGATAACAGCAATTAAGAGTTGGTTTCAGGCTCCTCAAAATTTCCAATCTCCAGATAAGAGGACTTACTCCGGATGTATTTTATCGTCATACTGAGGACACTAGTTCTTTAAAAGAAAAAAAAAAGTGTAGCGAAATAGTTTTCCACTTTATTTGATGTCCACTTTTGTCTAGATATTATTCTACGTTCAATTATCACACATATACATCTATAAATTTACAGAAACATACTTCGAAGACACGAGCCATTAAGTAATCTCATAGACTGAGAACAAGTTCACACTTCACAAATCACTCTTTTGTGTTAGACAAAGTTAAACTTCATAAATATTTCACATGTCGATTTGCACATTTAGAGCTATTTTACGAGATAAGCAATTTCATGAAAGACGAACAAGAAATACATTGAAGTGTAGGATGATGAATAAATCTGAAGTGTTTTAACATATGATGTAAAATGTGACACCAAGATCCGAAAACGCATTAGATCAGCGAAGGAAGCATTCCAAAATCTAATCAAGGTGATGAGAAATGGAACAAAATTTGTTAGAAAAAGTGAGCGTTTGACTGCTATGTAATATCCCGACGAATGTGGTTCTACAGAAGGTTACTGAAAATTCCATGAACGAAGCGAGTAAGCAAGGAGGAGTCTTAAAGAAAATAGCAACAGAAAGAACACTTACGTTCAGAATCAGGAAGAGACAAGTGAAATCTGTTATACACTCAATGAGGGGTGGGAGCTTGGAAAACGTATCCCTCATGGAGCGTAGTGAGGTCAAGTGAGATAGGGCAAGGCGGCGGGTCACTTACGTGTATGTGTAATGAATGGCGGAACAGGGGACCTTAGCAAAGGGGAAAATGCTAGGTGTCACAAAGGATAGGAACATATGGAGAGTCATGATAGATTTTTATCTTCTAGCTAATGACTGAGAGAAAAATGTTCGTCTTTTGTTTTGTTAACCTTCACAACAATGGCGTTTCACGGATTCATGTTTTAGTTTAAACTACTGAGTTCTTTTGGAAACATGTTGTCGACTTTATCTTCAGTTCAAATGCGAAAGTCAAAAATGTCACTCTGCAAGATAGAAAACTATTCGTTTCTGTTCCATCTGACAATATGTCGTTCTTAAATCACTTTATTATTTTAAACTAACACTCCCAACATGATAAACAAAAAAATAACCAATCGTTTCAAGACAAAATTTGTGTGAACGGGAGTTGTATCTATTTGAAATGTGTCTGACTTTCCTTCTTTCTTATTCCAATAAATCCACCTTTTTGGATTGTTTCCTTTTGACATAAGCAAACAGGATTCGTTTTACTTTCAAACGTTAGTGCTAAGTTCATCCCAGGGCCTTAAGATATAAAAACATGTACACGCTCTCGTACTAAGTGTAGAGTGGCAAAAACATAAAAGCCAGCTAAGGGATTATTACATTTCTCAAAGAAACACTAGCACAAAAGATTTCTTTCTTCTTACATGGGTGTGTACTTGTAAAATTCACGATACTTTCGAAGTGTATTATTGGTGAGAAAATAAAATATAAATCCAAGCAGGTTCAAGCACAGAAGAAGTACTTGAGAAATGCGTTATTCATTGTTAAAATAGAAGCCATCTGAAGTCTATTATCCTGTTTAACAACCCAAGATTAATTCATTCGCTTTATTCGTATATTTCTCCGTGTCTTCATATTATATATTGGTGACATATAAAGAGTATATAAATGCAAAAGAGAAACGCAGACTATTTTGCCCATATATATAGGTCGGTGTCTCTCATATATCTATATAATAAAAGACTTTGACAATGCAACTGTAGTTTTAAGAATATTTATTTATAGTAACTTTAGCGGTGTCACGGATCTATGATTTTCAATCAAAAGTGAAACCGAGGTAGAAAGATCTGTAGATATTCCATATGTCTTTTGAAAATCATAGAATTGTGGAAGCCCTAAAATTACTCTAAATAAATATTCTTTAACGACTCCAGTTGCATTTTCAACTTCTTTTTTCCTATATTTTTACTCGTGCAGATATTTTCTTTTTGATACACACACACACATTATTTGTGTGTATGTTTTCGTCCATTTTTCTGGATTCCCGTGGTATTGTAAATATAATTTGTTTAATGTGACTACATTTGGCTTTCATAAGCAATTATCAAAGATATGTTTGATTTTGTGCTATACAACTTTCGTTGTTTTCAAATATCGTATTTTCACGCGTCATGTCAATTTTTAAAGTACCGCGTCTTCTCTCGAAAGTTCGTGTAGTATCGTTATTTTTTTTTTAATTATGAAAAATCATTATATATGTTGTATGGTTTTCTATTGAAAATAGAATTAAAATATCTAAAGTATTACAATCATTAAGTGACATGTGACGGATAATTATTGTTAATGACGTTTTAATTTTGTTAAAATGAGATTCACTTGTACATATCATCCATAACTGTAAAAGAAAGTTTCAAAATACTGTAAGATATCATTATAGAACAAAAACAGCCAGCAGATCTTTTGGTATATGCGACGGCATTTAAGAATACGTATAAATATTTAATAGCTTCGTTCGCTGGTGCTGCCAAGCTCAGTGACCACGAATGGAATAATGTTTTTTTCATTAAAATATCATTTTACAATTGACGTTACTTGCATATGACACACGTACATTTATATAAGAAATATAGCGTTCCCCACGCGCGAGAAAAGTCAGTATTTTCTCTATATCACTGACAACATTAACATTTCTGAGGATAGCTATAGATGTTCGAAAACAACATGGAATTTAGACAGCCCCCTCACCAAAAAAAAATTGATCTGAATATGAGTGAAAGAATTTATATATAAACTGAAAAAATATAAAATATTAAACTGGCACTCCTTGTTTGTCGGCGCATATATATATATATATATATATATATATATATATATATATATATATATATATGTGTGTGTTTTATTGAAAATTACAAATACTATATCTGTTAAATTTAACCACTTTTTTCTAAATTGCGAAGAATCTTCCGCAAACCAGATGAACGAACTATCAATTACAAAATCAAGATCGTATCCGAGCGTTTGAATCACCTGAGTCAACATCAAATGTTTGTTCAAGTGAAGTGAAGAAAATCAAAAGTATTTCAAGTGTAACATTTGAAAGAGTCATATATTAATTATATTTTTCAAATTAAATCGGATGGATGAATCCAAACTTATGAAGTCTTTTCGGCAACGTGTATCAGTCATGTGTGATAAAAATTTTCAATTAGAAATCAACAGTGTGTGGATGTAGAAATCAACACTGCATTGCTTCCCAGTATTTCTGTTTTGAAGCGATCTTCAGTCGCTGTGTTAGATATATTTATATAAAGTGGGTGTGTGCATTACACACAAGTTTGTCTGTTCTCACTAGAGATATGGGTTAAATAGTAAATGGCAAGGCGATAGGGCTATTTAGCCTTTGTAGTAAACTATTCTGTAGAAAGGAGAAATCTAAATTCAAAACTTGAGGAAGACTGTTTAGTGACATCGTGGGACACTGTGCATCAATTCTGTTAGCAGTTCTCCTGAAAAGTGTGAGCGATCCGTACAAGTCTTTATTACTATAACCAAATCACATCGTGTTGGTAGTCTAGTGATTCAGTTCTATTAACTGAATATTATCGTTGGTAATCGACGGGAGAATCCTACAGGGTACACACACAATTATTTTTAGTAGGTACGAGTGTTTGAGATGCTACTCTTAATTTTTTTTTAAACAATGAAAGCTGCTGGCTTAAAGAAAAAATTGTGTTTCTTACTGGAATCGAACCTGTGGGCGAACTGATATGAACACTTTTGCTAAAAATGTGATTTCTCTGATGGAAAAAAAAGATGCAGTTTCAATTGCTTTCGGAGACAAAATATTTCTTTTGTAAGACTTCTCAATTTAGGACGGTTTTTATTAATTTTTGTATTTCACAAAAAAAACAAAAACAAAAAAAAACAGGGATAGCAAGTAAAACCTTTGGTCTTTTCTCTTAATAATAAAGTAGATTTTTACGATAAAACTGTTTTTGTTAAGTTTGGGGCATTTTTTTCATGAATGCTCATTTTAGCGACTCTTTTAATATACCGAGTTTATAGTAATAATATATAGGTGTGGAAGCTGAGGATTTGTTCTACTGAATAGGAATCCAGTTGCAAGACTTAGTCGTACAACGTCGTGAATAGAATATTATTAAACAACTGACCTACATATTTCTATTTAAAGACAGGTGAACGGTGTCACCATGAGGGACTGGTCGACATTTGTACAACTTGAAAAATGAGAAAACTATGTCATAGTATTATCTTATGAAGTTGTTTGTTCAACGTACCAAATCTGTCTTTCAATGCAGTCATAAATCACCTAGACTCAGAATGTAGATTTAAAAAATAGAAAATCATACAGTGGGATGTAAGACATCGGTATATAACGCATGATCAACCAACAAGAAATGGAATTGATTTCTTTAATATATCGATATTTACTCTCGTTCTCTTCACGTCATAGGAACAGAAATGACATTAATAAAAATCAATTGCAAATTCTTCATTCTTTAAACAAAACAAATAAATATGTTAAAAATGTCTTATAGAAAATATTGTCATGTAAATATCGATAACAAAAGTGAAAGTATTTATACAGACGTACTAACTAAGATATGTAATTTATGTTTCTTTTTGACGTTAAATCTCTTTCGGTCCGAATTCGCGAACGGCTGCTTTAATCCACTAGTCTATTGTCACGTTGTGGGATAGTGAGTATGGGATCAATCCCTGGGTCAGGTAACGCAACCTTAGATTCACTAGGAAAGGGGAGAGTAATAACTAGACAAGATATCCCTAGACATGATCACCTGAACAGCAATAATCTACTCCTGGTTCAGTTCGAATTTTCCAGGATCGACAAACACCTGGAGAAGGCCGAAGGGCACAACGACCGAAGGTTGTGGTAACAACAGCAAAGTTCGAATGTCAGTAATGATAACTCCTTCTCTCAGTAATTTTTTTTATTTAATTTTAAACAATACTTTATTTAGAACAATATAGTGATCAATTTAAAACAAAAAAAACTAAAAAAAAAAAAAAACAAAAACAAACTATATCAAGCTAATTATGTTAAAACCAGCCAGCATATTCATCCGGCGAAATGTAATATTTCGTATTTTTTTTTTAGTTTTAATGAAAAAATTAATTTTTACTTGTTGCATGCTTATGACACATAATAATAGCTGGCCATTCGAATTGATTTTCTAAGAGAGGCTTAGATGTGGAACATGGCCGAAAATATGGGGCACCCAGTGGGGATCGAACTCACTATTCAGCTGTAACAGTTTTAGCAAGACCAGCTTGCTAAACATTACACCACGCTGAGGCGCCCTTTTTTCCAAGCGTAACTTGGATGTGGCACAAGGCCGAAGGTAAGGGGCACCCAGTGAGGATCGAACTCACTACTCATTCGTAATTGTTCTAGCGAGACAAGCTTGCTAACCATTACACCAACTCGAGGTATCTGGTCATTCGTATTCGAGGATACCCGTCTACTAGGACTAACCCGTGGTATGGTTCTCAGGCACTTTCCAAAGGTGTCGAACACTGGGATAACATCAGGAAGTCTCCTTCCTGACAAATCAACCGTGGTAATATTCGAACCTGGTCTCATTGTCAGTAAGAGAACATTCTACCCACTCGGCCACGCGCCCGCCCAACCAACCAACCAACCCTGATCAAAGACAGTTGCGAATAAATATAGTTTGATAAGAGTAAACGTTTTAAAACATAAGCATATTGAATGCATGTCTGACCAGAGTTTAATAAGATGTGGTGCAGATAGAGAATTCAACGTACCGAGTTCAATTCGCGATTCACTTCAGTTCACTTGGCGCTGATACCTTTGAAAAAGAAATGAATATATTTCTACTCCATTTGTGGGTTCAAATAGAAGGGAAGAATGGTCTCTCTTGCTTTGAGGTGACAGTCTAAGAGAAAGAAAACTGAATTAAAAAAAAAACAAAAAACAAAAAAAAAACAAAACAACCATGAGAGGGATGGACCCCGTCAGATTAAGGCGCATCATTGCCACCATGGCTGCAGTATATGTGGTGCCATCACGATCCTAATCGCTTACGTCACTCTTGATATGAAAAACCATGTATTATCATAATTTCTAAACTTAATGTCTTTATCAAAAAGTAGTATAATGATTTAACGATTGTTGGTCGATTTCTTTTCTACGGCTTATCAACCCTTTGCATATTATTTAAAGCCAGAAAATATTCTGGGATAGTAAGAATTTTGGCGGGAGATAATGGTTTAGTGATATGTCTTACTAATTAACCCATAACTGGGGAGACGCGTTGGATTTTTACCTCTCCAAAGGCTCGATGTTGCTTAAAATCGATGACCGTCGTAAGTCCAGTATAATGTTAGCAGAAAGAGTAATATAAATTCCAAGGGATGTATACTTATGTTTTATAGATTATGCAAAACCTTTTGATAAGGTAGGTCATAGAGAACGGTCTGAAGCTTGATTTATTTGTGAAGGATATAAGAATAATATAGAACTTATGCTGGGAACAAATTTTCAGTATGAGGATAGAAAATGAATTCAGTAAATACACAAGAATAGAAAGAGGGCGTAAAACAAGGATATCTCTTCTCACCGGACTTATTTGTCACTTACAGGACATAGGTAAAAGGGATAGAACAAAACATTGCATTATCTACCTAACGAACTTATGTAAATGGTTGGAAGAAGAACAAAAAGATAATTTACTAGAGGCTAGAAAGAACAGGAAATTATGGAGAGCCATGATCGCCCATATGCTGAAAGGACACGATACAGCAGTCTTTGTACATTGCCGCCAATGTAGCACAAAGCATAATGTTTCTTTATGAAAACGAGATAAATTGGCAAGCAGAAATCATTGTTTAAACTCGGGCCCCTCCTGAGACGAGTTTAACAGAATTTGTAAAGTATCTTATTTGATTGTACGCTTCTTTCTTCTCCCTACCGTGTTTCTTATTGACGTTGGCGATCAGGGTTCTCCACATTTTCCTGTCCTTTGTAGCTCTTAATAAATTTTGTTTTTTGCTATCTTTCAAGTTCAAATTCTGCTCCGCCATCCATTCACTCAATCTTGCTAGGTAGGTTATGCGTTGCTTTCTTCTGTCTCTTATATTCCGTCTGTCCGTTGAGTATCAAATTTTCCAATCCCTCTTTCCTCATTATGTAACCTAGAAATTTCAACAGTCTCTTCTTGATGTTAAGTATGAGTATTCCTGTTGCTATTGTCTCTAGAACTTCGTCGTTACTCACATATCCCGTCCATGGTATTCTCAGCATCCTTCTGTAGAACCACATTTGTTGCTTTAAGTTGAAGATATTGTCAAGCATTCACCCGTATATAAGAGGACTGATATTATATAGCAGCTCAGTACTTTGTTTTCAATATTTTTCTATTCTCGGGATACGGTGTGCTTTAGTGATCATTATAATTCTTTTAGGGTTGAATGGCAAGGAAAGGAGGACAGAGTTTCAGCAGAGGAGAGGGCGGATAAGATTCTTTATTTTAATTTATTCCGTACTTGATTTTATTAAGAGCATTTTATTTGAATGTGTGAGTGTATAATTTAGTTTCTAATCATCTTTATCTAGTTGGAAGTATCTAATCAAAATTTGGGCTAAAAGTGAATTATTTGTACGTATCTTCCCCATTAAATAAACATACACACACACAAAACAAACTTCAAATTCTAGTCATCAGTCAAAAGATTGACTGTACGCTTACGATCTGATAACAACGAGGCTGGCATCCCGCTCTCACCCTTTCAGTGTTGAAACTATTAAATGTAGCCGTCTCTTTTATTCCATTAGCTTCATATCGCGCACCTCTCACTTTTGAAACTCCTTTTCCTATTTATATTTCCCTGAGAGCTATAATCTCCAACTATTCAAATGTAATGTCAATCGACATTTCCAGTTGCCTTAATCTATCCGCTATCCTTCTTCTCATCCTTTCCTCTATTACTCCTATTTGATCTTGCTCCAAATCTTCTTTAACCCCTTGCGTCCTAGTGGCTTCCCGCCTTGCCTGGGGTGAAACACACACAAAAAAGTGTATTGTCATATGTGGAGCTTGACATTATTGGTAAAAACGAAATAGCTCGATTTAAGTATTTTTGAGACTCCTAACTCAGCCATATTCACGAAAAAATCATTTTCCTATAGATTTCCATTGTTAATAAAACAGAGATATTTTACATTAAGTATGATTTAATCTCCTGAATAAATATTATATCAATAATAATAGTAACGTCTCATAATAAGAGAAATCAAGGTTATACATTGTCAGGTTTTTATTTGAACCTTCAGTCTTGCGTGGCATTCTTTTTCTTCACAGGTCAACGTTTATATAAATTCCTGTTATACGGCTGCGTGTGTTTGTGTGTGTGACCCCCACCCCACCTCGGAGTTGAGATCACTTTCTTGTTTATGTTGGTGCATAATTCGTGGCCCGATTCTCCACTTGCCTGCTTTGAGGTTACCTCTTAAACCTTACCCCAGTGCATATAAACTCTTTTTAGAACAAGGTTCCTGATGGACATTAAATTCTATTCTATCATCTCGTATTTCTAGGTGTAAATCACATGCTAAATATCTCCTTTTTGCTCGCAAGTTTTCATATCGGTTATATATAAATTCACGTTACCGATACACATGTTGAGTGAAAAGTAAAATGTTTTTCTACGTCCGAAGAGGGTATCGATCGATCGAAGCGTCCTATTAAAGCAAGGCTTTTTTTTCTATTCCATTGAAAATATAGGATATCAATGCAATTCCTGTTGACGAGGCTGCCAGATCATTAGTATATTAATGTATCAAATTTATTTTATTTTGTGGTACGGAAAAGGGAATCGGCGGGCGGAGTTCGAATTACCTTGGGAAAGGTATGAATACATCCTTGGGTTAATTAGCAGAATAGACAGGCCTCTCAACCAGTCTAAAGATGGTGGCTCGATAAAAAAAAAAAAGTCGTCCCCAGCAGACTGGTCCACACGTGGAGATGCGCCAGCACGTTAAAACGCACAGTAATTGAGTCATGCAAGTTGTACAATCTGTTGCAAGTGGAAATAGTATTTACTTTTATTATGACTGAATGGTTAAAACGTTAGTGTTCCCAACTTGAGGCTTTGATACGAATCTCACAGTTTTCGATGTGTCAAGGAAGTAATATTTTTTGATAATATCGGCTTGTGGAGACCTGAAAACTTTGCAACGAGTTGATTCAAGACTTTGTGAATGAAATTAAGTAGACGAAACTCTTCAGAAGTTGTTGATCGTTGTACTGGCCTGTAGTTACAAGTCATCGATGATTTTTGCATACTGACCTTATTCAGCTGCTAAACACGTCAAATTAGGAGCTTTTCTTCCAGAAACTATACCCGAGGCACGCTCAGTATTATTTCAGTATAAACCACAAGTTGGTTCTGTTGTGACTGAAAAAAAGACGTACCTGAACATGTAACTGTAACAGTGTTAGATTTTTATCACTTTAAACGTTATTGTTAGTAGACGCTCCATTTATTTATTAAACAATATATTTATTTTCAACTATGCGCCTGAATATTCGAGAAATTGAAGAAAAATATGAACTCTCCGACAGAGGGAAAACGTAGTTAGATCTGACGTGCCTTAACCTATTCGGCCATGGAGCAGCCTTACCGATCAGGCAAATTTTGAATAGTTCCTTTAAGCGAAATCCTTCCCGTCATAAATTCCTCGACATTATCATATCTGCTCAGTTTCGTATATAAACGTAAAGAAAGTAATTTTCAAAAGTAATGTCAATCCGAGAGATTTATATACCTTTAAACGTTATTTTTAGTGGATACCCATATTTGAGTAGACACTTCGTTTATTTATTAAACTGTATATTTAATTTCTATCTAACGGTCTGAATATTTGAGAAATCTTATGAAAAAAAAAAAGCGCTCTCCGACAGGATTTAATGAGAAGGATTTTGGTTAAAGGCAGGATTCAAAGTTTGCTTGATCGGCTAGACTGCTCCGTGACGGAGTCTCTAAAGTCACGCGGAATCTAACGACAGAGAGGCACAGGTTTGAAACCAGCCATTATATTATTACTATACAATGCAAACATGAATGAAAAATGTTTGCTATTGTTAATTTTTACTTCTTTCATCTTAATATCAGTTAAATTTTTAGAAACTACTCAAGCCGTCATATTATAGTCATTTATAAACAGTGCGAATCGAAAATAATGACTAATCACTCAGCCTGTGATATATTCATTTTGTTTCGGGAAGTCTTATCGTGATATCCGCTCTTATCTAAGCGGTTGGGTCTGCCTCTCTTGTAAATCTGTATTTTTTTGGCTGGGCTTGATAACTGATCAATGTCATCAGTGGAATATACACAAATATCCCAACTACAAAGTAAGCTATGAATATTACTTAAACTCATAATGGTCGATTTCATTACATCTGATTTGCCATAAACACGGTGGAGGCGAAAGTCCTCATTCCCTTCATATTCTATTGGCAAGAAGGAAATTCTATTAGGACATCTCCCTCCCCCGAGTGCCTCTGTTTTGTAGAACAGACTCCCGAAATTATGCTTCCCCGACCATTAAAATCCTAACCTCTTCAAGTTTAGAATCATCCGTCATCTATCTTGCATATCCGAATAATCTTTAATTCATAAAGAATTCCATTCAGTAATTATCTGCCTCGATTGACTTTTAGATCGTAAACTGGATGAACGGTAGCGTAAAAAAAAACTATATTGCAAGTACGGTGAGACATGACTACCTTTTGAAACTCAATATACGAAATCTTTATTTCTTTGAACTCGAATAACGATTACTGTCGACAGCGGGAATACACAAATATCTGAACCATAAAGCAGACAATTGAACGCATTTCCTTGTAGATTAGTATGGCACAAGGCCATGCTAGTAGAACATCCAGTGAGGATGGTACTGACTTTTTGTATTAAGTTGAACGACCTGATTGTTAACTATTACACGATTCTGTATGCAAAAAACAATTCACTAAGCTTAAAACTGCGCTAAGCCACGTGTGTAAGACACCCACTAAGAATCGAACTCACTACAGCAGTAATGATTTGCGAGACTAGCTTAATCAACGCTATATGCCCATTAGTTGGGTACAAGGCCACAGTAGTAGAGTACGTAGTGCGAATTGAACTCACTACTTTGGCCTGTAAGTCTTACTAGCTACCATGCGACGGTAAGTGCTCAAGCTGTGGCTTATTCTTAATCAGTACATTTGATCACACGTCGCTGACTAAGACATATTCCGCAAAGGGTTCTCTTCCATTATAAAGAACAATCAACTTAAGATAAAATACCAAATGCCCGATTTGGAGAGACATTTACACCGAATCCAAACTCAACTCGACTTGTTAGTAGATTCTTTGACTTGTAAAATCTGCAGTAGCCAAATAGCACAGTCATCAATGTACTCCGGTCTTTATCCGTTTCTATAAGTATGTATATGTACGCATTTCTAGAGCTGAACTGCTTGAACCATTATCTGTTTGATGGGGGCAGCATTTGCGTTCACCCGTCCTATCTCTCTCCACTTGCTTTTCTTTTCACAGATGTTTAACTTTGGCTCTTAATTATATCTGTTGGTGTCAGATGGAGTCGGCGTGTGCTGTAGATATTTTGTCTGTCTGCTTGGTAACCTGCACAGAATCAATTTGATGATGATTTAAGCATAAAAGCAAATTCAAAAGTGCCTTTAAAATTCTTAAAGAATTTAGTATAACAGAAGAAGAAGAAAAAACAGAAAGCAAAGTCTTTTGTATTTCACATATACCAGAAGCGTTAGGAATATACTTTGTACCAAAGTTGGGTTAATCGAACAAATATCTCTCGTGTGTATTTCGAATCTCACTATGGTCGATTTGTCAGGAAGGAGACTTCCTGATCTTATCGGAATGGATCGATGTCGATCACAGCTTGCGACACCTTTGGGAAGTGCCCGAAAACCATTACACGGATTGACGTAAGCCGTGTGAGTGAAATTGGAGAGACGGAATTCTAGAGGGTCATCGATAGCTGTGCGACCACAAAGTCAAAAAGTCAACGTGGCCGAGGGCTTGATCGTGCTGGCCTTGTTCAAACTGTTGATCACGCTAGATAACACGCTCTTTCCCAGAAACTGTAACTAAGGTCTGCTCAGCATAGCTGCAGTATAAACCAAAGGTGGTCTCTGTGGGTTTTCAGTAAGTGCAAATGTGCCTAAGCGAGCGTCTGCAATAGCGATTGGCTAGACGCCCTAGTTGACATGTATCCTCGAATACGAGTGGCCAGTTATTATATATAAAATGTGTGTGTATCTTAAGTTTATTTACATTTGAATTAATGACCTGATATTTGTTATCACAACGTTTCGGCTGCTGCGTCTTCTTCAGGAGTCTGTCAATTCGTGGAAATTCGAAATGAAACATGAAGAAGGCCGGAGAGTACAACGTCCAAAACATTGTGATGCCAACAGCAAATATGTGGATATTAGTCTGAATTTAAATAATGGAAACATCCCATACTAGAAATTCAAACAAATAAATCCATTTTATACGAGTAGTTGATTATATGGGCATAACGACACGAAATCAGATTTTATCAGGCAAATCAATGGTTTTCACAATAAAATTGTTATTAACCAACTGGTGAAATAGTTATTTTTATAAAGAGAAAAAATATACCGTGACACTGAAAATTAGGGAAAGTTGAAGATTTTCTGCTTCGTCATTAACTGAATGAGTTGCATTTCCAGACTTAAATATTCTTCATTGTACCTTTAAGAAGAACACTGCATTTATTTTGAGGTTTTATGCCACAATCATAAAAATAATCATAATTTCTTACTAGAATTCTAATTAAACTCAAGGCTTACGGCCATATCACGTTGAAACACCGGTTTCCGTACGATCACCGATGTTAAGCAACGTCCAGCCTGATCAGTATCTAGATGGGGTGACCGCTTGGAAATACCAAGTGTTGTAAGTTTGGATGTGCGAGTGGTGTAATGGGTAACAACTCGGAATTGTTAATCGGTGAGCCGAGTTTCAATTTCTGTTGAGTTACCTTTTGGGAAAGTGTTATACCATAATACCTATTCTATTGTAATGGACTCTCCCACAGATAAGTAGTAGTAGCAGAGGCCAGTTGGGCTCAGTGGTGTTGAGCGAGTCAGTCGATATCGTACATTGAAGTACCAACCATCACAACTAGATTGCTGCGTCATTAACTCTTATTTCAAGTTCCTAACGTTTTGTACGTCGAACCTAATTTAGGACAACTTATTGAAATACAAGCCTCCACTGTAAAAACTACTCTACAACAGAAAGGTATAAATCATCTCTACTTTTCCCTCAGCTACGGGTTAATTAGTAAGACTGGTATCACGAAATCATTATCCCCGAAAAAGGTTTTAAAATCTAAAAATATTTTCGGGCTTTAAATAGTATACAAAATGTTGATAAGCTATAGAAAAAAATCAATCAATAAAAAATTACAATTTAACCCAGATTTACAATTTCTTGCGCGGAGTGGTAAAATAAATAATTTAAAAAATTGCCTTCGGCGATGATTTAAACGGAATGAATATTTACAGAAATTTTTATCAGTACGTCACCCCGACTACAGACCTTAGCAAAATAAATAAGTTAATATTTCGAAAAATGATACTGAAAAATCTAAGAATAAAAAAAGAAAAAAAAAATGAAGTAAAAAAAAATCTAAACAAAGCAAATTTGAACTGTTATGATAACGTTTCGGCTGCCGATCAGAAAAGTCTTTCTTCATTTGCCATCAAAAACTTAATGATATATATATATATATATATATCATCAAAACTTAATGATATATATATATATATATATATATATATATATATATATATATCAAAACTTAATATATATATATATATATATCATCAAAACTTAATGATATATATATATATATATATATATATATATATATATATATTGAAATTATTATCTGATATTTATAACCATTACTCTTTACCACTCTTAAAATCAAACCTAATATTTTAATAAAATCCCTGCAAGCATATACCTTTTTTACAAAACTGAAAATATTTACACACAAACTGACGACAGTTTCTTCCATCTCAAATTATGGTAAAAAAATCCAGTCGAACAGACAAACTTTATATATATATATATATATATATATATATATATATATATATGTATGTATGTAAGCAAATATATGGATATAGATCCGACAGTATGAAGAAAAATTTAAACAATGTTTTAGTTGTACACACAGCTAAATCTGAACATAATTTCGATTTTGATTCTGTGAAGATTTTAAAATATATTCATAATAAAAATCTTACGCGGATTTATAAGGTAGGCATAATATCTATCTCACGCACGGTGAACACTAGACCTGGCTTCTTTAATATTTCCCCTTTTCTAGCAAAATTAATGCTCAACAAACGTACATATAAGTTTTAGATTAAAATAAAATTCTTTTCATTTTTCATTCAAAATACTCTATTTTAGGAATACGTTTTCACAACATCGCCCACGTGATCATACTGTAAAACGGAACGCTGATCTTGAAAAATTTCAGTTATCTGTTTTGATCAATCTTACTCTTATGTCCATCGTCTTTTCATGTTGAATTAAATATAGTCTAATGTTAATTATGTTTTATGAATATGCCCTGAAGATGGGCTACTTGACCGAAACATCCGACGTTGACATATTAACATTAAAACAGCATAATTGCATATTAGGATTTTTGTTTGTTTTTTCCGTATATTTTTCTTCATTATATATATATATATATATATATATATATATATATATATATTATACCTGGTACGTCAGCGACATATTTCTCCTAGAAAAAGGCCTTGACCATATGCAGAATAAATATATGGAAACTTTTGAAAATAATCTTATACTTAGTTTTACATTTGAACTAATAAAGATCCCATTTCTTGGTGTCCTGAGCAATGATGATGCTTTAATCAATACAAGATAGCCATAAAAACCTTATTAACCATGCTAAATTAATCTCCTCTTCTAAAAGAATTGTCAATAAAGAATTATGTAATATTAATCAAACACTTAGTAATAACAGGTTTTCTCATCACATCGTTGATGAACAAATTAGATTATTTTTACAGACAGTTAATCACGGTAATAAAATAAAAATATAATAATTCATAGACCTCCAACTCCGACAGACAATGGTAATA
Source organism: Acanthosepion pharaonis (assembly GCA_903632075.3). Classification (NCBI taxonomy): domain Eukaryota; kingdom Metazoa; phylum Mollusca; class Cephalopoda; order Sepiida; family Sepiidae; genus Acanthosepion; species Acanthosepion pharaonis. Next base: position 235,647 of record CAHIKZ030005605.1, read on the forward strand.
TTATCAGTTTTCTTATAAAACATTCGAGTGCTACGTATAGCGGAAATTTATTTTAAAAAAATCTTTCTCTTCAAACAGTTTATTCCAGGAAAATAAGTTTCTCAAGTTCAACAATCGTGAGTGCTCTTTCTCGTCTTGAAATTATTGTTTCATGTGTAATGTCAATATCTTGATTATGTCATTCTCTTTTCGGATTGCATGTGCTATATATTCTAGTTGTTGCTGCAGCTGGATGTCCTCAGGTGATGTGATGTGATCTGTTTTCTGGTGCAGTTCCTTAATTGTGATTATGTAGAACCAGTTCACGTGCTTCGAAAAAGTAGTCCTTGCTGAAACTTAAATGCTTCACTCGCTCGAAGTCATTTTTAACCATCGACCTGAGAAGGTGGTTGTATAGACTAATAAACGCGTAATGAATTGTATCGCTGTTTAGAATAAAAATGGCTTTCAAATATATAAGTTATAACATGTAAATACGTCAGACATATAGGGTTGAATAAATGTAATGCTCAAAAAAAAAAAAAAAAAATCATGACACCTTTTCCAATTTGGGTTAATATATAAACAATTCTTCTGCTATTGAAACTGGAAAAGCAAATGTTGGATATCCTTTACATTAAAAAAGAACAAGCAGCTATTATTAATTTTAATAATAGCTGCTTGTTCTTTTTTAAAGCTTCAGTCGAGGTGATCAAATTAAAACGCCTTTAAACTTCCATGTCATATTTTAAACATAACACTAAAGAGTATTGCGTTTTCATAACCTGTGAAATCACATTCATTTGAAACTAAACTGTTATCGATACAAACAACATCATGGCTATTTTAGATAGTACGCGCATTTTCATATCTCATTTCGGCAAGTTTTTTGGAAGTTTTCAATTGAAAGAAAATGATTAATTCAACAGCAGAAACTCACCAAAAGATACACTATGTTCTGCTTAATACATACACGCACATATCGTAATTAAAAACATTTACTTTTTTTTTTACAGCTAACATTGTTTATACATTAATCTCCTTCGCTGTCATAGTATTTCTCAATTTATAATATAATTAACATTATACAGTGAGAATTTCAGTGGTAGGAAGTTCATCATTTTACAGTTGAAGTGGTTAACAATAACTATGATCTACGCTAACGGTTTCTTTTCTCGCTTATGGAACATTCATCTTGCTACTTGGTTTCCAGTTAAATTTGATCTTCAAAAATTTAAATGCAATCTCAATTGTTATCTTCTATCTTAATTTCTGTCCTTTCATTGTTTTCACTCCTTAATAACGTTTTATATTTTTCACACTAAGTAGCACCTTTCTGCGTGTTAGTGGATTGGTTGCCTTTCTTAAGGTGAAAAAATATATTAACCGGAGTTAAGGAGCGTCGAGTCTGAACAGAGATTCGAATCCTGGATGCGCAGTGTCTGAGAGATATATATATATATATATATATATATATATTATATATATATATATATATATATATATATATATATATATATATATATATATATATATATATATATATATATATATATATATATATATATATATATATATATATATATATATATATATATATATATATATATATATATATATTATATATATATATATATATATATATATATATATATATATAATATATATATATATATATTGTATATATATTATATACACCACCACCATTACTAATCACTACTACCAATTTACAATAACTATTGGCTACTTATATTATCATTGTCTCCAATCCTTACAACATTACTATCACATTACATCTACTATTATCATATAAACCCGCTATAATTATTAACGTAAACTACCCCCTCCCCCAGTATTTTTAATACCACCATAAAAAATAACCAATAAGGATTAAAAACTGGAATTTCTACCAGTTACATATACAGTCATCAAAAACAAGCAAATAACCAGCTTTAAAATAATAACAAATAAAGCTTTTTTAAACATTAAAAATAAAAATGTTAGTAATTTTTACCTATCATAATTTTATACAGAATCCCACCACACGTATATACGTACATGCGAGGGATTATTATTCAGCGAAAAAAATAGAAAAATGCTCTGATTGCTGACGTGTATACATTCACGAGACATTCACGGAAAATTTTCGCTACACTTCCAATCTTTGAATTTCAATATACAAATGCGTATGTATAGACACAACACCACCCATATACATACATATGTCAAATCCCAAACTGTCCACATATGTTTATATATGTATGAGTCCCGACGGACGAGCAAGTGTGTATATGTGTATGCGTACCTCATCGGGTGTACGGACATGCATCTATGTTTGCGTTAGCACGATGACATCACGACGACGATTCCCCCACTCTCATAATAACACCAATACACGCAATCTACATAAACCCAAATTTTAAAAAAATTAATCAGTTTGTCTGACGATCGCAAAAGCGTGAAACCCAGAGTCACAAAATCACATCAATTCAATCAAATATTTTATATATATATATAATAATAATAATAATAATATATATATCTCCTGACATCACAATTCTGCAGATATCAATGAAAAGCAAAATTCAGTTTCTACGTTTAAAGTAAAGGGTTCAGTTCAAGCTTATAACTATCAAATATGCTACACTCATAGAATGATGGAAATGAATCTTTGGTTGCAGACACTGTTGTAAAAACTTACTTGAAATCCGTAGTGCCCAACGACCGAAAGGTTGTGATAAAAACAACAAATATGAGGACAATAGAACTATTATAAATAGTGTAAATATATTTTTTCATTATATTTTTTTATCATAATAGCAGAGTAGAATTTTAGTCCTGCATATAACGATAAACTACATCCGACAGCAAAGACTTATCGGTAGACTGGAGGTTTTGAGGTGCATGGAACAACCTCTTAATTGCTGCTGTTCCCAGGTTCACCTTGGCCCAGAGTGGTAGCACCACTCCCAGCTATGGGCAAACAGTGAATTACAAAAGAAAACACTATGAAAGTATAAAAATAAATTTTTATAGTAAAAATACCAACAATATATTTTATGTAAAATAGAAAAAAAAATAGCAACAATATCTATTTATGGTAAAATTAGCAATAATGCCTTTCTTAAGCAACATGACAGGATACAATTACATGCAAAATATATTTAGTTGAAGACATAAAATTGTTAAAATTATTTACATTTCGGCAATAAATAACCAATAGAGTTTGATATGCTATTAAACAAAATCAACCGAGTTGGATTTAGTTTTGACTGTCTTTATAATACACCTATTAACTCCACGGAACCAAAATATTTTATATGACGAGATATTAATTTTTTGAAAATCATTTCACCCCAAGAAATGACATTAAGACGCAAATATGTTACTGGAAATGGAAGAGAATGAGAAAACATTAATATGGAGAAAGGACACTAAAAGAACAGGTTTACAGAAGATTGCAAATGACATTGAATTAAAAATGTCTAAGAACAACAATGGCATGGAAGAAAAGAACCGGAAGAAGAGAATTTCACAGGTGAGAAATGCGAGTAAAGAAACAATTAGCGAAATTTAACCGTAAGTTCTATTCTATTTCGACAGTAAAATGATGAGACCTAATTGCCAGTCTAGTAGTACGTTTAAATTCATGCGTCGATCTACCAAGGAGGAAAACTCATTAGAAAAACTGCTATGAAAATATTTTTAGAAAAGACAGAGAAGAGTCGTGTCATGGTGGTGGCAATGTGGCTAAAGTCAAATGTCCAGGCCAGAATCGATAACAATACAGTCATTTTTAGATTTTGTTGAGAATCTCGAGATATATTGCCGGAACACTAGACCAGATATATCAGAAATATTCAATATACGAACGAACGGTAGATTTATAAATGTGTAAGATGGATTCTGACTAGAAAAGTTGTCTGGCATGATACAGTCAACGAACTTTCCTAGCAGAGAACCCCCAATTAAGAATCGAATTCCCTGCGGTAACTATCTGCGATGGTAGTCACTGCCCCAGGACGAGATAACCAGAGCTGAAGTTCCCATTGGAATGATACCAAACATATCTTTTGTTTAGTTCATTTAAATCACCATGTGACAATGAGGTTGTTTGTTTTGGTTCAGTCACAATGTCGCTGCTTGAACGAGTTAAAATATTTGCTTTGATAAAAGGGAAAAGATAATGGCTAGAAAGGATATAAATCGCGGCATTTCATGTCGTATAATCATGAAATGAATAGACAAAAAGCATTTATAGTTTTAGAGAAAAATGAGGTCGAGCATTTTTTTAGGATCATACAGTATTTTTTAATTAGCGGAACAAATGCAATTTATGATTCCATATAAAGCAAATTTGGTTTCCCATTAAGTTGGAGTTTCAAATAATATAAAAACAAAATGGTGATTGTTAGAAGATCTACTTGAAAAATCTGTCCCGTTTCGAAAATACCCGAATGAACTCATTTCCAAGATATAAAACTATAAAGCGTAATCTTGTAACTAAAGAATTTGACACCTTTCAGTTATACGGCTGCAGTAATGCAAGTGATGAGTTGTGCAATTTTAAACGACTACATAGATTACACAGTGGAACACACATTTTATAGAATGATATCTGACGCTTAATTCTTGGTAATTTGGGTGCGCCGAATATGAATTTCAACTCTGGTTCTATCAGGTTGTTGACAAGAATCAGAACCTGTGTGCCATTTTTCAGATATTTAGAATTAAGACTAAAACGTGAAGTCATGTGGAAAATACTTTTTCAATTTTCATGAATATAAGCTAACGATAGAAATGACTTTAAAAAAAAAAAAAAAAGGAAAAAAAAGAAGCTTTTACTGCGGCAAATTTTTATGAAGTCTTAAATTTGCTCGTTGATGTGGAAATATAAAATTTCCACATATATGAAAAAAAGAAATCAGGGTTGGTTTTACATTTGAACTTTCTAGTGACATATTCCTTGATAGTTCTGCTCTTTTTTTTTCAAAGGTATTTAAAACCCTTAATTTATATGCATTTAAGAAAGTCTGAAATATAAAACACAAAAATTGGTTTAAATAGAAACTTATAAAATAGGTACTAGAATCTATGAAATAAAACTAGAAACATGGATGAGTAGGTACAATATAAATTACGTCTAATTAAATCAACTAATACATCACATGCCAAATCAAAATGTTAATGCCCAAACGTAACTGGCTGACTGATTAAATTTTTGATTTAATATTGTAAAAATAAAACCAATGTGACGCAAGGCCAAACAAGTAACTCATTCACCACAAGAAGTCATCCTTCCCCGTTCCCTCCTACATATGCCAAAATACCCCATACTCACAGGGGACTCATCCACAAAAAAAAAAAAAAAAAAAAAAAAAATGCGCCCATGACATAAAAATCCCCCAAAGAAACTAAAATATAACAAAATATCAAACAGAAAATAATAGATGTTAGTAGTATGCGTGGCGCTGTATTCTGTATTCAGACAGAATCAAGAAGCTTATTCACTAACGGAGAGGGGTGGAAAAATAAATATGTGCGTAGGGAAATCGGAGACTGACTCAGTTGAGATGAAAAATGCGGCTAAAACAAAATGGAGAAGTTGGGAATCTCGACTTGGATCATAAGACGAAGCGGGGAACCTCACTTACCCATATTAACTAGGTACACAAGCTCACTACTTCCACACATCTTTCGCTGAAATCTGTCTACATGAAACGCTATCAGTTTTGATCTTCAACTGATGCTTAAAGAATCCGACCAGAGCCTGATGAGTATAGCGCGTTCGTATTACAAGATCCTCCTCCAATTGCGTCGTCAGATCCCCATTCTTGCCAAGGATAGCAGCGTTAGAAACATTCATTCATTTCATGGGTGCAACACATTATCGCGCGCATATGCGAGATCGAAGAACACGAGATTATCGGGAGCGATACGAGCCGTCAATTTACCGATATAGTCCCAGAATTCCGCACCTGAGGACAATAGTAGAAGGCGTGCGAAGCCGTTTCTTTTAAACCAAATTCACACCGATGACAATCGGCCAAATCCGCCCCGCCCTATCTGAAGGCCATGCCATTGAGAGATAATATGTTCCGAATCAATCGCCAGATTAGCGAAAACTCAGGGTTACTGAGGTAATTCGCCGCAGGCGCCCATGACCAGAAAAAGCAGAGTGGATGCTTCGCAGGCCCCTCTACTAATTCAGGATGCATGACCTTCCTAGGCCGTGAAAGGTCAGTCAACCGAGGAACGACCCAAGGCCTCTCAACATTCATTGAGGAAACTCGATAGCTTCCTGGACCTACGACAGCGCTTAGTCTGAGAAATGGAAGGATTGATGTCAAGGTTAGGAAAGGCGTCCCTAACACTCCCCTCCAAAATCGAGTCCTCTGTCAAAACACGGCGTAGGAAAGCCAATCTCGATCTGTGTCGATGACTCACCAAGTGTGCCAATACCAGCCTCCCCACTCACGACACGAATGCTGGACACAAGCTTCTTTGCGTAGCTTCTGCTTGCGACCACCCCACAAGATGCTGGACAACAAGCACTCGACCTTTGACTGTACTTCTCGAGCTCGTGCCCAAACCACACTACAAAAATGCGGACGGGGCCGTCCGTCCAACCAAAAAGCCCCGTGAGAGCGATCCCCTTCCAGGCACTTAACCGCAGGCTGGAAGAATTGTTGCGGTTAATCTTGGCCCCGGTGATATTTTCGTACCATTCAAGCGCCGTACGCGAAAGCCCCACAAGGGACAGCGACTTCACAGTGCCAGAATGCTCGACCCCTCCTTCAGCCGCCAAAACAAAGTAGGGGCGACAGTGGGAAACCCTGACGAACCGACCGAGACAGCGCAAAAGCGCGCCACGCTTTCCGTTCACCTGTTCACATACTCTAGGATTGCGCGGATCAGATGCAGATTGCTCTGAATTGTTTAGCCCTTCACTGCACATGTCTGCTCTTGTCCCAACAGAGTCTCGGCAACTAAACGCTCTGTTAGGTTTTTGGCCAAAATCTTCAACTTTAGCAGAGTTATGGGCCTGTAATCATCTAATTCCCGTCCACCAACCTTACCGTTTTTCAAGTGTGATCGCACTCTTGGTGATCCGATGGATGATGGGCCACTGCCTGGAACCAGTTGTTGAACACAACAGTCAAAATTGACACAAAGATGTACGACAGCCTCAATTAAAATTCCCAGGGCAAACCATCAAGTCCCGGAGCTCCACTCGGCGAAAACTGAGTAAAGTCAGTCAAATAGCTGCGAAATTCTTTGTCACATAGAACAGACTCCTTGGTAAACTGGCTCTCGAAATGCCGCCGAAACGCCTCGCACAGGATCTCGGTCGACCTCAGAGTACCCCCTCCTGGGTCTTGACCTCACGAATGTATCGATCGGAACCTTGCCGGATCTATTCCTTGCGCAATTTTGCGCTCATGTTCACGGCTTCTTTAGACATCTTGTTTAACCTATCCTTGACTGGTAGCGCTCGCTAGCCGAGTGATCCAGAGCCTGCCTAGCTGAACCTATCTTTACGGAATCCCCCAGCCTCTATGGTCCGAATAGCCTAACCAGTGGAAAGTGGGACAATCTAGTAAATCAATATTGGCCCTTCTCAATAACCTTATATTCAGGTAGCTATCTACCCGGTTAGATGGCTACTTATGTGCCCACGTCCACATCTCCCGACCAAGGTTATCGACTCTGTATCTATCGACGAGACTAAACTTGCCAATCAGAGCAACCAGGCTACGGTCGCCCAACCTCTCGCTAGATCCCCGCCTCCTGTCTATGTTGGTGTCCAGGATGGTATTCCAGTCCCCCATTAAGACTGAGCATGGCGAATCCACTAGGAATAGCCCTAACTAACGGAAAAAACGAGACACGCTCCCCCTGGTCGTTGGGTGCATAAACCTCAACGACTTATTGTTCATGGTAATATCAGTCACGATCATCCGGGACAGTGCTGCCGACGTTCGTTGGATACGTTTGCTTTAGAACCCTATATAATGTGGGATGGAGTATAACTGCGGCCCTACCTGCACAGAACTTTTGTAATTTTAGAAGCTCAGGTTTTCCCACCTTTACCATCCTAATTTCTAGGAAAGTTTCTTTCGCCTCCCAAAAGTGATCCCAGACTTTTAAATCTCTTCGTATCCCTAATCCAAGTTATTACATCCGAGGCTTTTGGGAAATTTCTTGGATCTTCCGCCGATTTCCTGTCAACGGAAGATATTTTTTTTAAGAGGGGTCTTAAGACAGCCATATTTTTTTTATACAAAAGGTCCCGCCACACTTATTAAAGAGAAAGTAACGGAAAATTCTTGTGTACCGCTATCGAATTATATCAATAAATATATCAGTACTACGGTTTTTTTTTTTTCAAATATTTCCGTTCATGAAAAATTTACTTGTACAAACCAACATAAATGACTTTAAAAAGGTTAATTAAAAAAAAAGAAAATGGTTAAATGCATGACAATCTATTATTTAAAATATATAATGCATGAATTAAACCAAAACTAAAATAATATAAATATTAATTACATTAATAAATAATTACTCCCTTTTATATATTATACATAAAATCACATCGCTTAACAGCCTTCAAAATTTATATAGACATTTCAGTTAGCCTGATTAAAATTTAGGAGCGTTCTTAAAAAAAAAAAAAATTACGATATTAAATCTTTACACATTTGCTTTGATGAAGTCCAGAGGTCTAAACACTTCTGCTAATTTTTCCATTTGTCATCACTATATAAGAAATCGAATCGGCTAGATTGTATATATGAAAAAAATTGCCAGCAAACCTATTTCGTGTGCATGTGTAGTCGCACAAACGAGAGACGCTTGGGGTTATAAATTTAGAAAGAATTTAAAAAAAAATATTTGCATGCAGTCAAATTCATGTCAATTCTTTTTCTTCCCTTCATTGTTATTAAATATCCCACATTATGATAAAAATAGTATTTCTAAATTAATAACTCCCAGCGTCTCTCGTTCGTGCGCATGTGTAGACACAACGCAAACAAACGCTGTTCGATGAAGACCTAACAGATGAAACGTGTCCAAAAACCTTCTAATTTTTCATACTTCTTTTCCTTCAAATTTGTTCTTGATATATCAAAATTTATATATCGTTATTCCCCGACACACACATATATATATATATATATATATATATATATATATATATATATGTGTGTGTGTGTGTGTGTGTCTGTGCCTAATATCAATTCGAAAAATATCAGAAAAAACGAAATTTCAAGTTTCACGATGCAAAAAAGCCCCTCTGACACTTCAGCGATTTGGGATTAGATTCCTGTTCTGTTCTATTCTAGGTCGTTTTGAAGCCTGACATATTCTCTTTACATTTTAAGGGTGACAAATTGTAAGCAGTCATTAAACAGCTACACTGTCATATACTACACTTCGCGTTGTAAGCATTTTTCAGATATATTTTGATGGCCTCTATTTTCTTTAATTGTGTCAAGCGGTACCCGTAGAAATTCCACGCTGAATTATGACCGAAAATAATCGTTTCGGGCTGGTATAATTCATATTACTATGCCATTTCACTTAAGCAGACATTAAACGCACGAGTGCTTTCTTTTTTTCTTTTTTAACCCCCTAAAATCAGACAGCGTCACTGATATCGTTTTTCTTCCAGTCATAACGGAATAGTCCACTACTTGATAATGACAGGGCTTAACAGATGTGTAGAGGGGAATAATCATCAGAAAGATGACGGGAAAACCCTATAAAAATTGTTGTAACAGGGAAGGTTTACGGAATAGTATAATCTCACGAAGGTTTGATAATGAACGATAATACTTAGAACACGAACAATCCATATAAGATTTGCCAGCCACGCCAAGAAGTAATCAACTGCTAGAAGTGAGTCAAGTGAATTCCACCAATTAGGCCAAAAATTTCCCGAAGGCACGGTATAAAATGTGGTCTGGTAGCTGTTTCCAGAGACGAGAGACTGCTCTTCGGCATAACCTCGTCTGGGGATCCTCTCTGCCCGGAGGCAAAAAGTTTGACCAGCACCGCTGGAGACGAAACTCCAACTGCAGGATATCTATCAACCGCCCCACGCTGTCAGATATGGCACAAAGTCGAATTTAATGTAGGGTATCCGGGCCCGTAGGTTCGGCCAAAAATTTCCCGTAGACTCTATATAAAACGGGGTCGGGTAGTTGTTTCCAGAGACGAGACTGCCCTTCGACATAGCCTTCTCTGGGGGTCCTCTCTACCCGGAGGCGAAGAGTTTGACCAGCACAGCTGGAGACGAATCGAACTGCAGTATATTTATTGTATTTAAAATACAATTAGGCACAAGGCCAAAATGGGGAGGGGTTGAGGCTGGTCGTCACTATCTTATACCTAGCTAATCTGATTCACGACCCATTCACAATTTACAGTTTTCGCATTCACCATGAGAACTCGTTCGTCACCAATCAATCCTCCATAATACCGAATCCTCTCAAGGGGAAACCTACAAAACGCGCGCCCATGCCTTAAAAATTTAATGATAATAAATATATATATAAAATTCTAGTAATGAAGAATACCGCGTAAACCTAGCCGCTCCAGCCGAGGAAAGTCAACGAATCTAACTGCAGACCAACATACAGTATTCACTACTGTGATTATGTGAATTTATCGTCTGTAGGTATGCTACAACCAAAATGAAACTTAAAATGTAGTAGCACTTGTACTACGCTTAAATTGACTTTAATATATAGCGTCAATTTGATATTGATTTTCTAAGCGTAAATCAGACGTGACACAAGGCCAAAAGTATTGGGCACACAGTGATTATCGCACTCACTATATAGTCACAGTTAGTCTAGCGAGACGAGCTTGCTAACCATTACACCAAGTCGAAGTGTACAAGTGCGGGTTTTTATGATAAAATTTTTTTACGCAAATATGGGGGTCGCATTATTTACAGTTATTTTTTTATTTGAATCATGCATTTTCTGTGACTGGTTGCTCTATAAACAAGTAAATATTTTCTGGAGATAAAATTCATACAAAAAATATCAGGACTCGTCTTATACACGAGTATATACGGTATCTCCTCGGTAACAACATTTAAGTGCTACTGAATTAAAAATAAATAAAACTGACCCTCGATGAATGTTAGGCGTCATAAAACATTACCTTAGTGTCCTTTGGAACATAACATAAAAAAATGGGAGTGCTGGTGAAATTTTTGTTCAGGAGTTTAGCGCAAACACAGGGTGTGTCGAATTTATGTGGGAAGACATAAGTGATGTGCGGTGCATATTTTTAGGAACTCACAAAGCACAGTAGGTGATATGGATGGGAGGATAAGCGCATATAGCCTCAGGTGAAGTTTCAACATTCCAAAAGTAAAACAGTTGAAAAAGGACGGAGCGTACAGTTAGAAATGTGATAAACACAAGAAACGAACCTCTATGAATGGATCAATATTGTACTACACTACTGGTCCTCTACTTCACTGATGCCTAACCTAGGCCATTGTGAAAGAGGAGGGGGCAGTTATACTGACAAGAAGGTTCGTTCACGTTAACGCCCCATTGATAGCTTTCGTTTTAGTCCTGGTAGGTATTTAGCCACTCTTTTCAGTAAACATGCCTGGTGGGAGTAATCGATTTAGTCGCCAGTGACGCAAGTATAAACCAAATGGTACTGGTTTACATGATACCAGTCGCTCTTGTAGCAAAAAACAAAATAAATAAATAACCGATTAAGATTTCTCACTGTCAAAAGGTATGCCTTTATTTTAAACTTTGCGAAGGTGCGGCGAAATTCGTTATAAATAAATTTTATTCTTTTATTTACTCAGAACAAAGTTTAATGATAAATAGACGTTCTGGATTGAAAGTTTATAATATTTCATTGCTATAATTCATCTATTTTAAACTAGTTTAAAGATTGACTTTAGGTTTAACATCGTAGCGTTGCAATTTCATTCCGGGAATCAGTGAAAAGCTTAACCTTATAAAATTTACTGAAGCTTAACAAATTGTATATGGATATGATGCATGCCACAAGCACATTATTAATAAATGATTTTGCTATCAAATAAAGCTCTCATTTACTTCAAAGGGAAATTATGCTGAAAAATTTAGCTATATTATGACGTAATATTATACAGTACAATAGATTTAGTGTCACTTTTCAATAAACAATGCAAATTTAAAACATTTTGTCTTATAATTTGTGCCCAGTATTATTATGGTGTTATATATACACTTTTATCTATTTTTTTGGTTATATTATGATCTAACAAATGTTATTGAGTAGATATTTTTGTAATCTTTACAATTTTCTTAAAGTTTTTACTTATCGAATACATTAAAAAAAAAAAAAACACAATCATATTTTGCTTGTGGTGATTTATAATTAGATTTCTTGTTTGAATATATTTTATATATATCTAATACAAATGATATCAACTTTGTTCTTGAAATAGTAAAGTTTTGAAATCAGTTGAAAAGCAAAACCTGCGAAAATTAGTTATTTCTGCATATTTTTCCAATATTTGGTAAAAGTATTTATTACCTTAAACCCTAACATTTCAAATAAAGTGCAATGTTTTTTTTGTTTTGTTTTTTTTTAAAAGAAAAATGAAGAATCAAACTGCTTTCAACACTGTCACCAAATTCACGAACCAACACTTTAATCTACTAAGGAAATTTACTGTAGTGAACTTGGAGCCTTAAACGCAACCAATTTGATTATTACCGCTACCTGGCATGGATTACTCCGAATATAAATAGTGTAAATAATAATAACTCATCTTAGAAATTCAGACTGGATAGGGATTTTCCAAGCATAGCTCGGATGTGGCAAAAGGCCGAAAGTAGGGGGCACATATTCAATATTTGAATTTCTGACTGGATAGTGTCAATATTTGAATTCGTGTCCAGTTCATTATAGATTGATTCAATGGAGAAAAAAAATTAAATTAATGTGAATGAATTGAATCAGCAGGAAAAAAAAAGAATATCTCAAATCAAAGTTGTGTACATATAAACGTACGCTTTATTTGCAAAAGACTTTTGAAATCTTAAGTTGATTCATAAATAATTTCCGCTTATGGTAACCAATTTTAGTGACGAATATACAGTGTAACCCGGATATAAGAAAAACTCGGATATAAGAGAGATTTTCTCTGGTCCCAAATTAGAGCCTGTGTTAATGTATATAAAATAGACCAAACTCGGATATAAGAGACTTCTTCTCCGGTCCCGACAACTCTCTTATATCCGGGTTACACTGTATCATAAAAACTAATCACACCTGGCAGTTAAGAATAAATTTGGAGTAGACTAACATATACCTTAGTTTTTGCATGGCGATTGCAGCGTACACAGATTTCTAAGAAAGCAAGAATAAGAAAGAATGTTAGAATTCGACTTGTCTCTTTTACTCAAATGCCATACTCACCCGACCCTGAACAAACCGACTTCTTCTCAGATCGCTGCAAAACGGCTTTCATGGGAAAACTTTCTGATGAAAATCAGATTTAAGTGTTAGAAAAATGTTTTTTTCTTTATTTATCTTGTATATTAATTACAAATAATACGAAACATATTTGAATAAAATGTAATTTTATTTTACTTTTGGAACGGGAATTATGATAGAACCTAATAAATACCAATAATAGTTGTCTACCATAATTGTAAATATTACATACTCTTGTCAATGATTAATTTTTTTACAAGGTGCCTCAGTTAATAGTTAATGATCTAGATTAGTTTAATTGTCAATACTGACTAATGAGTTCGATATTTAGTGTGTCGTCCATAATTGTGGCTTTGTGTCAACCTAAACTTAGTAAATGACATTATTTTTACAATATTTATCCAAAAAGAAAATTATATGTGAGCACGCCTAGACGTATCTGGAAATACGTCCCGGAAATGATGTGGGTGTGTCAACCTTAGGCTTGCCCGTCTCTTTAACATAAGCTAGAAACATTTGAATGTCATAGTCAAGCCGGTAGAACAACTAATTTCTATTAAAATCATAGTGAATCCTTTTTACTTTTCAGAATAGAATAAGCATAAATACATTTTATGTTCATCATGTGCATTCTCGTCACATGCATATTCGAAAAAAGAAAAAAAAAACAGACTAACATAATGAACTGAGTAAAAGATCAAAAGCATAACATTAAACAGATATATAGATAAATATATATTTTATTTGAAATGAAAATTTAAGGAGATGGATGTGGACAGTAATTATTCATAATTGCTGATATACAAGTATTTTTTTTTCTTTTTAGCAAATTCGCTTATCAAAATATTTTCTTTTGTTGTATCTAATGTCTACATACAAAGTTCCGCCAGAAAACACAGGGGATGTAAAATTGTGAAATAGCTTCCCCCGTGAAATGTATGCAAAATATTCGGTGAGATACGAGGAACTGTTTCAAATGATAATTCAACAGATTGATTAATCAGTTTAAATTCCTCGATTTTTAATCAATGTCACGACTCTTCAGGACGGACGCGATAAAGTTTTCCATAGATTCTTTTTCTTTATTTTCAGTTAAATACTATGACATTTTGGGGAGAATAGAATACGTAGCTGTTAGGAAATAGAAAGTACAAATCGAAGATACCAAAATTCAAACAAATACACAAATTTAAATATCTGGGAAGTGTATTAACAGGGAACGGAAAATGCGACACTGAAATCCGTAGATGCATTGGGATAGCCAAATATGTATTGTAGAAGCAGAAAAAACATTAAGAAATAATAAAAGAGCAATGGCCTGTTACGTGATATCTGTCCGCCTATATAACAGTGAATGATCAAAGATAAATAGACTTGAGGCAAAAAGGAATGTGATTATGTAGAAGGATGCTGAGGATATTATTGACAGAATATGTGAGCAACGAAGTTTTAAAGAAAATGGAAGCAAAAAGGATGCTTATATATAACATCAAGATGAGAGTTGAAATACCTAGGGCACATAATGAAGAAAGATCGCTTGGAAAATCTGATACTGACAGGACAGATCGAAAGCAAGAGCGGCAAGAAAACAACGCATAACATAGCGAGTTTGAACAAAATGAAATGGCAGAAGTTTTAGGAGACAACGAAAAGACAAAATTTATTAAGAGCTACAAAGAAACGCAAATTGTGGAAAGCCATAATCACCTACATCATGAAACTTCAGATCAAAATTCGCCTACACGTTAGTTTACAAGCTACTTTGTCGAGGTATTTGCTATTTAAAAAAACAACAAAAAAACGCTATTTAATTGTGACATAGGAAATTCAAATTTATTTTCGCAATGTAAAATTAATGTCCAATTTTTTCTATATTGATTATTGGCTTTCTTCTCAAATCAAACTGTTAGCCGAGCGAAGATTGTTTGAATAAAATTCTCTTGAGTAAATTGAGTTTAATTAAAAAATAATTAAATAAATAATAATTATCTGTCTATATCTCTGAGATGATGTATCATGATTATTTACATTAATCGGACTGTTATCCTCATCTTCATTGCCACATTCACAACGTTTCGGCCGTTGTACGCTCAGACCTTCAGGTGACAGAGATTTCTAACCGAACCCTTTCTTTCGTCCAGCGGCGTAGATTGTTCTAGTTCCACGTGCCATGTCTCTTCCAGATGTCTCAGTTACTTCCCTTTTAATTTAGTTCTTCAATTTTTTTTTAGTTCAACACTGCTGTAGCCTGGTATTGAACTCGCAACTCTTTGGGCCTAGTCAATGGATCTAACTAACACCTTTATCCACTGGTTCATGTGTCCTCAGGGATTCGGAGGTCTACTTATAAAATCAGGGTATATTAATCTAATCTATATAATAAATGCGAATGTCAGTGTGTCACACTTTTTCAACTTTACTCTTAGATGCCGTAGCCCAACATATCATACCATTTTGGAATCAAGCTGACTCCGTGAGCAAAGAACATTCCAGGCCGAATCCGGGTTCGCAATCCTAAATTTTTTGATTCCCAAGTTTTCATTACTGTGATTCTTTTAGGCAATGTTTTTACGTGATTTTTTTTTTTTTTTGCTACGAATTTTTTTGTACGATAACAATTTTTATAACTTTGGGAACAATTGAAATTAATTGCGAAATCCAGCGAAAGTCACCTATGAAATAAAAATAATTGTTTGTACGGATAGTAAAGACCTACATACATCAAATTGCCTTAAAGTAGCGACTGAAGAATTATCGTTGAACTTTTAAAAAGGTAATGTTAAATATTAATGCAATACTTAAATGCAGCGATCAATTTTGAGTTTTTCTGTAGTTTATTGTTGCCTATCGGAACTACTTTTCCCTACCTATTGTGATGAAGGCCCAATCAAGAGCCAGCTTAAATGTAGCCCAATAGGACGGCTTTTAAGCTATTATTAATATATACAAATATTAGAAACGTTTGCAGAAATACCTCCTGTCCTTTTTTAAAAACATGAAAGATAATTTTTCTTCACAACAGATGCTTAGCAACACAAAGGTTGAGGCTTCAGAATGTAGTCTTACAAACGTGATGATCACCGTTGAAGATTCTATAAAAGTGAGACTTTGTATTTAACAGTTTTTTTTAAGGACGATTACATTAAAACTTTTGTTATGGTTGAAGTGAAAATTGTTTTTTTTTGTTTTTTTTGTGTAGGATTATGAAGTGGCGCTGACCCGTTACAAAAGATTAATCTTCAGAATGTTTCAGTTTGTTCTAACCACATAAAGACGTTCGGAATTGATCATTTAATAGAAGTGAAGCGTATCTTTAACAAAAAGGATATAAATGAGGCGTGTATAAGTAATACAGTGTGGTTAAATGAAGTAAAATGAAATCTTTTTTATAAAACGACCTCCGCTTGACTCCCAAAGAAAATCAGTGACTTGTCTTCGACTATAAAATTGTATATTGAGAGAAAAGTAGACCATTATGAAAGACAACTTTATAATCTGAATACATTTTGATCTGGTTCACTGCATTATCCGTTTTAGCCATAGTTACTTTTTATTGTATTCTTTTCAAACATTGTTTGCTTGTGTTTTTATTTCATTGTTCTTTTAATTCAGTTTTCCCCGCCTTTGTTGTTTTGTCTTGTTTCTTTTGGCGTCGTCTCCTGTCTTCAAATGTCTGCCGAAATCACTTACTTTCTGGTACTGTTAACCTGATTAGGTGAAGCAACCCAGATTAACCTACTCCCAGAATACACACAGGCATAATTTAATCTAGTACAGAATAAATCCTGAGATATTACTTTGGCTATCTTATTTCATACCCAGGGGTATAAAATAGTCTAGCTTAGGTCAGTTTAAACCCACCTTGTATCAACAACGGTTTTTTTTTTATAAAGTACAATGTTATGGCTTCAGTCTATAAACTGGTAACAATGAGATCGCTAAAAAAAAAAAAGCGTAGCAGGATGAAAAAGACTCCAAACTTGACGAAAACAAAATTTTATCGTCTAAATACTTATGTTATTATTAAGAGGAAAGATCAAAGTTTACTTCAATTATTTAAAAAAAAAATGTCCTCCTTAGAAGTGAGCAAGAATTATCACATCCTCGCAAGGAGATCGAACGTTCGACGAAAGAACCGAGACCACATACCCCATGATGCGACCGACATTAAATTGTCGAAATTCAAAATCTAACAGTCATTTTACGTGTGAAAAATGTAATTTCCCATTCTTATCAGACGTTACTAATTAATTTACCGCATCATAAAGGAGGAATTAATGGCTACGAGTGTTGAAATTTCACAGAAAAATCACTGGATGTGACAAATATAGAACTGAGAACATACTCTTCGGTGTCAAATTATAGGTCCCATTTAATATTGCCTACAGTTGATCTAATGGACAGATACCTACTGAAGATTAGTGTGTAGAACGACCGAATATTTTGCGTATATATATATATATATATATATATATATATATATATAGGGAAAAAGTAAAAACCAATAAGGAAATAGTGTAAAGTGAAATATTCTACATGTACTCACAGACGGGTACATGCATACGAACGCACACTTACACTATAAACGAAAAACCCAAAAAAACTTGCAATGAAAAGTGCATATAAAAAGAAAATCGAGAAGTACAAACAGTCAATTGCGTGTGCCCTTGACGAGTGTAGGAATGATTCCCAGAGAGTCCACCTACAAAACTCTAAAGGTAACATCAATCAGCTAAGTGACAACAATTTTATTTTAATTGTCTGTCTTTCTCTCTCATATATATATATATATATATATATATATATATATATATATATATATATATATATATATTGTGTGTATTTAGGCAGCATCTTTTCATTCATACACGTTTCATTAAATAATATAGACAAGTGTTGTCTATTTTATGTAAATTTTTCGTAACATCTGATAAGTTTAATAACATTATCGTTGAACGAAGAAAGAAATTCACAATATTGATCCATATATATTTTTTTTTTTAAATACAATCTAATCTTTCGGAAATGTAATTTCCTCCAGTGATACGAGAGAGGCGTTAATATAATGTTAATAAGTAATTTGAATACCAACCGAATTATTTGTTACTTTGACACCAGAATGAATTTACAATAAATTTTATATCAGCAGAATTTCTTAGGAATTTAATTTTTTAATTTTTTTTTTCACCCAAAGCAAGACGAAGGCGCAAGGAGGCTACTGAAAGAGAAGGAAAAAAAATTAAAGGATTCTGAAGCCAAGAGGTAAACCTCTACTCGCGTTCCAAAAGCCGGGGAGGAGTGCGAACCGGACAAAATTGAGAAAAAATAAATAGTAAATAAAATTTCAAAGCTTAGACGGAGTCGTTAGAAGTTTAAAGTTGAAGTAGACTTTAGAATGAAGCAGAAACCCAATCTAAAACAGGAAACAAGGGATAAAACTTTGCACCTGTTGAAAAACAAAACAAAAACAGGGAAGTTATTTTAAGTCATATTCAGTATCCTCTAAAGTCAAAATCTTACCTTCACTTTCGCACAAATATCTTTGGGAAAGGTATGAATTCATCTCTTCTCTAAGTTGACGGTTAAGTAGCAGGATAGACTGGGCTCTCTAGACTTGTTTAGCAAACATTTTGGATAAACATAAAAACATCTATTCCCCCAACAGATTGTACCGCTCGTGAATATAACGTTTACTTTTAAGTCCAATATATTAGCAAAGTTTTGTTTATATATTATATAAGTAAAACAATCAGTCATTAACTACAAATGTGGAATCAGTGAACTCAACTTCGGGCCGAGTCCATTTTGTTCACTCGGCACTAATTCCTTTGGAAAAAAAAGGTAGGAATACATCTTCCTACAGCTATAGGTCAAATACAAGAGTAGACTGGGTTTTCTAAATCGGATGCAGCCAGGCGAGGAGATGAAAAACTAGGAATCCACACTTCCGCTAAAACTATACCATTATTTCACAAGATACTAGAACCCGATAAACCTGAATTAACCGCATGATTTCTCATCCCAGAAGAACGCATCTTTTTGACTTGGAACTGATTAAGAAATTTTCCAAACTTTGTCATAATTCATTCCTTCCTTAATAAAAATAGAAGCAGTAATGTTTATCGGCAGAGCATATATTAGATTTAGCAGAGAAATTAAACTTTCCATCGAAAGCTTTATGCATGCGATATCAACCTGTTAATTGTAGTGAAGAATAAGTCGACTGCACCTCTATGCAGAGGGGCAAGCCCCAAAAGAGGCCACTTTTTTATATACTGTACCTAAGTCTACCAGTTATACTCTAGCGCAATCCAAACCTATATCTACCTTTCTATTGTTTATTAAAATGGCATAATCCACCATTAAATGACCTGGGGAAAGTCTGATATGCCGTAAAAAATCCCAGCGAAAAAAAAAAAAAAAAAAAAAAAAACAGAAAAAAAAACAAACATAATACCAAATCTAGACATACGATAGAATTAGAATTCATGAAATAACCGCGAATGTGGTTCAATAAGCCGATAGCTTGACATTAAATGAATTTTGATCTGGAATTTTCATTGTATAAAGTTTGATCTGTGTTATTAATATTCACCGCTAGATTAAGAGCATTGATAAGAAATGAAATTGTTAAATATTGTTTGTAAAATAAATCCTTGTTACTTCAGATGGAAGATTCTGAAATTTTGTTTAGTGAAATAGACTTTGTAATCTACTACTGAAACCGAAGATAAAAATAATTGTGAATATAATATATATATATATATATATATATATGAAGAAATATAGTCTTAAGGTGTGCTATATTTATGGGATAAAGTGCTCGATATCAGAGAGAGCGTGTGTAAATATAAAAGTGAATATATATATATATATATATATATATATATATATCGTCTACAATTTTTTAGATAAAGAATTAGCATTTTAATTAATTTTTGACAACTCTTTCATCTTATCTCGGTAGGTTTTTTATCACAACTATAAGATCGTTATTCTACAACCGTTAGAAATAGTGTGGATCTGAAATAAACAATAGCTTTAGGCAACATTTAAATCTATTTCCTTCACCTTCAACAGCCCTTCCGTGACATCACTGTTACTTTTTTGGCTATGAAGCACAAAAAGACCTTATTTCTCCGATTGCTACAATGGCCTCTTCTTGTTTAGTAGTTACGCTAGCAGTATTGCATTCCATAGTCTGCCTATTGTTTTGGAGAAGCATCCATAATGCTTTTTCTTGTCTTTCATCTTACTACTCCACTTTTCATTGAAATTTCCAGATTGTTATTCGACGACTTTGAATAATAATCACCATGGATTGAAAATAATGAATACTCCTCCCTCCACTCGAGATTCTTAGGTATAATGATCGCAAAATAGCCATTTGAGAACTACGATGAAAAGTAGCAGAGATAAGATGAAATTAAGTATATATATATTTTTATTGTGTGTATTTAGGCAGCATCTTTTCATTCATACACGTTTCATTAAATAATATAGACAACTCTTTTCATAACGTCTAATAAGTTTAATAACATTATCATTGAACGAAGAAAGAAATTCACAATATTGATCCATATTTTTTAATACAATCTAAGCTTTCGGCTGACATAAGCCATTATCAAAGATGTCAATGACAACATATTAAGCAATATACGGACAAGACAGTGATGACAGTCTGTGAATGTTTACATAGATGATCTCTAAGCAACGATAAACACGTGCTTATAAGACGCTAGAAGCGAAAATCGCACCGCATCTCATGACGTCACACATGACTACGCGAAAGTGAATTGGAGAAGTATGAAGTATGGAAAGCCGTTGGCACAAACCAATGGCCTCCGTCACCAACTACAGACATTTAAGGATATTTGTAGAAATTCCATAGTTGATTTTGTTTAGGTTGGGTTTCAACTGTTTATTGTATAATGCTTCAAGGATTTTTAGTTTTTGTCTATTGTTTTCATGTCGAAGTATAATTGTGTTTTCGAAATGTATTTTACGGAATTGTGTGTGCGGGCAGGCATGTTGTTTTAAATGCCTTAAATGTCTGTAGTTGGCTTGTCCACAGCCATGTGAATATATATTTGTTGTGGGTTGAATGATTTTATTTAGCGACATATTAACCTCTCCGGGTTATTTAATGCCGAAATCTGAGTATTTTAAACAATTTTATGGCTTTAAATAAATATATTGTGAACGTAATTGCATGCCTTCAACTACAGATGAAATGCATTGTTGCTCTTTTTTTTTTATATAAAAATGTATTACTGGTATTTTTACTATAAAATTTATTTTTATGTTTTCATACAGTTTTGTTTTGTTGGGGGGGCACTATCTACCCATAGCTGGGACCCTAAAAGCTGCTGTCACCAAGCGTCAGGGTGGACCAGTGAACAACATCAATTAAGAGATGGTTCTACGCTCCGCAAAAACCTCCAATCTCTCGATCAGAGGACTTGCTGCCGGATGTAGTTTAACTTCATACCCAGGATTACATATATTAGTGACATGATATTTCAGTTTGTGCCTTGCGTCCAGGTGCTGGTGACGGTTCTATTTTCATTTTAAGTTGATTCGCCTGATATTGAAGACACACCATGCAGATTTCTAAATAAAGCAATGTCTGCGGCTTCCTGTGTAATTTTAGGAAAATGTATTTGGCACTCTGCTTCTCTTAACTTTGGCTTGAATGCTTTATAAATGTATGATAGATATAAAAACAAAACAAAGCTCAAGGAAAAATTGGTGTCTGTGAGAAGAATGAAAAAGGATATTATTTTCAGAATTAATTTTGTCACCAATATATGGTAAGATGGTCGTAACTATAAAATGTTGGTAAATCCTAACTATAGCACATAATTAGGACTTTTTTAATTTAACATGAAGCATCTAATAATTAGAAAATAATGTTTTGTGAAATAATTTCGAACATACGAAACAGAATATTATGCACACAAGAAGTACCCATCACCATTATTTGGTGACAGCGTTTGAGATTAGGAAAAATACTTTGGCGGTCTCAAAAGATATCTTCTCTAAAAAACCTTTATTGATACCAAGCAATTTTTTTACAAAATGTTTGGTTAAAGAAGTAGCCCCCACATGATCCTATTCTGGTTTTCGGTTGGCAGTCATTGTGCTAAAAGGTGGTACCGAAAATTATTAAAGCATTGGGGTGCGATTGGTAACCACAAACACATTAATAATAAGCAGTGACTGTTACACCTATCGTGAACTAAAGCCAGGTCAATTTTCAAATAAATCATACATCTGGCAGTTTGATATGGAGCCAGAATCGCTTGCCAGTTTTTTCTGTTATTAATTAACTCACTCTGGCACAGGAAGAGACAACATCTCTCTATATGTAGTAATTAATCATTTTATTAAACTCATTTACAAGGTCCAAAGGAATATTAACCAAATAGGGATATGAAATCAATTGCAGCTTTGTTGGCCGAAAAATCTTTAGGAAAGAAAAACCTTTTGTTAATAGTTCGTTTTAAATGAGAATTACCCATATCTGACGGGAGTGCAAAGATTGCAAAGGACAAACATTTGAAGAAATGCATTTACTACATACAGAAGAATAGGGTAGATGTAATTTATGTTGTCATACAACCAAACACTGATGTATCAAAGAAACACGCCCTCGTTTATTTCACTAATAAGATCTATTGTGCTCACAATTATTTTCCAATATGGCGGCAACAATGTCGGCAGTTTTTTACAGATTTTTTTAATTAGACAGAAAACTATTTCTTTTTTTTAAAATAAAAAATGTAGATAGAGAAATAGAAACATTTTATATAATATACAAAATAAAAAAAAATGGTGTCTGTGGATAACAAGCCACGAAGCTTTGAAATTGGATATTACTATTTTTACAGAACAAATGACTGATTTTATCACAATGTAGGTAGTACGGTAGAATCAACATTTAACATAATTCAAAACCTTGCCTTTATACAGTTTCTTTTATATAAATTATTTAAAAAAACCCTTACGCTCAGTAAGCATAATGTATTTATCTACAACATAGATATTGTTCTGAAACACCTGCTGCGTTTATCAAATTTTGGTTTTTAACATTGAATCGTGCACAGCCCTGTGAAGAAACGTAATCTCATGCGATATATACACAAAATAAAGGCGACTACACAATGAGATGCAATTGCTTGTATAATGTTTCAACGCGCTATGTAATCAAGTATAAACAAGTAAGGAATTTCACTAACTTGACAATCGTTTCGCTATCAGTTTCTCCGGGGAATTTAATAGGTGTATCAAACGAAAATCATTGATATTCGTAAATTTAATACATATATAATTCACAGTGATAAATATATATAGATATTAAAAAAAGTACAATTAATACAGTTACGTCAGTTAACATGTGCGCTGCGGTGTAATGTATGACAGGTCGGACTGTGAAATCGGAGAGCCGGGTTCGTTACATTCACTTACACACACATATGTAGGTATGAATCCATCTCTTCTACTCCCAGTTGTGTTGGGTAGCATGACAGATTAACCGGGTGGTAACCAGTCTACCGTAGAAAGAACCGGCAACCTACTGCGGGAAAATCTTTACGTCATTTACGTCACTTAACTGACTGAAGTTAAAGATATATTAGTAAAGATTCGGGAATAGACATTAATAATGAAGAGCATTTTTTTAATCTCCCTCTCAACAAATTTTCAAATTTTCAATCTATTAAATGAAATACTTAAGACTTGTGAAACTTGTGGACTAATTACACTCACTGAACCGAGAAGTAAACAGTTCGTATATAAATTTATTTTATGCAGATAGCCGCGTGCGTTTATCTTCTAAGAGGATATGTTCTAAGTCAAACATTATCTGCACTTTCGCCATAACATAGCTTTAAGCTTTTCACACTGTCTTCTGCTCGTGCGTGCTTATAGTGGGTATGGTTGTGGTCACGTGATCGAAGCTTGTGTTTGATCGCGCCAGTTTTCTTGCTGTTGTTACAGTGTAAACATGGCCGCTCCGTTAGCAGTGTGAACGAAAAAGGAACAAACAGCAGTGATCCGAATTTGCAGAGAACATGCTACCTTATCGATGGTAACTTGCCGATTCGCCATTAGCATTTCTCGTGCTTGTTGAATCTCCTCGTCATTGGTGGAGGTTGACGGGCGTTCCACCCCTTCTTCATGCATCACACTAGTCCGGGCCCCTTTTTAAACTTCTCGATCCACTCATACACACTTGTTCGCGGTATTGTCACTGTATTGTGTTAAAACTTGATTTAAAACCTGTGTTAAATTAGAGAGCCGAGTTCCAGTTACCGTTCGGATTATTATATTCACTTACGTAAAAATACCATGTAAAATATTCACAGCAGTAATAAAGAACCAAGAGAATTCACCATGTCAAATCACACTGCTGCTTTATGGAAGCCGCCATCTTAATTAAACTTATTCACTCTCTATATTCAAGCAGTATTAAAGTCAATTGGGAAAGTTATGAATCCACCTCTTTCATGTTAAACTTAGAAGACATAGAAATGGGGTATGCCCTGTTGGCTGGGGCTTCAAAATACACCGAATGCACCTCTGCAGAAGGGTAAAACTCCACAATAGGGCCACCTGTTTGCCGTGGGTGTCGACCCCGATGCTTGGAGACTGGATCCTGGTGGTTGACGGTTTCGTTGGTCAGGGTTAGGTACTTCCGATTCCCAACCAACACTTTGGCCCTTACCTGGACTAGACGGGCGGTCAAAGAGGCCTATAACGATACCAAATTGAGTACTTTAGGGAAACGTTACCCAAATGAACTATTGGATGAATAACGACTCGACCTAATGTATAGGCGTTAGAAGGCGCTGGCTGAGGATCAATCGGTTCGTAGAGACATTTAGGCTTGGACATTAATCCTTCAATTAGTTCACTGAAAAATTGGATAGTGCAACGAATGTGGTAACAGGTATTCCGAGTCTCTCACAAATACGAGTATACTGGTTTGTGTAGCACTGACCTGTCAAAGCGATTGGGTTTCCACCTTGACATGTCCTATCATTAGGCTCCGAGGTGGGTGGGTAGCACAGGCAATGAAATGTAATTAATATGAATTATAAATCAAAATAAATAAAAAAAGCCCAAGCGTTACCTTTCGGACTAAGATTCTAAAGAAGAAACTAATACGGATTTCCGAGATATTTTGTGCTCGAGTCTTTGGCGGAAACGCCTTTGTCGAGATTAGTTCCTCAATCAAGAAAGGGTACAATGTCCAGTCGGATTAATCCGAAATCAGTTAGAAAAATGAGAGACGACAATTTGATGGTGGAGGTTGAAACCAGGAAATCTATATTGAAAAATGAAGATTTTTCACAATGTGAATATTAAAACTTTCCCTTACAAAAGATTGAATACATCAAGATTAGATGTAAAGAGCTCTCTCTGGTCACACCAGAATAAATTTCATCTGCCTTGGGTAACCAGGGAGTCTCTGGTTACCGAACGATCTCTATTATAAGAAATGGTGAAAAATTATTTACGGATTCATACATTTCGATTATGTCCAGTCTGCAATCGAATCCATGTGTTGTTATTCTGTTACGCAAGGTGATGCCGAGCATGATTCGCTCCATTTTACGTTTGGTCACTGCAAGAGATTCTTCAGTTGTGGTGATGAGCGCCCATGTGTCATTTCTATATGTCATCACTGGAGAACATATTCATTAAACAACTTTCTCTTGAAGATGTGTAGAAATATGTAAATGCGAAAATCTTAAATTATTTTTATTTTGTATCGGTTTCCTTTTGTCTCGTAAGATAACCGAGTATGCACCAAGAATTGGCCTCGTCTGTGGCAGAGTTGCAATCATCTGCTGTGACTGTACAATCCGAATTTGGGGCGACAAGATCTAATATCTTTGTTGCACATGAAAGCGACATCTGGCCGAATAAGTGTTGATGCTACTTTCTGTCCTTTGCCCTTTTTTCTGCCTTCAAATGTTCCCACACGTCTGAAGGCCTGTTTATTCCCCAGCTGCTGCACAGTGCTGTGTCGATTTCCAAGACCGCTGGATTAATGACATTTACATTCATTTCGCGTTTAAAAGGACAGATCGTTCAGCAGATCTTTTAGGAAACGACTGTTCTGTATGCTGGTGACATGGCATAGTCAGCAAGAGAATCTTTTAGGAAATCAAGATAAACAGTCCTAAGTGAACGCAATGAAAACTTCGCTTGTTATAATTTTTAACGATCAATATAAAGGAAAACACGTCCCTAATGGTGTTTTGACAAAATATAGTTAAAAGGTGACAACTTGAATGATAACTATTAAAATTCATATACGAGAGAATGGTGAATAATATATATAATATATATTTATGAAACCAACTTGAATTATTCCATTGCTACCAATGGATTCTTGGTTTCGAATTATCTTCCTCTCTGGCGAAAAGATGCCAGCATTCACATGCATGGCCTTAGAGGTTACATACGGGTTAATCTTCCAATGACCAGGGAATTGTAGCTCAAACCCGTTGTCTACTCTTTCATGTGCTTCCGTCTTACGCTACTAAACTCTCAGCTATTTTTTTTTCGTTTATCGATCTTCCACTTCCCAAGAATGAAGTATTATACGCAATCGCTGAGGGTATAGAAAAAGCAATTTCTCTCCATCTGCGAACATCTTTGTCTTCGGTGATTTTAATGACACGTGATTGAAACCGTGTAAAGATACTGATGTTGCCAGTATGCGGACATTAAATTTTTACCATTGCCCAATTCCTTACACAAATCGCTGATTCCCTTACTCTTTTCCCTAGCCAAACCGAGCAAGAGACTTCTCCACTGGATTTATTTCTTACCTCGCGTTTGTCGAGCTTTGCAATATTGCCCTTTTGGGTACTTGGACAATTCTGTGGTAGCTATCGATAACTCCTTCCAAGAATCCATTAAAATAGAAACCCCCTATCCATAAGACCTCTTTCTGTTACCAGCATGTTGATTAGGACATAGCTGTATTAAAGTTACAGCAACCGCCGTCTGTCTAACTCTCTGCATTAGCAGGGAGGAACCCGGACGAAGCTTTGTCGAAGGGCAAGGTTTCGTTCGGGGAGGTTGACAGCTCTCAAACCCGCCTAGGCGGGTGCGAAGGCTATATTTTTGGCCGGGCCTACGGGTTCGGATGACCCACTTTAAACTCGGCCTTGTGCCACATGCTACCCCACGTGGGGGGGACAGCTAAATATAGCATGTTGATTAGGACTCATTCCGGGATTTTCTACGTGATGCCCCCTGGACTGATATATTTAACCTCCCAATTGAAAATTGTGTCACTGCGGTTCCTTCTTGGTTCAAAAATGAAATAGATGCTTTCATCCCTTTTCGGAAATACCAGGTGAAACCACAATCCTCTCCATGGCTCACACCAGTATATACGGCTAACATAGCACACAGGAACTACTATTTTCGGCTATATCAGTCTGATAACTCTCGTCATAACAAGTAACTATTCGCTACTCCTCGTTGTAAATACTGTTTGCCGAAAGAATGAGGCACCGTATAGTCTCCAACAACTTTGGCTCTCATGATTACTGGCGGCTCTCTAATAGGGTAATAAATAGGTGTAAGGGCTCTGTCCACCCCCCTTTTCGATCAATTTGAGGTGTTATCATCATCTACTGATAAAGCTGAATGCTTTGGGCATACATTCTGATAAAACTCTACTCTTGACTCATAATGATTAACCCTGCCTAACTTCCCACTTATAACTGATTATCTGCTGAGTGATATACATATAATCCTTTCCATTGTTTCTGCTATCATCTCTAACCTTGATCCCCCACAAAGCATGAAGGCCCGATGGTAATCCCTGTACTAGTCATTAAGGGGTGTGTTTCCGAATTGGCGCCTGTTTTCTCTGAACTATATAATAAATGCCTCGCTGCCTCCTACTTTCCTGTCTGGTGGAAGTCATCGTCCGTTGTTCCAGTTTTTAAGAGCCGCTAGACCCATCCAGCTATCCTCCTTCTGCTTCTTTTTGGGAAACTTCTAGAGGCCATAAACAATGCTGAATTGGTTCATCATCAATGTCCCTTGTTTACTTACGTTTTCAGAATCAGCGTCTTCCTAAATAAGAATTTATATTTCTTATTTCCAACCGTATTTTCAATCTGAAATGTTAATCTTGGACTAATTTCAAATTCGAAATTAAACTACAATTCTTTTAAATAATTTAACGACAATAATATCCCACCCCAACAATAAAGTATTTTCGCGAGAAGCAAAAAATTAAAAAAGAAAGAAAGAAATGTCAACCCAAAATAAAAATAGAAAAATAACTCCAGCACTTGGAAACTGCTTCGGCATGAAACTCGGAATTATGCAATTAATGTAAAATATTATGTATATTTCTTAATATATATTAAATAACTCTGTTATTTTACATTGAGCACCGTTTTTTTTTTATATGTTTTATCAGTCGTTCGTATACCTACCTATATTTTCCCATTGGGTTATACACACACATATATAAGGGAGGGAATGTTTGTTTAAATATTTTAGATTTATCATGTCTATTTATTCTTGTTTTAATCGTTTCAAACCAACGATTTCTTTTCTTGGTCGCTGTAGAAATTAAGAAAAAAAATCAAGAATATTCTTTAAAATTATTTTTAGTTTCTCAAGAAGTTTCAGTCTCATCTGAGACCATCTTCAGTGGTTGTATATCATTGGATATATTATGCGTTAACACCATAATTTCAAAATATTTTTTACCAGTAAGAATTTTTTTTTTAAAGTTTTTTTTAATTGTAGTAATTTAATTTCGTATTTTTTATATAACAGTTTGCTTCTACAAACATTTAAGTAATTTGTTGTTACACTCGTAATTGACTTGATTTAACTTTGGCCACAATTCCCTTATATAAAAGGCTTCCAAAATTTTAAGATTTAGCTTATTATTATCTTTATCGAACACTGCTGTATTTCCGACTAATGTGTGTAAACCGTGAAATATATATATATATATATATATATATATATATATATATACAGCTGATTGGAAACTGTTGAAAGAAAGTGGAACATTTTATTCCACTGATATAAGCCGAGGTTATTACGCAAATTTTGAAGACTCAAATTACTGTTATATTTATCATCTCGCCTAATATTTTTCAATGCAAATTCAGACAAAATTCCGTCTACTGCAAAATAATTATTTCTGTTTAAGTCATTGCATCTTGCCAAGTACACTTTTCTTCAACTGAAATTTGAGGACATGGGTTCACTTCAAATCGTGATCATGTCAATCAGGTAACGAAATCTAAACCACTGTTAACTGACATGCCATTTTGTGTGATCAGTCGGCTGTAACTGACAAGATACCTTGTATATTCTTTTTATCTTTCATTTTTTTTATGTTGTTGGTGTTGGCGGGGTCTGTGTATCTGGTGACCTGGAACATTCCTCATCTTTATGCAAAAGCTTGAATGACACAATTTACAGCTTAATACGAAACAAGTGACAAAAGAAAACCAGATCGGTTACAGTAGAACATTCAACTCACTTCAACGTCATGCTGATCCTCATATTGTTTTAAATGAGAATTACGCAAGAACCTCAGTCTGTCATTATCAAAGCCTATATCAATATATAAGGTTAATATACTTAAGCTTTCAGCCAATTGTGCGCGTGAGGGCATGCGTGTCTGTCTTTGAAAAGGGAAAAGGCGGTTTATTTTTCTCAGCATGTGTCGACTAAAAATAATAAAAAAAATAACTGAAGAATGTGGACGATGATTCGAACACTACCGAAAGAAATATTTTCTTTATCACTTTCTATTTCAGAGACCGTTATTTAAATATTTATTGTTTAAAAACACACGGATGTCTACTCTAATTACGAATTATCATTTTTTTTCATCACGTCACTCGAAGCAAAACAATAAGGCCACTAAAACGTAAAGGGTTACAAACATGATTTTGAGCAGATGATAGTATCCAATATTTCTAGAAAAATTTACACAGCGTAATTACCTTAATTTAATACAATGAACCGACAGTTTTTGACGAATACACTTACCCGTATGTAATTGGTGTTCGTTTCTTGTGTTGGCAGTTTTCTTCCTCTCTCCAAAGATGCGACACATCGAACGATCACTTCGTACTCGGCTTCCAAATTTGGTTTCTGTTTGTTCACTTATTTTTGAGGGAAACTTTTGAGTTTATGAGAATCCCATATTTCATTTTCAGAAATTATTTTGGCGATGATTTTTGTTTCTTGTGAAAAAGAAGGGATTCTTTTTATTTTTTTGTTCATCGCAAATAATTCACTTCTATTAGAAACAAATTTAAAATCATGTCCAAGACTTTGGAAATGCTTACTAATATAAAATATTCATAAAGAAAGATATAAACCCCCACAAGGAAGATTGGCGTAGCAATTTTTTACGTGTATTTAAGCAGTACTAAGATAAACTTAATATAGTTTTAGAAACCATGGTTCTAATTCAAAGGTTAAATTGACACGTCATGCTATTCTTAAATTAGATTACATTGGTATCTATCATTACATTGCTAGTAGCAGTAATCTCAAAAGCATTTCGTTGTTTCGTAAGAGAAAGTAAAATTCATTACTTTTGATGGATAATAAAAACCCAATCATAAAAATTGCATTTATATAATACGTAAGTCACTGAGAGATGGAACAATTATTTTCTAAGCAAAGCTAACTTTGACATAAGCATATATATATATATATATATATATATATATAGGACAGTCAATAACTATCACACCTTCAATGTTTTGGAAGACACGCTACCTATTACACTGTGGACATGCGCTATCACATCGAGTAATCGTTAGCCAGAATAATCCGGTTAGCCATTATTAGTGAGATCTGTCTTCCCTGGCGGTACATCTTCCAATCACACGCCAATAATAATCAAGCAGATTCCACCAGAAATTAAACGCAGCTTATCTGAAAATTCTTCCAGTGAAACCATTTTCAACGAAGTCAAAATAGATTATAAAACAGTCCTGAAAGATTTTGGAAACATTTGCATACACACGACATTGTACAAAAATATCCCCTCGTGACGATATTCAACAGAAACAGTAAAAATCAGCTACAGCTGCAGAGAAAACATGGCACACTGTAAAAAATCAAATGAGGAAGAAAAATATGCATAAACGTCATTGAAAGACCCTGGAAACAGAAACTATACACGCTTCTTTTAAAAGTAATAAATACTCGAATAGAACAATTCTTTCTAAACATATTATAATTTAAAAAAACAAAAAACAAACAAAAAAACAAATTACACAAAAATATCATGGAAAATAATGAAAATATCAGCATACAACAATAAATCTCAAAACTGTAAACTCGTCCGGAAGAGAAAATAACTATAATCCCCTTCACAGATCAACACAAATGGCTGAATAAATGATCAAAACTTATTTCAAAATGCAGACACGAAAACACATTATACTAAGTTACTTAAAAATCAAAAACTAAAAACAAATACCTTGTAAAATATCAGCATGAAAAATGCAAATATAAACATAATACAATGTAGATAATATACTTTGAAGGTAGTCAATAATTTTAGCTAATTAAAAAAATGAAAAATGAAAAACTCCAGTACGGAAAAAAATCTAAAATAAATTAAGTAAACGAGCAAATAAACGAACTACAAATGCACAGTAAATATAAATAACCACATTTGGAAGGACAATTTTTTGTACCCAAAAGCCTCTAGAACAATTTGAAATATAACAGTAACGGCCTAACCAACAACTGTTTAGATAATACAATAGACCTTGCTACTCATAATACACCATTATCCAGTATATATAGACAGACGAGTCAACACACGTGATGCGAAGATTGCGTCCAAGCATAAAAGATTGTCGCTGGTCTGTGTTGACCTCAGTGTCGACTTTATATATATATATATATATATATATATATATATAAAAAAAAAAAACGTTCGATCCTTGCCGAAAGATATTTTCTTTAATATTATTCTCAATTGCACAGGGTTGTAGCTGACAATTACTCTTTACACAATAGGAAGGTCTCTTCAAAATTCATGTATCAACTAAATATAGCGTTTATCGTAATAAAATTGATTTTTTTTTTTTACAGCTTTACCCTTAGTAGGTTATTTAAAATCAAATCACATTTTGGATTGTAGGATGCTGCTTACAGTACACGGTATTGTAATAAGAAATAATGTCGAAATAAACATCCCTTAACTCCTTTATTTATATATATTAGTGAGTATGTGTGTACGTACCGTAATTCTACGCGCTTCGTTTTGGGGATTAATATACATATGTAGAAACTTGTATTAATTCGAGAAACTTTTTTTAAAACTTTCGTCAACATATCTGTTGCTGTTGAGAATTAAATAAGAAATTAGTCAAAATAGCGGACAGTGTTGTGCCTGTTTTGAGGGATGCGGATTTTTTCCGAAAACAGCGTAAGTTTTTCCTTCAGTTATCTCGAACATTCAGGCCGATAGGTGAAAATAAATACACCGTTTAATATATAAACGAAGTGCCTACTCAAATACGACTATCCACTATTAATACTTTTAATGTGATTATATATATATATATATATATATATATATATATATATATATCGGACTGCTGTCGGTTTCGAAATATGATGATCTGACAACCTATATATATATATATATATATATATATATATATAGGCTTTTACACACTTTATATTCGGGCTATTTTCCTCATCTTTGTTGTTATCACAACATATTAGCCGTTGTGCATTCCGACCTTCTTCAGGTGTATATCGGTCTGGATCAACTACAGGGAATTCTAAACTGAATCCTTTATTTCATCTACGGGACTATACTGTTCCTGTTCCACTTCTCATGTATAGTGGGTATCGTCTATTGCTTATTTTTATTTCGTACTGTTCAGTTATTGCTTGCCTGTTTCCACGGAGTCCAAGTACACACTGCCAGACCAAGAAATTGAACTCACATTCAATACTTTAACCACTAGGCTAATGTCTATGGGGCTGTATCTATATATGACTGTATTCGTTGAATATGTTTATTTCTGACATTTACCTATAAGTCAGCTATTGCATTGACAATTACACATTACACTAATTTTGCACTAAATCATGTATGTGCA
This sequence comes from Acanthosepion pharaonis, assembly GCA_903632075.3. Classification (NCBI taxonomy): domain Eukaryota; kingdom Metazoa; phylum Mollusca; class Cephalopoda; order Sepiida; family Sepiidae; genus Acanthosepion; species Acanthosepion pharaonis. The sequence goes on from CAHIKZ030005605.1 coordinate 269,261, forward strand.
ATTATATAACTAATGATTATAATGAAGTTAATGCATGCAAATTGAAATATGCCACAAAATTAAAAAAATAAATTGTTACAAAACGAAAAAATGAATAAAATCGGATAATATATTGATAAGTGACTTATAAATTCTGTGATCTACAATCACTCGTAAACCTTGCAGGGAATTTACATATTTTTCCGCGAAGACGACACAAAAAATTAGTTTTGATTATTGAATTGCATGTTGATATTAACAGATTACGCACACACGTCTTCCAGTAGTTAAGTAAAGTGTTAAAATATAGGGAAATATTGATAGAAAAGAAAAAGTACTAAAATGCTATTTAAATTTTAATCGCTTACATGATGGTGATGTATCGTAGAAATTAAAGTACTGAGAGAATAATTTGAACCGAAGAGTTCTTAACAGTTAAGTCCTATCTAATTTCATATATAGCAGTGAATACTGGACAATTTCGTCACTGATGAAAAGGAGACTTAGAGCGACAGAATTGGGGTTCTAACGACCAATGTCAAGAAAACCATTGACAGGATACGTAAGAAACGAAGAAGCTCTAAAGAAAATAGAAACTACAAAGAAACTGATACAATAAAAAAGACAATTGAAATTTCTGTGATACATCACGAAGAAAGCGGGACTAGAGAATTGAAAACTCACAGGACATATTGACGAAAAAAGCCGTAGAAAAAAACAAAAAATAAAAAAAACATACGTTTTATTAATTTATCCCAAGCAACGCGATAATGCCACTAAGATGGGCTACTGAGAGTGAAAGAGAATGAAAAAAAGACTTTAGAAGAAACTGGGTAGCCAATCCTAAACAGGAATCAAGGGATGAACAGGAACCAGACGATAGGCGAACTTATCTACTCCTATTGAAGGAAAAAAAAAGTAAATAAAATTTAAAGCGGCGACATTAAATGTATGGATTTGAAATATAATTTAGAAGGAACCGGAAACCCAATCCTAAACAGAAAACAAGAGATAAGCCTCAACTCCTGTGAAAAAACCGTGGAGGTGTGTGAACCAGACGATAGGTTTGTGTGAAGAATGAGAAAATAGGAATAAAACGCTATGGTTAAGGATAAAATGTTACTTACAGCAACAAAAGAAAGGAATTTGTGGAGCTCTATGTGTCTCGAAGAAAAATGTCCTTTATCGGATCTCGTAGACCGGCGTTAGAGAATCATTTACCAAATTTACTAAATCACATCACTTGAAGACTTTTAACGCCAATTAAAAACTCAAATGGATAGCAGATGCAACTCAAAGATGTTGGCATTTCACACTGCTTCAAAGAAAAGCTTTGGAAGAAAAGTTCCAAAAGTAGGAGAAAGAGTGATTAAAGACTTGAAAAAACTATTTTTCCGAGAAAATGTTTCAAGAGAAAGATTCTATAAATTTCAGCCAACGGTAACTAGTTCGGTTAATAAATACGGAATTTTTCCTTATAAAGAAACATCTAATCCAACAATAAAATTATAATGGCTCAGGTCCTGACTTGGCAGATAAAATAAAATGATAACGCAGGGAGATGACTTGCAGGTTATGTAGAAATACATGTGGGTTTGTATTATTCAGGTTGAATCAACGGCGCTATTTACTGAAGAGAAATGACATTTATCATGATCATGCAATTTGTGTACATATTTTGTTTCTCCAAAGTATTTTTTGACAAGAGAGAAAGAGAAAGAGCAAATGGAATAGCCCCTCAAAACAATATCTCTACATTCCAAAGGAAAGAGTAGAAAAATGCTGAGTCAAATACGTGTCAACTAAGTCACGGTGCAATTTTTATTGATGCGATTAGTAATGCTGAGATTTACGAGTTTCTGTCAAAAGTTTATGAAGGATTGAAAAACTTTTAGGGTTATCAGTGCCTCTGCGTTTGATATAGGATCAGGGTGTATATAAAACCCTGTATGCACTCACCAGCACTCCTCTTTGTCAGCCATCAATATCATATTAGAAACGAAACTTTTTTTGCCCAAATCCAACAAACCAAAAGAGCACAGATATAGTAATTCATAGCTTTCTCAAGGAGTTGATACATATGCGCATAATGCATGATGACTTACTTTTTTGTAATTTTTAGATATGGCTGAAACGTGAAACTGGGTTACCATGCAGTGTTGATTTGTGTTTACAATGTCGATTGCTACAAACGGTCTATCTTCGACTCTTCTCTCCAAATATATAAACAGTTTTAAGCTATATATAAATAAAATAAGCAGCTCCTAAGAGTCTGCGATAGAAACATACGTGCCTGTTTTGGGTTTCATCCCCCTCTCCACTCATGGTCATTCATCAGATTTTTATGTATAAAATATTTATTATCACCAAAATTTTACCTCATGGGGTGCGTTTTGTAGGTTCTCACTCCCCACCTGAGAGGATGCGGCATTATGGTGTATGGAGGATTGATTGGCGACGGATGAGTTCTTATGTTGAATGGGCAAATTGTAATGACTGAATGGGTCGTGAATTGGAGTGAGGACCAGCTTCAACCCATTCCCCCTTTTCAGCCTTGTGCTATAATTGTATTTATTTACAATAAATATAGACACACACCTGCCGACCGTCTGATGATTGCTTGAAAACGTATGAAACAGACGTAGTTGGCCATTGTCTGCCGGAAATTTTCAAATTCCAGTCGAATCCATTACATTCACTTACGTGCTAATAACCCTGGGAAAGGTATTAATCCTCTTCTCCTCTCTCCAGCTATGGATAAATAACGGGATAGACTGGGTTCTATTGCATTGGATGGCAACTGGTCTAGGAGAAGGACAACTCTGAATTCTAAACCTGCGGAGGGTCGTTTGGGGACCTTGTGGCACGTAGTGCACCAGCTCTCTGTATTCGGCCCTTTAAAAAGTGTGGTTGGTTCTGCACAAAGCCCTCACCACTATAATCAAATCATATGTGCTAGTGTCTGGCTGTAGGTTCCTAGAAACCGAGCGGCTTGACCCTCATACGTCAAATACGACGGGAGAGTCCACCATATAGAATTTTTATAAAATTCGACCCCAAAAGTCTGCTTGATTAAATTTGTTTATATTTTTCTACTTTAGGATTAAGTTGTTTCTAATTTTGATCAAATTTGTGGTGAAACTGTTCAAAATTAATGTTTTTCTTTGACTCATTTCGACCACCCTCGATCATTACCAGAAATGTTAATGGCATTATAATAGACTGATCCGCTCAGAAATTTGTTTATTCTTATTCTTCAGATTTTTATTAAGCCACGACAATTTGGCAGAAACGAAAAAGAAGAAAAAAAAGAAAGGAATTTATCATTTTAGAAGGGTTTCCAATTCGTAACATTAATATAGTTTAAAATCGATCCCAGACGTTTACAAATACCAGTGGATATAGAGAAACCATTGTTGGTCGCGTTTAAATTGTTAATGCCGTATTCACTCAAAAGAGAATTATTCTTTAATTCAAAATATGTTTAAGCTTTAAATAACAATGTGTCGATGTACTGTAAAAAACAAATCTATCAACATCTGATGTTACTTGTTGAAGTTTGGTTGTTTGCGGTATCATGGTCGTTGTTTCAGAATTGCATTAAGTTTCGATAAATGACAAGGCGAGAATATGGCGATTGCATGGCCAATGTAAGAATTTAATATTCTTTTTATATTATTTTTATATACATAGGAATTTTTAGGTTCTGAGCTCTGAGTAATGCTTAGCTTATATTTTAAACATTTTCGATAGAAAACGATAAATTCTATTTATTTGACAATTGTAATCAAATTTATGTAGAAAGTGTTGAAAATCCGACTGCATAATGAAAAGTTAATATAATTTTAAAAATAATTTCAGCCAAAGCAAGGCACTAAAGCCACAAAGATGCAGAGGGTTACTGAGTGTAAAAGAATTTAAAAAATAGAAAAAATAAGGAGCGAAAACAATAAAAGAACAGGAATTAAGAAGAGAAGATAATGAGTGACTTTGCATTTAAATGTTTGAAGATCATAGTTGGTTGGAAAGCAAGTAGCCAGAATACAGTTTCACAAACTTGATATTTTAAACGGATATTTTATTGTTGTCTAACTTGTCATGCTCTTACTCAATCATTAATTGAAGAATTAAGAACTAGTACAAATGAAATTATTTGTGCTGTTCTAGATTTTCACCATTAAAAACAGTTCAGTCAGTTTCCTCTAGTGGCTCATAACTTTTGCATGTCAAAATCACGTTGCGTCTGTACTGGGTCTCCATAGAAATAGAAAAAATTGCTTTGCAGTTCTGAATGATCAAGTAGGTAGAGATCTTTTCAGAAACTTTTTCTATATAAGTTGCTAGCGATTTATGTTATATTATTCTGCCAAAAAAATTTAAGAAACCCTATAATGACTAAATTTTTTATTAAAGTAAAAGCTTTTCTACGAAAGTGACAACGTGGAGCTGATTCCAATTAATTGTAAATATATTCAATTTTCTCGTAAACCCATTTTAAGTGCATGCTTTATTAGAAAATGCAGTAAAAAAACAAAAATAAACAGAAGCTTTACGCTTTCCTTTTAAGTATATGGTACAATATATTTATATTGATAATTTTTAAATGACATTTATGATAGGAGCAAGAGTTTTTCGATCTAAATATTGATATTTATGGTTTATCAACATTTGCAAGTTAAAGACAGAATATATTTTTGGATTGTTAGAAGATAATGATTTACTAATGCAGTGTAACCCGGATATAAGAGAGTTGTCGGGACCAGAGAAGAAGTCTCTTATATCCGGTTTTCTCTTATATCCGAGTTTGGTCTATTTTATATACATTAACACAGGCTCTAATTTGGGACCAGAGAAAATCTCTCTTATATCCGGGTTTCTTATATCCGGGTTACACTGTATAAGTCCTACTATTTAACCAATAGCTGGGGGGAAAAATAGCTAGATTCATATTTTTTCCAAAGGGTAGCAAAGTGAATATAACGAACCTGACTGGAATTGGAACTCGACTTTCCGATTTCCGATTACCAGCCGTTATCCATTACACTACCCGCATATCCAAGCTGAGAGCATCTGGTATTCCCAAGCGATCATCCATTAGGTACTGACAATACTCGATGTTGCTTAACTTCGGCAATCAGAAGACAACAGGTATTTTAACGTCATATGGCTGTAAGCCCTAAGAGAGAGAGAAATCAGTAAAAAGAAAACAAACTGGAATACGAAGTATGTTCATAGAATGCACTCAATAAACAACATTTAGTCCGAGTGAATTTGATACGGATTTAGATTATTTAATGGCTCTGTGCCAGTATATATTTACCCTTCACTCAGAGAGTGATATTTCCAATAGCATTTCCAATATAAATTTACCACACAGTTTTAAATCTATTACAAATATCTAAAATCTAATTTGACTATAATCAGCTCTAATAGAATTAAATAGCGATTTCTTCAAGTAGGAAGAAAATCTGAACAATTCTCTGATTGATACACTTCTTAAAAGTTGACCTTTGTTCTCTGTGCCGTGTCCCTTCAGGATGTAGGAGATCATGGCTCTTCACAATTCATTGTCCTTAGTAAGGTTTGTCTTTTTGCAATCTCCCCCACTCCGTTCTGTCAGCCATTTATACAAGCTATTTAGGGAGGTTATGAGCGGCATTCCTGCCCCTCTTGCCTTCAACATATCTCGTGAGTGTCAAATATTCTGAGCCTTCTTTACTCATGTGGCTTAGAAAATCAATTGTCTCTTTTTGATGTTATACACCAAGAAAAAGCAACAACTGAATTTTAAAAAATAATCACTTCGTATCTCCACCGAGAACATTTCACTATCCCTAGTATTTATAAAATGTAACATAACAAGCCTATAACAAGTTGAAAACATGTCAATGAAACTGGTTAAGATATCTAATGTTAACCTAGCTGATATCTAATATTAACCTAGCTGGTATCTAATGTTAACCAAATCATTCAGTCTGTTGTTACATATCTATGTCATTGTTCTTTCATTAGGAACACATTTGATGACTTGAAAGCTTCCACCACGTCTAGAAATGTGAGCCATGTATTTCTTTTAGTCATTTGCTAGCTACACCCAAAGACACGAACTCTATAGTCATTAAAATCCCTTGGGCATGACATTACTGACGTAACTGATATTTTATCCTTATGTTTTCGCTTATTTATTTATTTTTTATCTAAACATTGATCTTAAAGTAATCAAAGAGGGCTAATCCTTTTACAAACCCAGAGACTGTCATTTTTGTTATGCATTTTAATGATTTGTATATGAAAGAATGAAGAGAGATCTTGCTTATTTCTTTCACTATTTGTCTGAATTCAAATTCCATGCTCTTCGTTTGGACATCAAAGTTAAATAACTTTGTGATTGCACATTAACAAACGTTAAAGCATTTAAATTATGTCGATAATAACAATGAAAACATGTCAATTAATAAAAAACGTTAAATTATATTTAAATTATGTGGATGCAAAATAATGTTTATTATAAAACATGATCTTCAAAATTTAATACAATGTTAAAAACTTAATTTTTGTTTTTATTGTTAGCTTAAATTTTTTATATAATAACAAATAACTACATGCTTCTTAGTGGCTGTTTGTCTTTTTTATTTTACTTGATAGGTTTTCTGGAATATCAAACCTGTGGGTCAATTAATGCCAATCCTATATATACCTCTGTTTATACGTACATTGGGTTTGGAGCAGTACATGGTCCTTTATTGCCTTGCTTAGGCTGAAATTAGTAGAAAGACGGATAAGAAAAATGTTTAGGACAAACGTTTTATGGAAAATAAATTCGGCGAGCTGAGTTCATATTCTTAAATACAATATAGAATGTTATTTTCCCATTGATTTAGTTCTGTTGATTTTGTCCCAGTGGCAGAATACAGTGGCCTCTCTGTTTTGAGGGTTGGACGGGTCCTCCTAACATCAGTTATGTTTAATTTGATTTGTGTTAATTTTTAGTTCGTTATTGGGTTCATCTCCTTCTCATTTTTCATCATATATTTTATATATCTCATTAAATTAAATTTTTTTATGACACGGGGCACGTTTTGTAGGTCTCCCTAGAGTGGGTGTGGTATTATGGTGCATGAAGGATTGATTGGTGTCGGACGCGTTCTTATGGTGAATGGGTAAATTGTAATGTATGAATGGGTCGTGAATCAGATTAGCTAGGTATAAGATAGTGAAGACCAGTCTTTACCCCTCCCCTTTTTTCGGCCTTGTGCCACAATTTTGTACTTTTACAAAATAAATATAAATACAATATAGAATGTTTTGTGGTAGACTGATTCCCGCTGAATAAACTTTCATTTCTTTTTTTGTTTTCTCCATCCAAATATGAAAAGACGTGTATACAATTTATCTTTGGATTAAACCATTTCTATGGAGTCGCCTCAAAGCAAAGTCATGTCGATCGCAAACGCAAACCTTTGATTCTTTTTTTTCCGATCACCATCTCAGAGATTTATTATCGAAATTAAATGAAAATAAATTTTTAGCACCGAAAATATGAAAATAAAAATTTCGACCATTCAGCTTTTGCTGGATTCGAACTATGACAGACGATGCTCCAATGACGTCTCATGTTTATTTACGCGAAGCTCTTTCTGAAATTTCTGATCTTTATTCCAATTTTGGGAAGTGGCTTGGTACAAGAACGTCAGCAGCTTTATGTAAACGATTCGTTATGAGGAATCTATGGTTTATTTGGAATAGTATTTTCAATTTGGTTCTTTTGAAAAGTGTTTTGGAAAGTGCATTTTCTAGCCTTCAGGATATAGCATTTGTCGCCTTCAATTGCAGTCTTCCATCGATGTCGTAGGCGATCATGGCTCTCCAGAATTTTCTGTCCTGTGTAGCTCTTAATAAATTGTCCTTTTGTTAGCTCTCTTAAACCTCGCTCTGCTATCCATTTATTCAAGTTTGCTTCGTAGGTTATGCGTTGTTTTTCTCTGTCTCTCTTCCCCTCGATCTAGCCTTTGAGTATTAAATTTTCCAAGCCCTCTTTTCTTGTTATACGCCCTAAACATTTTAACTATCTCTTCCTGTTAAGTGTCCTTTTTGTTTTCATTTTCTCTAACACTTCGTCGTTGCTCACATGTTCAGTCGATGGTATTTTCAGAATCCTTCTGTAGAACCATATTTCTGTTGCTTTAAGTCTCTTCATCTGCGTGGAGATTTGTCTCGCATTCACTACCATATAGGAAGATATTACGTAAGAATTCAGTACTCTTTACTTTCAAACGAAATTTTTCTCTTTCTTAATACTTTGCTCATCTTTTGGAAAGGATCTTTCGCTATCCCAATGCGCTTTCGGATTTCCATGTCACACTTTCCGTCCCCAGTTAATACACTTCAGTATTTAAAGAAGCCTGGATAACGTTTAAGCCTAACTGAAAAAGTAAGATAGTCGCTTGAAGAAGCAATGAAATGAGTTCGAAATATATTTAACTTAAAAACTTACTCAAAATATGGAACATTAAATTAGACCCATAATCAGCGTATATTCTAAATTATAGCTTGAAATCATCCTATGTCCGAATATAGGATAAAAAAATATTTTTAGGATTACTCCCACTTATTCTGCGAAAACGTCCGTCAGATGGCGCTGTTTAAGAAATATAAAAGACACTCTTTCTTTTCCATAAGATATTATCCCATAAAACACTTTTACCATATTTTCTCAGATAAATAACGATTAGTGACAGTGGTGTGTTCATCTAACTGCCGGGTCCTGTTTGACTAAAGAAATTTGATTTAAATTCTCCCAGGATTCGTCTTTATAACTATATAAATAAATTAAAAAAAAAAAGTAAAAAACCAAAACATTTATATTGAAATTAATATTCAGTAATATCTACAGTAATATACAATAAATATTTTTACAAATAATTTATAAATGAAACCTTTCAAAATTAATTTGTGAAAAAAAAAAAAGTTTCATTAAAATCTTGTGACGGTCCTAATTTTCACAAGAATTTCCAAATTTGTTTTTTTATTACAAAAAGTCTATTCGTTCAGTAAATTTATAAATGTGGGATCAACAAAAACAGATTTTTTTAAATAAATTTATCAATGTTTTAACCCTGATGAGTGTTTCAGTGCAAAACTCAAATTGGCTAACCAGATAAGTAAAGTTCAATTGACTTATATATAGTATCCATAATATATTCATAAAAACAGTTTACAGTTTTTCGTATTAAATAACGATTCAGAACAGATTTTATATATGATTTTGGTCCTAAAAAATTTGACCAAAGAAATTTGATTTAAATTCTCCCATTTTATTGTCTTTATAACTAATATAAATCTTAAGCGCTAAAAAAAAACAAAAAAATATTCTCAAAATTTCATGAAATTGATCAAGTAAAAGGTGGAGTAACGTGTAAGATAAATATTTTTACGAAAATATTATAAAAGAAACCTTTCAAAAATTAATTTCTGAATGAATTCTGAAAGTTTCCTTAAAATCAGACAATTAGCTGATTTTCACAAGAATTTTCCAAATCAGTGTGTTTTTCACCACAAAAAGACGCTCAAATATCCCTACAAATTTATGGTCCCACGTTAACGCCACAAAAACAGATTTTTAACTAAAATTTCCAATGTTCTAAAAAAGAAAGAGAAATAAATAAATATCAGACCAAAAACCAAAATATGCTATAAATACTAATCTCATAAATTATGTATTCTTGTTAAATTATTGCTCCCGTGCACAACTAAGTCGGCCTAAAGATTTCTACAAAAGAAAAAAAAGATTACAGGTCATCATTTTAAAAATATAAGTCTTAGACGTCTATGATGTATAATGTATAGTGATTTTTTGACACCAAAGGCAGTAACAAAATAACTGGACTTTGAACCCATCACCAAATTAGTCTTATTGAATGAGAGCGCACCAAAACAACGAGGTGCCGGGGTATAAATATACAGAACCCAATAAACTAATAAAACCAGTTAAATGCACGCGATATGGGGACACGTTTTCACCAAGAGTTACATATTTTTAGTTTCGTAAGTAAAAGCCAAATAAAAAAAAATATCTGTACTGGACAATGTTACGCTAAAGTGAAACAAACTGCTCGATTCTAAAAGCGATAAGATTGAACAGTTTGCCTTGGTAGGAAATATGCAGCTATGTCATTCATTCCATTTACGGGAAAGGAAATATAAATGCATGCACACACATATTTATATGTTCTATAACTAGCTTCAGGGTTGGATGCAGTTTATTAGATGATTATGTTGTTGTGTCAGATTTTAGCTTATGGCCGACTTGAAAAATTTGATTGGTATTGCGATGACTGCTTTAAGTTTGCATGTTTTTTCAAACCTGACCCTCAATTAGGTACTATACTTGCTTTTAAATGTTATCTGTCAAATACCTCTGGAAATAAATAAAATTTTACTTTTACCCTGTTAATCTTTTTGTAAGGACGTGGACACTATTATTTTAAACAAACAGTCTTTTCTGTGTCCGATGTGTTGAGTTTGGGATCAGCCTTGTTCCGGTTTTGGTGTAAGGTAGAAGACATCAAATTTGAAGATGCCTTTGGTCCCTAGAGGTTACAAAACTGAGATCGTAGCTGAGCATTGCAATAAAATGGGAGTGTCATGAGATGACCTGACACCTTTGTGGCTGAGACATTTTACCGATAACAACCTAGAATATCCCGTTATAATACCCATGGTTAAAGGGAAACGAATATACCCTGAAATTTCGAAGTTTTTGAGGTTCCTACGTCAAGATTTATCACTATTTTCTGCAGGTTCGTAATTATAAATTCAGTTTAGCGTTGATAAAACAAAGGGAATTCTAGTTGACCATCAGGTTAATTTTAAACTGACAATTTTGATTGCGATGCGACAATAGACATGAGGTTCTATGCGTTTGACACAGATTCTTGTTTCATTAAATAATCGTGGAGCATCAAGATTCCGGATCATCATAATAAAGCATCAAACTTTTAGGCTTAACTTGTGTATTGACATACTAGACAATTCTAAGGAATTGAAAAATTCTGTAGGATTTTGCCGAGCCTGTTCATCATTCAACGTTGAATCCGTAGAAGAGAAAGTTTTTCTTCACCTGGAATTTCATTGAGCAGTTGTTGATTGATAACACGCACCAAGTTGTTTTTAGATGCTAGAATTGCTCCCTCAATTAGCCATTCATAATTCACATAGTTCTCTGCTATATTTGGGTACACCTTCTTCCCCCGGTTCTTCAACTGAAGAAACAACTGATACTAATCCTGGAGGAATTACAATGTTGTCATGGTCGCTCTTAGCAATCTTACTATTCTCAGTAATAAAGATGCAAACTCACTAGTCAATGACTCTCTGTTAAGATAGACTCTCATATTAGTATTTAACGTTACTGTCGTTATGTTCTTTCACAAATATGACAATTTAATGCAAGTGTTGTGTTCGTCAGCGTGGTTTCCATGTGGAACTACAGGAAGTGTTTGTCGGAAGTTACCTGATAATAAAAGCTTGATGCTACCAATCAATAATCACATCTCTTGAAATCACGCAATATTTTATCTAGATATTCAAATGCTTTTTTTATGTGCCACAGCATCATATTTAGATGTAACAGAGTCTATCTTCTTCAATTACTTTAAAGTACTTTTATTAAAAAAACCTTTTTGAATTACTGATATAACAAAAGTAGTCTGTATTTATTCAATCGAACTTAGCCGAGGACATGAAGGGGCAAAACAGGCAACATGAAGAACCGCTTCAGACCACAATTATTTTCGAGTTTTTAAAATTCACTTTGTCAGTGTGCTAACAGGGATACATTTATAAAGCAAGAAGATACATTTATAAAGCAATTGTTTGATGAAAATTGATTGAATGGTTAAGGAAAAATAAGAAAAAACTAGTAAAAATCGCCATTTTTCGCTATTTACGAGGCTTTTCACTATATGGATGGACTCAATTATCAAGTTAAATGACTCTTAAACAATAAAATTTGAGTTTTTATTAAATTGCTTGAAAATTGAGGGAGTTTTTAGTTTAAAATTTGTGTTGAAATCGATTTTTCGTTTTTCACTGTCCTTCGCTAAACGCAGTGGCGTAGAAATAAAATTGAGGTATCGTTGAGCTCGTCATGATGTAAGTAATCTACATACCGAGTTTGAACGAAATTGGAGGGAAAAAAGTTGAATTTATCGATTTTTGATTGGCTTTATTGATTTTTTAAAATGATCGGTTGTTACGCTAAGAACTTGCATCTTACATTGTACAATGTATGTGCTAAGTTTGGTCAAAATCGGTTAAATGGAACTCTAGTTAAAAAGGTATCACACTGACATCTTGTTTTATATATATAGAGATAAAAAAATAAGTCTAATGAATGTAAATTCAATTTGAAATACAGCAAATTATTTTGCTTATTGGAAATATTAAATTTAATCTATTGCAATTAAAAGAATAAAATAAAAACTCCAAGTAAGAAATTTCATTTTCAAATGCATTTGAAACCTTAGGCATTGCTTTCTTTGAAGGTACCTGATTTAATGTTATATGAACTATATACACAGGCGTACATTCATAATGTATTAAGATATGTTGGTTGCTACTTGCAAGCATAGTTTCTACTAAAATGTTGAAATTAGTTTCTGTATTTGAAAATTTTCTATTTTCTAAAGAAATTGTTAGTTTAATTAATCTTCTTTTCTATTTACAGCTCAACAGAAAATGGAGTTTACATCTTCAACCAGCAGTCTCGCTCAAATCCCTCAAATATACCTACGCAAAGTGGTAAGCATAATAAATATGGATCTCATACTGTTTTAGGATCGTTATTAGCTAGATGATAATTGTTAGGTCAAATCAATGGATATATCCGTTATTAGATTTGGCAATTTGCCAAATGTTTCTTAACTCCTCTTTATCTTGGAATAAAGATAAACAGAACTTTGTCGAGGTTGACTATAAGAGCAGCAGTTTTCCTGTTATTGTTTGTTCATGCTAATTTTGGGTGAGTGGTTAACTTTTTTAATCGATATCACCCCATCCAAGGCAGCAAAGTCAGTAAAGTGCACGAGGTTACAGGGTGTGGAAGAATTAGGAACAGAAACATTAATGATGAACGGAAAGAGAAATCGGCAGGACAGTAGGTCAAAGTTGACTGGAAATTATGGAACAGGGGGGGGGAGTTCCACAAGGGACAAGTGCGAGAAAAGAAACTGTTAGCATAGAACTTACGGCTACATCTAGCCAGCTCAACTGTAAAGTGATGAAATCTCAACATCAGTCTAATACTGCACCTAAATTTTTAAAAAAATGTCTAGGTACCATAGCGAAGAACATTTACCATGGAAGTATTTATAGTAATGACTGGGAAATAACTGAAGTCGAGTCGCTACATCAGGACCAATAATATTGCTGATTCTTCTTTGGGTCTTATCAAGTAGCTCTAGGTAAATAGCAGGGGCAGCTGACATATGCGGCTGCAATATTCTAAGCACGGACGAATAGTATACTTATAAATATGTAACATAGATTCTGGAGGAAATAATTGTCTCGCACGTCACAGTGAATCAACTTTCTTAGCAGCAGATCTAGCAATGGATTCAATATAGTCATTCCACTTCATGTCAGCTGAGGAACGTTAGCATGAGAAGATTCAACTACTCTCACCTATTCGTCTACTCCGCTTTTCTGTCGATCAACGTGGTATGCCAGTGACTAGACATAGTGCAAGAAGAAGAATTCCTGCGAATCGAAAAGGAGTAGCCCTGACTGAAATTTGCTTTTACATCATAACGGGTACAACTGAGTAATATTCATAATCTATATAGTTCCAAAGAATAATTGGATGTTTTAAAAGTGTTGAATTCATCATATTCTATTTCTTCAAACGTTATTTCTGGGAGATGCCCCCTTTTTTATGGTCTAAACAAAGTTCATTTCGTCTACCGGCTTGTGCATTTGAGAAAACTTAGTAAAGAAAATGTGCTCTCTGGCAGTATTTGAACTTTCGTTTCACGCTTCATAGTAGAAATCACCGTCTGATCAACCATAATTTAGACCACAGTGAGTATGTATTTGTTTGTTATATAATAGATATCTACCCAAATGTGTATCCATTAGATATGTATTACCTTTCAGATACGAAATTCAAGTTAGCAGATACGGGCTTCGATGATCCTAACGAGGTGTACTTTCCTTAAAAAATATCCGAGTCATTCTTTGGCCATGTAGTTCTTGGTTTTTATTCTGCTTAAAAAAAATTCTGTGTATAAATGAATTAACATTTTAGAATTTCTAATTTTTCACTCTTTAACTTAGAGTATTCAAGGTGCAAGCGATATTTTGGAGAGAATAACTTTCACCGGCTCGCACTTAATGATCATATTTTTTAATCATATCACCCCACCCAAAGACAAAAGGTTACTGAGTGTGAAAGAATAAGAAAAAAAAAAGGAACCATAATTAAGGAGTGACAACAATAGAAGAATAATCAAGAAGACAGTAGATAACGATTTTTGAAGGTCAACGTGTTTCGCAAGTGAAAAGTGCTAGAAAAACTAGCCAATTTAACTGTGAATTGATGAAACCTTGCAGCCAATCTAGTACTGCGCTTAAATTGAAGTCGAGATACCATAGCGAAGAGTTCATTCAAACTTTATCATGAAAGTGTTTATAAAAAAATTCACAGGTAAGATACATTACGGTGATGAGAATGTGATTGAATCAGAGATGCCAGGTCAGGGCCAATAATATTTCTGATTCTTCTTTTGATTTTATCAAGAATCTCTAAACCAACTTTCTTAGTAGCAGGCACTGAATTCAATACAATCTTTTTAGCTATAAGTCCGAGAAGGCGCGATAAGTCAATGTCATGGAGCTTAATATCACAGCCATGGTGATGGGAGGTAGGAAGGGATCTTTATCGTTTGCCTGGAGTTTGAGTTTTGTTTCATCATTTGATTTTTCTATTTCTGATTTCAGGAAAATTAAATGAATTATAATTCTTTTATGTTTTCATTTTAATATATAACATTTAATTACACCCTACCGTGCAAATGATCTAACACACGGTAATGTATTTTGATGGATTTCGAGTAGACATGTGATGGCCATGTCCATAGTTTGTTCTAAGTTCAATATTAAGTCGGAATCCTGGTATGAGAAAACTGACTTCAGATGCAACAGATTTCTTCTTTCAAAAAGTTTGGCAAAATCCACAGAATATACAGAAAAATATCCGCAGGCATTTCTTATCAGTTTTCCCTTAACTGATTTGCAGCATACATAGCTATTTTTTCTGAGTTGAAAATGGCACGATATTTTTTTGGTTTCCTCGTATAGTTATTCCATCAAACTATTTTACTTTATTCCGTCACTTATCGAGATATTGCGTAATTTCAGATTCCCATTAAAGCTATCAAGATCTCTTTATTGATGTAAGTAAAACCTTCACTTGTCCGATACGTACTGAAATGTTTGGGGCTAGCGAAAAGATCAGAAAAAATAGATTTCACGTTTGGTTCGAGCTTGCTTCAGCTCCTTGCTTCTTAGGAGAAAGAGTGACGTCACACAGGACAGGTTTTAACGAAAACAGTAGGGAAAACTTATGGTTAATAAAGTTAGGGGTTAAGCGAGTAAACAAAGAACGTGGAGTAAGACAAATATGCGTTTTTTTTTAACCAGATTATTTAACTGATATAGCAAGAAAATTCTAAGAGAAGTAGAAGATCTACCAGGGTTTATTATCGGCAGACAATCTTAATATATGATTCACAGAAACTGTCAACAGAATCAGAAGTAAAACAGCAAGTGTTCCTAGAAAGCGTAAAAATGACAATTGTTAGAAGATATAACGTATATTCGTTAGAAAGAGGGACAGATAAACGCGTGAGCTACAAATCAGAGGCATCCGAATAAACAAAATGCATACATTTGAGTAGTGTAGCAACAGACAACGGAAAATTTGGCACCGAAATCCGAAAGCACAGATAAATAGCAAAAAAAAAAAGAAAATAAAAGCTTTCCATCAGTTAAACAAAGTATTAAGATATCCAAAATGCTTAGAAATAAAGAAAAGAGTGCTGAAATTCTGTGTCATGCCTATCCTTATATGTCCGTGAATGATGAAGAATTTACTTGAAGATGAAGAATAAACGCAAAGCGAAAGAAATGTACAGATGTTGAGAAACTGAACATTAGCAAGGAGAAAGATTTTACGAAAATGAGAACTAAAAGGAAACAGATGCTTAAAGGTGTAAAACACTTAATATGTGTAGGTTATACAATGAATAAAGAAGGGTTGGATAATTTAACAAACACAGGACAAGTAGAGAGAAAAGTAGGTAGAGGAAACAGCTTGTAACTTAATGTGTTTGTGGGAATGGTTGGAATAGCGGGGACAAAACGTCATGGTAAAGATTCAAACGTTGTGGATCAGAACGCGGCCCATAAAAGACATTTATAGTGGTTTGTGAAAGCATTCCCACCTCCAGCAAAAGCAATGTTAAGTTTGGACTAAGTATTTTACCATAGTTTAACTCGATATGATTAATAATATTACTAAATACACTTTGCTAAAACAGTTATATCTATATTGCATATGCATTCCTATCTATGTCGCAAAAGATCTTATTCTTACTCACAAAATTGCTACATTACAAACTGTTACAAACCTGAAAAGAATAAAAACGGACAAATCTATAAATATATAGCCAGTTCAAATGAAGGAATCAAAAGGTACTGTTATCGGTTGTCATACAGTTTATGCCATACCAAATGTAGAATTTGTACACGTGCAATGTTACTATGGACAAGGGCAAATGCATAGAAATCGTGAAGGAATACCTCTTCAAGACTACAAGAAGACTGAAGCTAGGGAAAAAGCTCATATTACAACAATCTCGAGCGTGTGTCTTGAATATCTCTGGAATGGCTTCGCAAGAGAAAATGACTGATGATTTTTGACAAAATCGGAGTCTAGATATGAATATAGTAAACTTCTTGAAGGATCTGTAAATAGCTGGAGTGACATTGCAAAGAGTGAACTTTTCAAGTACCATTGCGCAAAACTTATCACAGCCTACCCAAAGAGACTGGAAACATATTTTTGCAAAAGAGGTTGTTACAAAATACATACTTGACGAAATGTGAATAATTTTGCAACACTGTAAAAATTAATATTTTGTCTTAAAATTTAACTATTGACTTAAGTTTGTAATTCTTCCAACGACTTGAACTAAATTCAGTGTACACATTTAACATTTGCTAAAGGAAGTATTTTGAGAATATATTTGGTGCAACTTTGGCTTGTTATCTACGAGGAAGCAATATCTACACCGTACAAATCTTGCTTGGGATTAATATCTACAACAGGTATTACTTTGGATTGTTATATTTTCCTTGTAGATAACAAGCCAAAGTAGTATATTTTTTTTTACTATGTAGAAATTCCAAAATAAAATTTGTACGGTGTAAACATTTTAGCCGACGTACTTGCTTCTTATGGCTACAATATAAATAAAAAAATATGATAATTACATTTTCTTTGTTTATATATATATATATATATATATATATATGTATGTTTTGCTATGTAGATCTCATTCCAAAATAAGATTTGTAGTGTAGATATTTTCCTTCTAGATAACAAGCCAAATTAGCACCATATATTTTCCACGTGAATTTTGCAACCAACTTGAAATCCTTAAACATTTATGGCTAGCTGAAAGAAAGATAAATATATTTACGAACGTTATATTTATCCCTAAATGTACCAATTTAACTATTAATGGATAAGAATTAAGACTGCAATGTTCCCCTTCAAGTGCCAGGAGTAGGGGCATTATTACAATTTTGTTTAGGAAAAAGAAAAAATATTATTTAAAATTATAATTAAAACTTTTTATTTTTTTTATTTATATTAACATGTATTAAGTACAGTTACAGCAGTATTAACTTTGGAAGGAGATGACAAATGGTTGGGCTTCGATGCATAACGCATTAATCACCCCTTCGCCAGAAGATTTAATATGCCCTTTCACAAAAATGTTCGTCTACCTTAATAATTTGGCGAACATTGTTATTTTAAAAAATCCATTGAACAATACAGCTAATGCAAAAAAAATAGTGTTTAAAATAAATAAAAATAGTGAATAGTTTTTCTTTTCCTGTGTTTTTTCTCCGCCCCATAATGTCTGTAAAAATCAAACCCGACTGTAAAATTCCTACCAGAAATCACCTTAATTACAGTTTTATATAGAGTCAAGAACATAAATACTCATCAAGATGTTTATAATGTTAGCGATTGGACACTTAGTAATTGTGTGCAAATTCTTATCAAAGACTGTTTTAGTATAATATATGGAGTACGTAAAAATGTTATCCTTCGTCTTTTAACATATCATATTCTTTCAAAAGTGGTGGATCATGGCTTTCCAAAAATTCCTGGTTTTCGTGGCTCAAAGTAACTTTAATTGTGTTGCCATTGTTCTGCCATTCGTTTACTAAACGTAAAAATAACGTATTAAAATATACTTTTCGGGGAATAGCATATTTTATTAACTTTTTAATAAGAATACAGTAAGAATTAGCTACAGTGCAATGCCTAATATGGAGAAGATTATTAAGAAGGCATAATCAATAACTATTGAGGTATAAATCTAAGAGTAAAAAAAAATTTAGTAAATGGATAAAAACGGAAAATTGCTCCTTAAATCGGCAATGTTTGACTGGCAACGTTGTATACGGAGCCGAAGTTGAAGTATAAGTCTGCGACACCACGAGGGATAATATTGGTTCGACAGAGGGAACTGAAAAATAATGATACAGAAACCATTCAGTATCGTTCCGATTGAGTAGCACTGACATGTCTAGCTATGTCTAAAAAATAAAAGATGAATAAAACACCCAACCGAAGATAAGTTGGAGCGTAGTAAGGAAATGTAAGAGTTATGACAGGAGAAGATAATTTTTTTTTAAAAAAAGGAGGAAAAGTTGGCGCTCTTAATGTTTCATAACTCAGAATCTCTATTTTTTTGGTGTTGGGGGAAATAATTAGGGTATACTTGCATGCAAAACAATAGTTAATATGGGACTCGGATAACACGCACATCCGGGGAAAAAGAAAAACAAACTACGATTTCTAGATATTTGAGGCGTGAACCGCGAACAAAACACGATAAAAATTGACCTGGTCTGAGGATCAAGCAACCTCTTGCAGGCGGAACCGAGTGTCTCGGTTTTATTTTGCGTTTATCTTTCGTTTTATAGGCTCTACCTCTGTCGAGAACTTTTAAATGTCACTTTATAATAATTGAAATTTACCAACTACGATTGTGTTTCGGTATATGCTTTTTGTGTCATTGGATCCTATTTGAGCATCTTTGGAATGCGATGTAAAAGAAGATTCTAATCTTTGATGTGCGCCTTAATAAATCTAGAAGGACCGGGATGCTATAATATCAACATGGACCAAACTTTCGAAAAATTGATTCCAGAACATCGCTGAACGTTTGCCAAAAAGAATTAAAGCAGTTCTGAAAACAAAAGTGGTTTATTTCGTTACTAGAAAGATATACCGTATAAATTGACCAATGGGTATATGTGTGTTGACACTGAGTTCAACACCGAAAGGCGACAGTTTCATGCTTAGACGCAAACTTTAGCCCTGAAGATTGCGTTGAAGCCTCAAACTCTCGCCAAGAGCTCAATATTATGGATACTATTTGATAAAGGAACTTGTGTTTAAAATATATACGTATTTAAGAGGGATATTTTTCCCAACATTAGACTACAGGTATAAAGCACTTCCGTGTAATTAGGAAGTAGGCAACAGGAATCCACGATTCATACGTAGTTTTAAATTCGCCTAAATGTTAGCGATTCTGTTTTTATGTTTTAGGCAGCATCTCTTATTTAATCTCACTGTTGACAAAGTAATTTGAAGCGCAAAAAAGCATCTAACGTAAATATTGACTGACTAGTTGAGTAGCCATAATTGATTTACAGGATTTATTTTCTCAGTATCAATCTCAGTTAATTTATACAAACAGGAAAACTAAACGGAAGATACACAATATTTTCCCAACATCTTGACAAAGATGGCGGCAGAAATGGAATTTGACATTAGAATTATATACGATTATAGATAGTTCAAAATAACTTTTTGTCTGTAGGAAATTTTTGTTAACGCTTCTACATTATCAGTGTTACTGATTCCAACAAAACCACATACAAATTTGGTCAGATTATTGAAAACTATTACCTGTATAAATACGTTAATTATAGATAAATGTCTATATATAAAATTGATGGGTTTCCTTCTGTCTTTTCTACAAATATTTTTCATGGTAATTGTTCTGATGAGGAATTCTCCTTAGTGCGTCGATTGCATTAATTTAAGTGTACTCTAACTGGGTCTCACCCTTTTACTGGTGAGCTAACTAGATGCAACCGTCAGTTCTATTCTAATAGTTTCTTTTCTCGTCTGTGGATCTCACTTCTGATTATTGTTTGCCAGCAACCTACAATCTTTAAAAATCTAAATGCAGCGCCAATCGACATCTGTCATCTTTGTCCTTTTCCTCACTAAAGTCTTATTCTCCTTCCCGCCATTTAACCCCCTGCGTCGTCGTGGCTTTATCACCTTGCTTGGGGTGACATGATTAAAAATAATGAGGTGCGCAGTTGGATTAACGGTTAATAGCACGGAAGATGGAATTGGCGAATCGACGTTAATTTTCATTTGTGATAGTTTGTACTCATTTCCACACCTTCCAAAAGTTAATTCTTGGACTATTCTCACCTGCTTGTACCATGTTACCGCATGCTAATTAATTCACAATGCTAATTAACTACTATTGACTTTAAATATGGTACGAAAACGAGGCTCAATGATCAGCTAAATAATGGAATATGAAATTTTAAATAGTATTGCTTATTTTAAATAGTATTACTTTTAAACAGCATTTCTTAAAAAGTAATTTTTCTATATTTCTGAGATATGTATTATGTACACTATATAAATTATTCGGATTATTGTCCTCATCTTTGTTGCTATATTTATCGCAACGTTTCGGCCGTTGTACGCTCCGGCCTTCTTCAAGTGGTTGGAATGTCGAACTGAACCCTTTATTTCGCTCGCTGAGGTAGACTGTTCTAGTTCCACGTGCCATTTTTAATGGGTGTTAGTTGTCAGTTATCTCCTGTTAATTCACCTCTACATGTTCTCCACTGCCTTAACAGGTATTGAACTCAAAACTCTTTGGGTTCTGTCACTGGATCTTACCATCGCCTTTATCCACTGTGACATGGTGTCCTTAAGGACATCTATGTATGAATTTCTGGGACTTATAAACTTAATGTCATCAGCAACCATTTTTTTAAAGTAATTTATATTAACCTTAGGCACCTTGTGAAGTAGAGGGCTACAACGTCAACACTTGGTGTTGATGCTGTAGTTTCTGTAAATAGAATTTACTAGGTACAATTGCCAGACCTACGTCCTACCAGTTTGTAATTCAGAGTTGTCCATCTCGTATACTGGTTGCCTATCCAAGCTAGAGTCTACTCTGTTATTTCATCTATGAAAACTTTGAAGGCTATTTATGCGAAAGAAAACGCAACGGCCTCATCTGGAATTTGAACTCAGCACGCCTGTTGCATCTTCCGCGCTATTAACCGCTATGTTATACGCACGTGCAATTAAAGTAATTTGTCAAAGCGGAAATGTATTAGAACGGCGTTAATTTCGGAAAAGTTTGCGGTAAATGTACGTTCAGAATCCCAATATATCTTCTTTCATCACAAAATTCAGGTCAACACAATGCAGCATATTGAAAACCACGAAAATAAATGATAAAAAGATGAATTCGATAGACTTAGATAACTTCAAAATACAGCGGAGATTAAAATGTAAATGTAAAGACTGAGCCTACCTCTAGGGTTTAATGTTTTATTTTAAATAGTAACCAACGCTTCTAGTATTTCTACTTCGGCTTCACTCCGCTTTTTATGTACTAGTCTGTTTCCATCATTAAAATCGTTATTAGTCTGAAGTTCGTTCGTAACGAAATGCATTATGGGAGAAGTTGTTTTTCCATTCATTTTATATATATATATATATATATATATATATATATATATATATATATATATAAAATGTCTAGAGATGGAAAACTCTTACACGAAAAGCCTGAGGTATTTTGTCTGCTTCGTCTGTGGCATTTATTTGCACCGATTAAGTGTATCAATAGTTCCGAAAAGTCTGGATGGTTTTGCACAAGCCTTCATCACTTTAATCAAATCACTTGTGGGGGTTTTCTGGCGGTTAACCTTGATTCGTTCTTATCCAGTGGCCTCCTTTGTAAATCACTAACAGGTCTTAAATGCCACTAAAGATTATCGCACAAAATTTCATAGCTGAATCAATAAGCTGTAAGATCCTCATACGTCGAAACCGACGGTAGAGTTTATAATAATAATAATAATAATAATAATAATAATAATATGTAAATTGAATAGGCAGGTTGGCTAATAAAACAAAGGTAAGAGAAAGGGTAATGGAAACAGCACGAAAAATATTTATTAGATATTAACCACATAACAGAAATGAAGCACAGAAATTAAGGTTCGGAATTTTCGGGCACGCCTGTGTCCTTAATCAGCGGATGCAAGAAATTAACAGAGAGACGGGGGAGACTCACCAACAGTTGTTCTTGAGGCTGGTGAGAATCCTGGTGTAGATGGCATTATGAGTAAAAATCCGATCTCCGTCTGATTACTCACTGTGCGAAACATTTTGTGAAAATAAACTTAGATTCAAAAATAGGGATTGGTATAAATGTGTTAGGCCGCATTTTCCTTATCGTAGTGGGTAGTAAGAGAGTGAGATATTGAACAGAGAGGAAAAGGGTTATAGGATTTGGGACGGGGAAGGATTTTAGTGCTGAGAGATTTGACGCGATAGGATAAGCGTGTGGGAAGAGAGGGAAAAAGGCAATAAAAATAAAATGAAAAAGAGAAAAAGAAAAAAGAGAGGAAAGGAATAGCAAAAACGGATAAAGAATTCTTTCGGAAAATCATTGTCAGAAAATGGGGGTGGGTGCAGAAAAAATAAACTAAAATAAAAAAAATACTGATAATAGTGATAATATAAAAAATTGGGAAAAGCTCATACAATGTTAAGTTTATAAAATCCCCAAATAATTCGTTGTACACTGTTCTTTCACTGAATCCCTCTTTCCCCACCCCCGACATCAGTATTTCTTCATATATGTAGATAAAGGCATATGAATTTAAACTCAAACTGCTGCAGCTACATTACAGAAATAACAAGTACACGTGGCTCATTTATATTTATGTCTGATTCCGTGTATTCCGTGTCTGGAATCAGAAGGGCTTAAAAAAGCTGATAAAAATTAAAATATATAATGCCTGCGTTATGTCATCTCTGCTATATCCAGGTGAGACATGGGTAGTCTCTCGCAGACATCTGAAGATACTGGAACATTTTCATCAATGATGCCTTTGGTCTGGGCTTAAAATACACTGGATGTCTCACACTCCTGATACTGTTGTTCTACAAAGGGCCAATTCACTCTTGTGGAAGCAGTTATACACAAATATAGATTGTGATAGACAGGCCATGTTACTCATATGGCAGATGACAGAATGCCAAAACAATTAATATATGAAGAATTGGAAATGTGAAAAAAATACCGCAGCACATGTCAAAACTTCGTTACAAAGACTGCCTTAAAGAGTCACTATACAAGTGCAATATTGGTTTAAATAACTGGGGGACTCTAGCTGAAGACCAGGTTTCTTGGAGAGCTTATGGCATCAAAGTCTTCCATGAGGCATCACAAAAATATGCAGAACTGAAGAGAGGAGTTTAGAAGGGATCCCTGAATTGCCATGAGGTGCCAACCTGGCCATGTGCCCAATGTAATTGGATATGTCTGTCCAAAGCAGGTCTGCTCAGTCACCAGAAATCACACCAACACCAACAGTCCATCGCATATAACGATTTCATATTGGCATGCTTTGAATTCCCGACTTGCACTAGAGTGTGCAAGTCCAGGTCAGGCCTGACAAGGCATATAAAAGGACACATTGAAAGTGATGATGTTCAAAGTCAACTTCCACCACCTGCAGACGATTTGACATGCCACATATGTAACAAGAAATGCAGATCGATGGCTGGCTTTATGAGACCCTGTCATTCACACAACTGCTGAATGCAGTGTTGGAGGGGGTGTTAACTGATGGACTGGACATGTCGGTGATGATCATACTCGCTTTGTGAGTTGACAGCCACAACTACTACATGTACGTATGCGTATATAATAATAATAATAATTATATATATATATATATATATGTAAAATGTATATATGTGTAAAGCATGTTTATACAGGTGTGTAAAAAGTTATATATACTATTTACACGCGTTCATATATGTCCGACAAAATATCAATATTCGTTTTTTATTAGCAATATACTTCTGTATATATAAGAAACTGCATATATATTACTTGGCGCTACAAATTCCTGTCTAATGGTGTTTTTAGTGCAGAAGAAGTTGTTTAGCACTGACCTTGTTTCAGGAAAAAACAACTTTATCCCTATCGATTTCCAACACTAAACGGAATATCTGAGAGAAATAGTTACAAAAGTAGATTCCTTAATTTCAGCAGTGCTATCGCTAAATTCATGTTTTTATGACAAGTTATTTCAGGAATTAGTGATGAAGGCGCGTTCCGCAACTTGCCTTTTTTGGTCAGTAATGTTGACCTGTTAACGCTTTTCATCGCTCTTCTTCTGTCATTCATTCACACAAATTCTTTTAGTTTGCACCCTGTTTTCCTCTGCTCATCTCGCCTTCAGGGTTTACAACCGTATCACGTTGAAACATCGGTTCTCTTCCGATCACTGAAGTATTAGATGGGTGAACGCTTGAGAATACCAGGTGCTGTAAGCTTGGATGTGCGACTGGTGTAATGGAAATTGGCTTAGAATTGGAAATAGGTGGGCCACGTTGGAGATGGCAGAGCAGCAAAATACCAGAAGAGTTCCACGGGCGAGAAGTGCAAGAAAAAAAATATTAGAATAGAAATTAGGGTTGCATCTAGTTAGTTCAATAGTAAAAACGGTGTGTTTTAGTTGCCAATCTAGTTTTATACGTGAATTTTAAATTCAAGGAAAATACAGGTCATTTGTGAATGCTGAAACACTTAAAAGAGACAAAAATGTTTAAATTTACAACCATGTGAAATAACATTGTATTTTTTTTAAAAAATGATATGAGTTTTTGTCGTGAAGAACCTGTTTTGGATTTATTTTTTCTGAGAGTATTTATGATGTTAATGTTTTCCTTATGATATTGTAAGTTCGTACTTTAATGAAAGTACACACACAAAATTGAGACGATATCACGACAAAACGTTTTATGGCTGTGCGCCATCTTGGCAAGAGTTGTTCGTTTTATAATTATCAGCAATATCATTATCAAACAGAGTTCGGTACATTATTGTCAACATTTAAGGCCTTTTACTTAACTATCTTTCAGCCAAATTTAATTCACCTCAGTCGTTGATTAATCTCGAGTATCTAACTTGGCTACAAATAATTACCGATAATTTTAGTCCTAAAATAAACCACATTGCCCCGTAGACATTTCTATAAAGATAAAATCTTAGATTTTAATAGTAACACTGACCAGTATAGTTAAAAAGCTTTCAGGAAAAATATTTTCCTTTGTTCAAAGTAATGTTTCCTATAGTCAATTTTACACTTATATAAAAAGAAATCAAACTTTACGATGTCTACTTTCAACCGTCAGTTAATGGAACACTTATTTCTGTTTATTCAAAATACACTTTAAATTTTATACGCCGGTTCCTTGTAACAAAAAATATCAAGCTATGTTTATATTCATATAAAAGAGCGTAAACTAAATACATCGTATTTTGCATACAGAACCTAAAAGAAGATCAGCATAAATTAGCATAATTTATTTTTATTAACAAAGTTAATTTTAGTTAGCTATCCTCGCGTGTGGTTAATCTGCTGGATAACGGATGTCTTTTCTCTAGACACTTATAAACAGTAATCAAAATGCTCGAAATAATGGGCCGTGAATTAAACCTCAAGATTGTTTCAATACCAAACAAGCAAAGCGCAACTGCAACATATCCAAATGAACGGCTGATTTTTTGATCATAGACTATTTTGAAAAAAAAAAAATGACCAATTTGCAAGAAATATCGAATAAGCATGGGTAACTGCTTTTGGAAAACATTAGTTGATCTAAATTATTTACACTTTGACTATTGTTCTCATCTTTGTTGTTATTACAAGGTTTCTGCCGTTTTGCTCTCCGGTCTTTTACAAGTGTATTGATCCGGGTAACCTTGAAGGAATTTGGAAATGAAGCTTTTATTCAATCTACAGCGGTAGATTGTTTTTACTTTACTGTCCATATTTAAGGACAACCTCAGTTTTCAGAACATTGCTTTGATCGACACGAACCTGATAGAGGCTGGAGTGCACAGCGGCCAAAATGTTGTGATAAAGATGAAGACAATAATCCGAGATTATAATAATTTCGGGAGACATGGGCAATTTGACTGATAAACAGATTGAAAGTATATTCAAGTTCTTTGAACTTTTAGGTTACATTCCATATTCGGAAGCTAAAATTGAAATTGACGCGTTTCTACTACTTTATATGACAAAACTAAAGTATCCCTGTACAATGACGCGAAACAATTCCTTTTAAGGCGAAACTCCAGAATGAACTTTTCAAGTACACTGACGGTATTTCTATATAAATCTCGCCTCTTCTCTACTTGAAAGCATCACAATTTTCCAATTTCCTTTCCTTTTTTTTTAATATGTATATTCCGGATATAAGCTCTCATGTCTCTCTACAGATTGTCTTTATTATCTGTAAATTTCCATTATTTATTTTAGAAAGATAGAAAAATAGTTTCATGTCGCTTTCTCCAGTTTTGGATTAGTACTTATGCTAGCTGCCTCCCTATGCTAGAAAGCCTAGTCTATCCTGCTATTTAACGAGGTACCTCCACTGAATTTTTGATACCTAAGTTTTAAAATTAAATTTGAAATATGAAAAACCATTCTTGAAGATTTCCTTCTAGTTTTAATTGAAAGCTAAATGATTAAATTATTTCCAGTAAGTAAAATATTCTGGTGTATTTCAGATAGAAATTATATGAATAGGAATATCAAATAATTGCTCGGTTTTTTAAAAAAATTCTTAAAAGTGGTCATTTTCTTAATTTTTAAGAAATTTGTAAACAAACAAATTTATCATGTTTAAAATTCTTTCAAAATTAAATTATACATTTGTGACACGTTATTTGAGTAAAATTAGAAAATTTAAAGTTAAATTAATCTGATTTGAAATAATATTACTTATAGCATAAAAAAATAATATACAAGCATTTCTTAACGATGGATTTCTCTTTTTTTTTTTATTGATTTATCGAGAAGCTCTTAAGGTGATGACAGCTCTTATGGATGACCAGAAATGACATATTTACGAAAACTAAGTGAACACATTTTTATTTTTAACTACCTAGTAATTTCTACAAATTAACATATTTTCAGCAATTATTTAATATTTTATTGACTTTTAGTTAGGTTTTTAAGAAGCTTTATAAAATTTGCATTTCATCTCTAGGTTTTTAGGTTTACTACCTTAAACAAAAATTAATTAATTGAAGTATGACCCAAACTAAAATACATAAAATATAAATATTTAGTGAAATAGCAATTAAGAAAAGTAAAACTTTTTGATATTTTGAAGGGATGATTTGCAAAGACGTTAATGATGAAACAGAACTGAATTAAAAGTGAAATAATTGCAGTGCGTCAGACGACACTTAAATTACGTGACCTTCTTAAGGATAATGTCATGTATAGATTCCCATAGGTAGATATTAGGAATGTTTTTTTTAATAAAATTATTTTTAAAATATTAGGATACAAACGACTGTTATGAGCTTTTAAATTTTTGATTTTAACGATAACACCAAAACACTTGAACGATTTTTGAACTATTATATTATAATTAAAATGAAAAAAAAATGAAAAAATTCTTATAAAAATTCATTATTCAACGAAAATTTTTTATTTCTTCAGACAATAGTATCTTTAATATAATTTATTTACAAAAGCGATTAAAAGCTTTTCTAATTAAAAAAATGTCACAGTTGTATTGCATTTTTTATTTTACAATTCAGAGCAGACCTTCGATGAAACGGGTAACAGTTTTATAAAAAATAATTGATGCTTTACTTTTTCCAAATAGTCCTGTTTTTAACTAATAAAAATCCCCCCTTAAAAATTAAATTTCTCGAAATTTCATGAAATTATGCAAGTGGGTGGTAACATATGTAAAAAAATATTTTTAACAAGATTTTCTAAAAAAACAAATTTCAAAAATAATTTCATTCATTTCTGAATATGTCCTGAAAGTTTCATTAAAATCCAACAATTATTTGAATTTTGAAAGAATTTCCAGATCAATGTGTGTTTTCCTCTGAAAAAGCGCAAAATGAAACTAATCGTTTTTCTCTAGTTCGGGGCTGTTGTGAAAAAAAAAAAAAAAGAAAGATTTTTAACCAAAATTTCGAACGTGCTAGAAATTAATAAAAAATTTCAAAAAATAATTTAAAATAATTTGGTCTTTCCTCTTAATAATAGCATAAAGAGTTTGATGACAAAACTTTGTTTTTATTAACTTTGAAGCCCTTTTTCATCATGCTATGCTGTTTTTACGCAACAAGATGGAGATACCTATATTTAACCCATAACTAGGAAGAGATATTTTATATCTTTTCCAAAGGCCGAAAGTGAATGCTACAATCTAGGTCAGAATTTGAACTTCGCTTATAGATTCTACTTTCAGTAACGCTGTTATGCAATCCACACGCCATCTAGTTACGCTTGGTAAATATCTGTAGTGTGGTAAATAATAGCTAACTACCTAGATATACGCGACCATATGTAGAAGGACGTCGTTGAAAGCAAGCAAATATTTTTTATCTGTTCTGACTGTATAATGCAGCTGTCGATAGACTGTATTCCTGGAAACGCATAATGAAGGAAGGAGGTCGGCTTGTTCAGAACGTTAGGAAATATCGCTGACAGGTGTACTCGATGTTTTCTACTACGGAATCGTGTCAGTGAGTAGCACTTTTTGTACAATTCTTTTAGCAAAAGATACATGCGCAGATAGTGTAGCGATTATCGGCAATAGAATTGGGCTCGACTATAGAGTAGTCTATTACGTTCACCGTTTGCACTAATCTCTTCGGGAAAGATTATTTATTTCTAGTTTCATACAAAAATTTTGGCACAGGGCCGAAAGGGAAGTGCGAAACGGCTGGTTATCAGTGACTATCCTAGTCCTAGTTAATCACAATCACGTCTCTTTAATTCGTTACAGTATACTCATTCACTATAATTCGTCACCATTCATTCCTGCATATAGCACAATATCACATATTCATATGCGACCTACAAAACACCCCATGATATAAAGATCTAATAAGTGTTCATATAGTCTCTTTTTGTTTCTTTTTTTCCCTTTCTTTTTATTACAAAAATATATTTAAATAATGATGAATTCTGAAAAATGATGTGGGAGGGGGATGAATTCAAAACAAAACTAAAGAATGCAACAAAAGCAAACTAAAACAAAAGGATCCGTCCACCCCCCTCA
Organism: Acanthosepion pharaonis; assembly: GCA_903632075.3. Lineage (NCBI taxonomy): Eukaryota > Metazoa > Mollusca > Cephalopoda > Sepiida > Sepiidae > Acanthosepion > Acanthosepion pharaonis. Next base: position 299,010 of record CAHIKZ030005605.1, read on the forward strand.
AAATAATAAGAGTGGCCGCTGTATTCTGACGATAAACAGGTTATTTATTTCTGTTATTATACAGAAATTGTGGAACAAGGCAGAAGGGGAAGAGGGGTAAGGCTAGTCTTCATTAGCTATCCGAGTCAATCCGAATCACAACCCATTCATTCATTACAATTAACTCGATCACCTCAAGAACTTGTCCATCACCTCATAATCCTGCATATACTACAATACCCGCATATTCACAAGGGACCTACGAGACACTGCATACCATAAAAATTTGAAAGTTCAAAATGTCCTTTTTTTTTTCAAAAATATATAAAAATTTCCTGAATCATGAAACAATGGAGAGGGGATGAACCCAGAAAAACAAACTAAAAATGTAACAAAAATTAAAACTAAAATATAACAATGCTAGTAGGACCCGTCCACTCCTCAAAATAATAAGAGTGGCTGCTGTATTTTGCCGATAGACAGTCAACAAGATCACTCATTAATGGAGTAGGAAGGATAAAATATAAATGACCGAATGAGAAAATGAAAGGCTGACCCACCCGAGATGAAAAAATGGGACAAAAACAAACTGAGGAGGTTGGGAATCTCAACATGGACCATAACAAAAGAGAACGCTGAGAACAGGCCGGGATAATAATATCAAACTTAACCAGGGGAGGGTTCACAGGAAACCGTCCCGTTAGATCGAAAGGAAAATCAAGGCGAGCCCCGTTCACACGAACAAGGCTCGCCATAGTTACCCACCTTTCGCTGATATCTGTCTATATGAGTTGATGCCAAAAAGAATTAAACCAGATCCTGATGAGAATAGCGTTCATATCGCAAGATTCCCTCCATTTACAACGTCTACACCACCATTCTTGTCACGGCTAGCAACGTGAAAATCACCATCCGTTTCCCCCCGTAGAACGGGGACAACACATTTTTACACGCGTACGCGAGATCGATGGACACAAGCCGACATAGTCCCAGAAAATGCACACATGAGGACACTGGTAGAAGGCGTGCTAAGCCAAGGTAATACCGATGACAGTCAAACAAATCCACCCCGTCCCATCTAAAAGCTACATCACTGAAAGGTAGCACGTTCTGAATGAATCGCCAGGTAAGCGAAAACTCAGGGTTGCTAAGATGGTTCCCCGCTGGCGTTCAAGACCAGAAAGAGCATAAAACTGATGCCGACAATCCAAGTTGGCCACAAAGAAGGTCTGTCCTAACCCGCTTCATTAGATCATGATACAATTGCCTACGAGGCCGTGAAAGGTCATTGGACCGATGAATGGCTCTCAAGACCGCCTCACACTCTTGCAGGAATCTCCATTGATTCCAAGGCTTACGAAGGCGCTCAGACTCCGAAACGGTGAGAGTGATGGTAAAGTTAGGGAAGGTATTCCTAACACTCCCCTCACATCAAATGCAGAGTTATGGGTCTATAATCGTCTAAATCCTGTCCAACAAACTTGCCCTTTTTCAAAAGGGTGATCGTACTCCTGGAGATCCGATCTGGGATGGATTCCTATCTGAACCAGTTGTAGAACACCACTGTCGAAATCGGATTAAACTGACAGCCGTCCTGGGTATGACGATAAACTACATCTGACAGCAAGGCCTCTGATCAGGAGGTTTTGAGGTTTTTGAAAAAAAAAAATTACCCGCAATACATTTTTGAAAAAAATATTACCAGCAATCTTGTCGGCATTAAAAAACCCATTCATAATAAAATAACCGTACCCCCCACCCACCAAAAAACCCCTAAAAAACAAAACAAAGCGATAGCCTCAAGTAAAATTCGTAGGGAAGACCATAAAGTTCCGGAGATTTGCCACTGTCGACCCTCTTCAATTCCAAGTAAACTACGCCCTCTTTGATCTCCAAACGGGGAATGCGTCCTTATTCCCCGCTAATTGATCTCACGCTTTAAAGTTTCCACCTGTATTTCTTATGAGGGTGACCACTCCGGGGGCATTCGGAAAGTTACGTGATTCTTCGTTGGACTTACCATCCACGGAAGCACATTTGAAAAACGGCCTCAAAAGAGCCTTCCTTTGAGAAGAGAGCTCTCTCTCTCTCGGGCCTGTCTGTCTATACTGCACACCTATCCTCTAGGGGTATTTTTTTTATTTTTCTCTTTCTTGTTTTGTGATGGATTGGGGTAGGAGAAGACGGAGCCCTAGTAGAAAAAGAAGAAAAAAGGTGAATCTTCACTATACCTGGCAGCACCCTTGTTTGATCTCTTACTGACGAAACCGGGGTGGATCTGGTTTTGTCATCTACCATGGTCCTCTTCGCCTTGCTTCTGCCAGTCTTTTCTTTTTTTTTCCAATTGTCTTCTTACTCTCTCCCCTTTTTCAACGAGGAAGATCGAGGTAGAGGAGAAGCCTCCACCTCCATATAGAAGTCAAGGTGTGTCAACGCCCCTGGCTCTGGGAGCTGCTGCTGCTGTTGGGGATGATATTCCAACTGCTGCTGTAGCTGTTGTTTTGCTTCTGCAGTCACTTTTGCTGCTACCGTTGCTGCTTCTGTGGCTTTTTCGGTGGAGCAACCCATTTGGGAGAGAAACTCTGCTGGGGAGGAGAGTTTGTAGACGTTTTCCCTTTCTTACCACTTCTGTCTATTTGTTTGAACTCACTGTTCCATTAGTTGCTCCTGGGGGCGCTGCTGGCTTTGCTGTTGTAGGTGGCAATGGAGCCGGGTTCTTCATTGGGCACATATTGTCCAAGTGCCCGCGGCCCCACAGTACCAGCTGTGGGGTCGGCGAACCTCCACCATGACCAGAATATTCCTTTCATGACAAGTTAGGACGTTGAAGATCTTGGAGATTGTCAGAAGTTGATTCCCGTTGGTGTATGGCGGATATTTTTCTCGTAGCACCACATGATCGTGAGGGCTCTTTTTAATGTGTTTCTTAGCTGCCCTTTAGGTGGGGCCGAAGATTAATGCTGTTGAGGAGACTTCGCCATAGCACAAAGGACGAAAAATGTCCAGTGGATAAAAACGGATATTCAAAACAATATCCACAAACAGAAAAAACACGAACAAAAACGTGCTATTTATTTTTCTTTTACCAAAATAAACCGAACTCGCTCGATAGAAGGAAAAATAACTCTTTTCAAAATCTCTTCGGGAAAGACATGGATCTAGTTCACCTCCCCACACTTGTAGGTTAAATAGCAGACTAGATCTTTAGATGATAGCCAGTCTCGAAAAACAATGGCTCTGCAATTGCTATATCTGTTTTAAAGATAATTTATAGCAAACTTCTAAAAGTTTGAAATATGAGATTATACGATTGTAATATGTATTCTAATTGTGATCACAGATTTTCTGGTAGAAGTTCACACATATAAACCATTCATTGCAAAACGGCGGAATAGCAAGAATACTAACACGTCTGAAGCATACAGTAGTTGTAACCCAATTCTTAAGAGAAGAATCTTAATTCTCTGGTTAGATCTCGCAATTTCATATGGATCAAGACCGCAAAAATAGAAATATTGCAAAAATGTGTGTCCAGATAAATTAGTGATTATTAAGACAATTTTAAGATAAGAGTATCTTCAAGTCACGCATCAAATATTCCTTGGTTCCACTAAGCCTGGCCTTTGCATTTAGAATCCGCCACACCATTTACACGAGGATTAATCACCTTCATTCTCTATATATTCAATTACCAAGAAATTCCACTTCGACAGATTATTCTCAAGAAATGCTGCTTTATGGAATGCTGCTTTGTATTAGTCACTTAAAAGTATATCTTATTGTATATTTTCGTTCAATCGCTGCTTTTGTTTGAAAATGAAAAGTATAAACACGACTACGTTAAATCTACATGAATTATGCCCCTATTATCTCGGCAAAACCTAACGAAAGGCTTATTTTATCAAGAAATGTTTACAAGGATGAGGAAAACAGGATTTTACTTTTTGGTTATAACTAGATTTTTAATAGCAGTTTTCGATATGAAAAGTGTAAAAACTTGAAATAAAAACAAAAAGGAAAAAAAAAACTGTAAAAAATTAGAATAATAAAAAAATCCTGTAAGGAATTGAAATAAAAAGTGAAACAACGTTGGTAAACTGACACATCCAATTTTAATTTACTTTTCAGCTGTAATCTTCCAAATATGTATCCAGAACCGTTACAAACTGAACAAGAAACACCGGAATTGGCTTTCGAAAAACGAGGCCGAAAGTGCATTACCGGAAGTGCTCAAACAGGCGAGAGTAAGTAATCAAAAATTTCCATTGATTTTCATAACTATTACAGAAAGTTATTAAGTTATTTTTTATAATTAAAACCGATTTATGTGGCTCGATATGTCACTCTGAAAGGAGCTTACATACTACTCATGATGGAAGCTAATTATATTGAATTATATATATATATACTAATTATATAGTGAATATGGTCTTTTTTGATTTTCTCATGTTCTTGATGCTTAAAGATTGGATTCTTTTTGTAGAGCTTTATAGCTGATTTATTGTGGTGGGAGAAAAAGAACAAAAAACCGGATCGTCTGTCCCGCGTTTACTTTACCATACCCTCCGAAAATAATTGAGCCATCATGAAAAAGTATGTTGAACATATCGTCTTAGACTTACCTCCCAAAACAGCAACATTACTTGCAAGCATTTGAAGCGGGTGATTGGTGAAGTCCTGTATGAGTTATTTTTTTTTAATTCAGGACCCTTCGCTTTTTTTTAAAAACTAAGTTCTATTATCGTATTGTCTGCTGGTAGGAAGTCAATACAAAATAAACAGTACACTGATTTTGTGCTGATTGTTTGGTTGCCATATAATACCTCGTAATGTTTATTGTATCAATATAATAAATATTGTGTTTTCAAATCTTTATCTATGTTAGCGTAGTAAAACTTACCGTGTTTTCTTGTGTATAATACAATAACTATTAAAAGTTAAAGGCAAAGAAATAGTTTCGTATTATACACAAGTAAATGTTTTCAGGAATTTTTACGCAGCTTAAAATCTTATTTGTAACAGGAAGATTGCAAATACACTCAACACAATAAATAAAACAAAGTAGGCAGGTGTTAATAACAATTGTTAAACAAATGATATTTAATATGTCGGTAATATGTGTCTCTCCGCATTCTTAATATAAGACGATATTTGTTTTTATTTTCATAGTTTATTAATATATAGAAACAGTAAAATAGGATAGATGAACATCATAAAATTTTTTACCGGTGATGTCGAGTTTAGTACCTTTCCCTGAAAATTCGAAAATAATTTCCGTTTCAAAATTACAAGAAATATGCAATGACTAAACATCAGTTCAATATAATTATCAGAAATTAAATATTTGGTGAATTCTTTGAGATTTTAATGGATTATAAAGAACAATACATAGGGTTGGTTTTAATACGGGTTGTATTATACACGAGATATACGGTATGTGAATTTCGTATTAGGCATGTGAAAATTGAGAAACACGCCCACTCACTTACACATAGAAATTTAACAAAACAATCTTTTATAAAATTGTGTTGCCTAATTTAATAAATGCTCTTCTACTACACCTTACATGGCTCTCGTAGCTTATGATCGTGGAGTAAATAATATATACCTGTTTGGCGAATTAAGGTTGGCTACAGTAGCTTATGATCGTGGAGTAAATAATATATACCTGTTTGGCGAATTAAGGTTGGCTACAGTAAATATCTCGTTTATCACCACAGGTTTACTTATAATTTTCCTGACATTGCTAAGTTGGGCACGTTCCATATTAATGATGTGAATTAAGTACACGGAATACCTTTAAATGGAAGCGATATCAGCGGACTGGGTTACCTACCTAGAAGGCAATTTTAATTTGGCTCACCTGTAAGGTTATGCACTGATTTTATCATAAAATGTAACTATATCATGTACATTTGGCTGAAATGCACCTGTCGAGTATAGATATATCAGATTATGAGTACATTGGGCTTCGTATATTTGTACCCTTGCGTCATTTTGTTGGTGTGCAGCGCTCTTTATTATTACTATTATTATTCATTAATCTGAAATAATGTAAAACGTTTTGATTTTATTTTTTTTTAGGACGCTGCCGAGGCGGAAGACCACGACAATGCTGCCGAACAAAAACGCCAACACGGGAAGACAGTACGATATGGAGAAATTGTCCAGGTGTTTAAATATTTCATTCACAAAATTTGAAATGGAAAATATTAAAGATAAATTATTTCATGTGTCACATTTGAAAACTTTGCAGTTAAAAATGTGTTTTTAAAATAGGTTAATACTGATTTTACAGGACGGAAAGAATATAGGGCATTTTTTTTTATTTACAAAGGCTTGTCAGATTTTAAAAACTGTTCAGTATTTGAGATACCATTGATTGATTTGGGATCAAATATAGATCGGAATCCGACAGAATACTAATTAAAATTATTATATAGTTACACACAAAAAGCAATATTTACAAGTCCAAAGCCTAACTGAAAAGTATTGTCTATCCCTGAATTCGGAACGCCATAAATTATATTAACGTTTGTTCAACAAGTCGAATGCACGTGAAACGTGATTAATCAATGAAAACAAAACACACAAGTAAAAATACCAGAATTTCTTTTTTTTTCCATATCTTATTCTCTGATGAAGTCTTAATATAAAAGAAACATGTTTAGATTGATAAACGCTTCCTGTTCTTTATGGTATCTTATGATTGAGTGTTACATATAACTGTTATTGTCTCAGTGGGCTGTTTTTATCATGGCAGGATTTTAGAGTTTTTTTTTGCATGAGACGATTATATATTCTATACTTAAATGATCTTAAACAGAAGTTATAAAAGAAGTAATTTGATTCAATATAAAAGTCCACTTTTTCGGCAAGTTACCGAGTAGCACACGTTCTTTATATACAAGTACAGAAACCACGATTCTTCTATTTGCTGTGATCCTTCACGACGTGGGCGATCATATCTCTCCACAGTTTCCTGTAACTCTCAGTAAAGTTTGTGCTATCTTAATCCATGTTATGCCAACTGTTTCCACAAGTTAGTTCGGTAGGTTATGCCTTTCTTTCCTTTGTCTCTCTTGCCGTCAATATTATGTTGTCAATGTCAACTTTCATAATAAATCTTTTCTCATTATGTGGCCTTACGGCAGTATCATGCTGGAACAGCGGTTCTTGTACGATCACTGAAGTATCTAGATGAGTGACCGTATACGAGAACCAGTTGCTGTAAGCTTGCATTTGAGGGTAGTTCTAATTGATAACTACTCGACATTGTTAATCGGAGAGCCGAGTTTCACTTGTAGTCGTGTTCGCTATATTTACTTACGTGTAAATATCCTTGGGAAAAGTAGGAATCCTCTTCATCACCTGCCCCCCAGGTATGGATTAATTAGCTGGACTTGTATCAGTGAATCATAATTATCTACAAAAAATGTCTTACAATCTAAAAAAAAAAAAAAAAAATAGCTAAACCTGGAGATAGGCAGTGGCATATCTATCTCTGACTCGAGGTGAATTCGTCGAGAAATTCGAATGTGCCCACTAGCAACTTGATCCTGATGTCTTTGCGTCTTGCAATATATTCTATCCTCCACGCGGTGGTTATGCTTGTTCTAACCTTTCTTGATACTTTCCCAAACAGCTTATCGTCAGTTGCTTCAGTCATTCACAAATGGCTTCCAGTTACCTGGATCAATTTTATGCGAGTTTCAAATCGCGCTTGCAGACATCCTTAAAGCATGGCGGTCAACAATTCGTGTTTTCCTGTAGCCAGCTCATCATACATAAAATCTTTTGATATGTGACCATCCTTTATTTGATGAACATAACTCAGTCATTGCAGTCGTCATTGGTAGAGGAGGAAAAGATCCCGTTTGATACATCACGGCAACATTAGTGACTACTTTATTATTGCCTATAAAAGCAGTAATAATAAAATCATAGCTTTTTATGATGTAAGAAAAACTACATGAAATTTGTGTACATGTTGATTTATTTAATAGTTATTTGATTTCATTGTATTTATTTCAGTTGAAACACATGTTCTCTGGGAAATATGTTCACACGTGTACAACGCAAACGAGCCAACGTGACAAAAACAACATGATGGTAAGTAATCCCGACATTCAAGAAACTGACATAACTTTAGTCGAATTTTTATGTGCCGTGTCCCTTCAGGACATAGACGATCCTGACTTTCCACAATTTCCAATCTTTTGTAGCAATAGGCAGTTATTGTCGCTTGCTATCATTTCCAATTTTTGTTCTGCTATCCATTTACACAAGTAGTAGTTTACGCTATTTTTCTGTTCCTCTAGCCTTCAATATATCCTTTGAGTTTTGATTTCTCCAAGCCTTCTTTTCTCATGTGTTTCAAATTTCAGCTATCTTGCCTGTACCCAGACCATTTCTGTTTTATCATCATTGGTTATACTTAGTAAATATAAAGCAGCCTAGACGGTTTTTGCGATTTAAAATCATTAAATAATTTGTTCTTTTTTTTTTATAAAGAAATCATTTGGGAAAGGTCAGTTTTATTTGATTCGATGCTAAAAGTCACAGGTTTTACATAGTTTTATTGTTACAATTTTGTTTTCTTCGATTCTGAGTTATTTTTCTTACTGAGGTAAATTCTTTTAAAATGTTTCACATTTTTTTCAGATTTCACTCCATGAATTCAATGCAAAAAATGCACAATTTAAAATCTTGCCGCGGTATAAAGTAAAATCTGAAGGAGAAGTGGTAAGTTACACATTGAAACGATAGAACTTGCTTAGAAGTTTTATTTTCTTCATGTTCTATTGTCGATTCTTGAAGATGTAAACCCTATAATGCTTCTTTTCATAATGTATAAGCTTTTAACCGAAGTCACTATAAAAAAAACCCAACAAAACAGAAACAGATTAAGGTATTTTTAATTTTTTATTGACTTCTACTTTAAAGGTATCTTCTTGTTTAAGTAGAAGCTATTCTGACTTTATCAAATGTAAAAGTTTAATAGCCATTCAATAGTAGATATATTTCACCCCTAACCCCGTACAGGTATTTTCTTAATGTTATAATGCTAAAATAATCAGGAAATGGGGTAGAGGGTGCCAGCTAATCCTCGAGCAGCCTTATTTAATCCCTTCTCATAATGAGTCTTGTAATCCTGCTTAGCTCTCCGAACAAGCTTATCTTTTATGTGCTGCCCGTGATATGCTTTTATATGTTCTTTGATTTCTCGACAACAACCTCATTTCGTAATCCCTTACTTTGAGCGGCCTTTTATAGAGTAAAAAATAGTAAAAATAATAATAATTCAACAGACTGATCAATCTAACATTTTACCAAACGTTTCCTATATCTCGTCGGTAACATTTCACAAATATTTTGATAGTAGGTGGAATAAATGAGAAACAAGAATTAATCGTAGTACTGTTTAGTGATCTTCCAAGCGTAGCTCAGATGTGACACAAGGCCGAAAGTATGGGGCACCCAGTGAGGATCGAACTCACTACTCAGTCAATCTTGCTAACCATTACAACATCTCGAGGTGCCCATCGTAGTACTGTTTATATTATAAGCAGTGGTACTCGCATCAGTAAGTCAACAAAATCGTATTTCACTATGACTATGTATATATATGTGTCATAAAGAGAAGTAGATATTTACTTGACCCCTCCCCCGTTTACTGAGTCAGGTTGTGACACAAGGTCGGTTTTTAACTTGGGGACTCGAGTGTTTTCACTTGGGCCGCTGGTCTAAGCTGGTCATTGCTTGTTCACGCTGGGCAGAGTTGGTTTAAGCTTGTCCTAGCCGGTCCAAGCTAGTCGTAGTCGTGATACCCTCCAGCAACAGGGACGAAGCACAAGTGCCTAGTGATTTTCCAAGCGTAGCTCAGATGTTGCACAAGGCTGAAAGTATGCGGCAGCCAGTGAGGATCGAAGTCTTAATTGTTCTAGCGAGACAAGCTTGCTAACCATTACACCATCTCGAGATAATGCCCAGATATTTTAGACCATCTCGAGGTGTCCATCGTAGTACTGTTTATATTATAAGCAGTGGTACTCGTATCAGTAAGTCAACAAAATTATATTTCACTATGACTATGTATATACACGTGTCATAAAGGGAAGTAACGTGCATACGTGTTTGAAAGTGTAGACATGAGCTTCACCGGAAATATGAAATCACCTTTGTTTATATTACAACATTTGAAATCAATCCACCAAAATGTAAAATAACCACAACAACAATGATATTAGTAATATTACTTTATTCTCGTACCAACGAAGAAAAAAAAACACCCTTGGCCATTTCGCTAATTATATAACACCGGAATAGGTAACTTAGGTGATCCTTCTTTCTGTATGTGGATGTCCTCTACCATTATCTAATAAGACCTTTCATTTCTACATTACACAGGAAAAAACTGCTTTTTCTTCCCATTTTTGTTTAGTTAAGTAATTTTCCCTGTAAATTCCTCAAATATTTGGATAATAGCTTGTAACTTAACAAGCTAATCTCATAGATAATTTTTGTAGTGAGTTCGATTGTGACATTATGCAGTAATATACAAAGCTATGTAGGTTAATATAATTTATGGGTTTCTTTCATCAGTTTCAAATTGTCTTTCTCTGGAGTATTTGTATCACCTACAATTTCACGTTAAGTAATTCTACCAATTATCTGCGTTTCAGTCCATGTCAATTGAAAACTTAATATATTTAAGCTTATGCCTATATTTGTCGTGTGCGGCGAATGACGAGGTTCCTATTTATTCCTTTGTTTCATGTTATTTTGGAAGAAAATTAACACTCAAGTACCTCCTTTTGTTGTATAGATGCTATGAAGGAGCCAGCATAGTACACTGACAATCTTCAAAATCAATCTATCCGTCAACCATTATGCTCTTTATTGAATTTTCACAACTATAGTATTTGCTGGCGCTCGCTTGAATTATCTTGTTCAAGAGACACTTCAAAGAATAGTCCTTTTTTATATAAATGTTTGAATCCGTTTTAAAGATTCTGCTATTGGGTTTTGAATTGACTCCATCAATACTAAATTGAAACTTCTTTGTTCAATTTTTCTAGGTTCAGCTTCACGATCAAATAGTGTTTGAAAGTATCAAGTCACCGGGGCACTATTTCCATGCGAGTAACAAATTTCAGATTGATTACTACACAGAAGGGTAAGTAAACACATCATTGAACAGGCGTTGAAAAGTTCGATTTTTACTGTTCATTAAAATCCGAAAAACTGCATGAAGAACATTTACTTTTTAAATAAATATATTATAAAAATTTATATAAACTGGCAAAGAACAATATAGAATTATTAACGTATAGAATCATTTTTTCTATTATAAAGTAAATCTATTAAAATGCCCAAGTGTCACTGAATGTAGTGGGATAATGAAGATGTGTGATAGGAACGTAAAAAGAGGAAATTGGAAGTGAAGATTATTAGGATCAAGGACGCACACACACACACACACACACACACACACACACACACACACACACACACACACACACATATATATATATATATATATATATATAATTAGGGCATAAAAAGCAAGAAATTTTATATTATAGGCCATGATAGATTTAAAACAAAAACACACACCAGTCGACCGGTTTCGTCCCCTCTCATCACAACTGTTAACGGGGAACTAAAATTATGAAGAAAAGAAAAAGTCTGTCATGGATGACATGAATGAGTGATGCCACTGATGGATTTGTGTTCCTTTGACATCTGCAGCCTCTTCACCTGTGTTCATTTATCGGAGACTATTGATATTTGCAGCGATATGTTATATCGTAGTGATTTGACTCCTCCGAATATACCTGAAGAAGTGTTCGTTGAACTCATGAAATTTACCACCATGTTTGTCGATTTTAGTTTCGACAATATCATGTATCGTCAGATCGATGGTGTAGCGATGGGTTCCCCTTTGGGTCCTGTGTTGGCAAATATTTTTGTGGGTTTTTACGAGGAAAGCCTTTTGTCAGGTTCTGCCCTGTCCAAGGTTTACTTTCGGTATGTGGATGACACTTTTTGTGTGTTCAGCCATGAATCGGAAGTGGATCAATTTTTCCCTACTCAACGGTGTTCATACTGCCATTAAATTTATAGTAGATAAGGAGGTCAATGGTTCATTGCCCTTCATAGATGTTCTTCTTCAAAGAACTCCTTCCTCGTTTATTACCTCTGTTTACAGGAAGTCTACCTTTACAGGTCTATATACTCGATGGGACTCTTTTTGTCCTAAACGACAAAAGATAAATTTGATTAGGACCCTGACACATAGGGCGTTAATGATTTGTTCGGGTGACACCTTGAAGGATGAAATCAGTTGTTTAACTGAGATCTTTGTGAACAATGGTTATCAGTTGAACATTCGGGATAAGACTGCCAGGTTCAAAAAATCAAACCTGCTTTAGTGGATAAATGTCTGGTCTATCTTCGTTTACCGTGCTTGGGTAGGATTAGTGAATCTTTCGCCAAGCGTATTTCATGTAGTTCACGTGAGTGTTATTTTGCAGCGAACGTTCGTGTTGTTTTTCAAACTAAGTCCGTACTTTCATCTATGTGTAAAGATGTTCTACCCACCCCCACCATATTAATTCTGTTATTTACCATTTCAAATGTAGTTGTAGATGCGACTACATAGGTAGAACGACACAGCGGTTGGACGTTAAAATTAAATAACACGTACCTGCTATAATACTGAATAAAAAATTTTCTTTGGGCGATACCATTAGTAACACGTATGGTTCTTCGATTGCGGATCACTTTATAAAGAATCTCACTTGATTTCAGTGTGAACTGGTTTTCCGTTTTGGCCAGTTCGCACTCACTTTTCCATCTTAAGGTGTTGGAGACGCTTTACATCAGGCCCAGGCAACCTGCTCTTTGTAAACAAAGAGATTGTTTGCTTGGACTTGCTGTGCTGCGCTTCTAGCATCTTTGTTGGTATAATTTTTATAATTTTTTTCTCCTTGTCCACTCATTCATATCATCCATGACGGACTTTTTCTTTTCTTTTTCTTCATAGTTTTAGTTCCCCGTTAACAGTTCTGATGAGAGGGGACGAAACCGGTCGACTGGTGTGTGTTTCTGTTTTAAATCTATCATGGCCTATAATATAAAATTTCTTGCTTTTTATGCCCTAATACGCTTCTGTACTGTTTCAAACATATATATTAATAATATAAAAGGCTCAAGCACTAATATTCCATAGTTATAATTTATTACATTGAAATCATACTCACGATCCAATTCATCAGACCTACAAATTCTGGATATTGAGTTCTACCTGGATTCTATCCTCTAGGGAATTAATATATAATATATATATATATATATAAATCATATTATTAGAGAGTGCATATTTTAACGTTATATAAAATAAATTCTTTTGAGAAACCATACCTTCATTTATTGAATGATGTCAATACCTTTCTAAACGGTTAAGATGAAGGCCAATTTTTTTTGTGTATATGTAAACAAGCACTATCTATTTGTATGAAATATTCTAGTCTTTGAAGTTCTAAATAAGTAACCTCGTTTTTGGTTGGTTGAATCGTTTTTGCAGGCAATTTCAAACCAGAAAACATTTTTTAGATTGTAAGGACATCTTTCTTTTTGTTTGTTTGAAGATAACATCGTTCTAGTGACAAAAGTTCCACGAACTAACCTATAACTGTTGGTAGAAAATAGCATTTGTGATTATAACGAACTCAACGAGAATTGGAACTCTGCTCTCCGATTAACAATTCCGAACTACTATCCATTACACCACCCGCACATTCGAGCTTACCTCACTTGGCATTCACAAGAATTTACCCATTTAGGTATTGCTGAACAGTGTATTTGGAATTGATATTTAGTAGTTTGATGCATCTGTGAATTTATTTCTGGTAAAAATTCGTATTTAGGCCGGGAGAAACAATGTGTCCTAAATATAGAAATGTTTTATTCCGTCGAATAGATTTTGAATTCCTCAAGTAGGCATCAGAAGGCCCAATTGACGACATCTTTAGGAAAAGTGATTCTCATACTGGCGCTACAGAATCACAAGAAAAAAAATCTTTACCAAACATCATTTGAAAACATCCAACTATAACAGCGGTAACAACTAAAACGGATAGCAACTGTAATTCGAAGAAGAAATAGCAATGAAGATGTTGACTTTCCACACTACATTAAACAAAATGTCAAAACCCCATCAATACTGGATATGATATTTAGTGAGTTTGAGAAATCTATTTTTCTGAAAGTTTTTTATAAATTTAAACCGACAGTAAGCTCATTGTTCGGTCAATGAATGTTTTCTTATAAGGAACAGCTTCTCACTATTACCAAAATAACACCAGAACATCACAGATGGTTTAAATATTACCCTTTTATATTCACTCATATCCCTTCCCAATTCACTTTCCAGAAAATTCAAAGCCTACTGTAAATAGTTTAGGTAAAATCGTATCTTTTCCTTATTCCTTTTCTAGTCTTTATTTTATCTGTAGTGGAATTTTTGCGGGACTATTATCGCATATATTTTTTGGCAATATTTTGTTTGGCTACTTCGACAATTAGCATTTAAATTCCCAACTTTCTTATCATGAAACACTGTTACCATTCTATGTTGATCTCCGTAATCACACACATATATATATATATATTATTATACTAATAATAATACTCGATTGGAAAAAAAAAACCTCGGGTAGCACAACTTGTATATCAAAACAAATTGATACCCGAGGAAAAAAATTGCAAAAAAGAAAGTAGAAATATCCGAACAGAGCGAAAGAAATCGTTCAGTGCTTTAAGTTTTTAGTCCAAAGAAAAAAACCAAGCGAGTAATAGAGCTAAAATGTAGTGTTCAATACGCTAAGTAGAGCGGGGATAAATGAAATAAATCCTAAAGAGCCAGGAACAATATACCCAGGTTTCAATCTAAACGGATCTACAGGGTAATCTGATTACCCTGAAGATCCGTTTAGGTGAAACCTAGGTCGGTTGTTCTTGGCTCTTTAGGATTATATATATATATATATATATATATATATGCATAATTATTTTTAATTGGCAAATATTTTTACTTAAACAGATCTGAGCTAAACCTTGGAGTGGAACGATCGAGCTTTACACTGATTGGAAGTCATAGAATAAATCCTGACCAAAGCAAATTTGTTCGGGTAAGTCACGTTCAATCTCGGTGTCTAACGGGTTCATCTTACAGTTTTGCTCTTCTTTCCAACACTCTCTCATATTTGATCCTCGGATTTTCTACTCCTCAAATCTTATAGAAATCAAATTGAACAGTTGGCGCTTCTGAAATTGCATGGATCTTCCTTTTAATTGCCATTTTAAACTCTTAAAATGTTTCTACTCATAAAATAACATTTTTCTCTGACAAATAGATGGATGAAAATTATAAAATTTACCCGTTTGAGTCATGCGTTACTTCATTTCTAAATTAAAAATCTGATGTGTTATAGAATCGGGTTCTAGTCTTCATTTGTAATGTTTTATTATTTGCTCAGGTTAACTTTCTACAGCACAAAGTCCGTTTAAAAATGGGGGTCAAAATCATGAACTGTATCAGTCTTCCCAATGGGAAGGAAATTGCTTACCTTGGCAATTAGCATTTAAATCCACAATTTTCTTAATCTACATATGTATTGCATTGACTTTAAATCATATTGTTTTTCTTATTTATTTAACGTATGTGAACTATTCAGTAGCAACTTATTTAAATTCTATAATGTAACAAATTGAATCCAGTTCGAACGATTACTATCCTGTTAAATCGGCAAAAAAATTGATTTTGTTTGTCTTTAATTGTAAATAAGGACAATTCTTTTTTCCAGGGAGGTTCTGTGATTCGACTGTTTCATAAAGAGTTGGAAGCTTACTTGGTTGCCGAAGGTCTGTTCGAGGAAAGCATAACAGAAGATGGTACTTAATTTTCATCACCGCAGAAATCTACCGAATAGGATTTTAATTCAAAGTCCGTAATTTCAGGGCAAGAAGTTCAGTGGATAACGTGTTTAACTTCGATCCGTACTGGGTACTTTACAATTGATTGCTTAGTCATTTTATTTTATTAAAACGGGGTCCGAAAATCATTTTCTTAGTTATTCGGGGTCTGCACTAACGGTACTGAAGAAACAAATAATATGAAAGGAAAATGGTGAGGTTTAACTTGGAGAGTTCTTTTTTTTTTATAAAGCTAAAGATTTTCCAGTGAGGCCGATTTTTGTTTTCAATTTATGGTTTTATGCATCCTCGGAATCACACAAATTAAGGCTATTTGTGTAAATCTATTATCTTTATTTTTTCTGATTTGAATATTTTTCTATTTGATTCCATTTTAGGGAGTTTTTTATTTTATTCGTGACATTTTGATGAATAAAACTTAATGTAAGTTTCATTCGCTGTAACGCAGACATCTGCACGTGTTTGCTTATATTATTACGGACGTATATATATATATATATATATATATATAGAGAGAGAGAGAGAGAAAGGCAGGTTAATTTTTCCATTTTAAAAAAATAAACATTGCACTCAGTGTAAACGCTGGGGTTTGATGTGGTAAGTAGTATCACCAAAGATTAGAATAATAGATTTTACCAGTTTTTGAGCATTTACTTTTTAAAAAATCCCGTGAAAAAATGTAGAAAAATACTTAATTTCCGCAGGTTTTTGTTTACAAAATGATATCAAAATTTTACTATCTCAATAAAACCAAATATATTACTATATTTTGTATTAGTGGCACTGAATGGAAAATATTCAAACCAGAATTCTAATTATGAATCAACAGAAGTAAAATATGAAATTTTTTACTGTATTCGATAAGTAAAAACAGTGTAAAAAATGAAAAAAAATCTACTCAATTAGACAATAATAAAAATAAAAAAAGATAAGTGTCTATAACAACATGTTACTTCTGGGCACAAAGTATACGACAAAATGTTTTAAATTTGTATTGTTTATTGAAAGTCGCACTAAAACTACTGCACTGTATAATATATTATATCATAATATAACTAAATTGTTCAGTATAATTTCGCTTCAAATAAATGATTTTATTTGATGTCACAATGATTTAATCATAACGTGCGTGTGCCTTGTACCTTGTCTTTATAGTTTGTCAAGCTTCGGTAAATTATAAATTTTATAAAGATGTGCTATAAGACTTTCACTGATCAACGGAATGAAATTCCAACGCTACAATTTTAAAGCTAAATTAATCTATATCTGGTTCTACAGAAGGATACTGAAAATTCCATGAACAGAGCGAGAGAACAAAGGAAGTCTTAAAGAAAATGGTGTCAGAAAGAACACTTTTACTCAGAATTAGGAAAAGACAGCTGTTATTATTTGAATACACAATAAGGAAGGAGGACAGGAGAAAGCAGTGAACCACTTACCGTGTGAGTTTGTGTGAATGGTTGGCGGAAAGGGGGTGAGGAACCTACAAGAGAGAAAAAAGAGCTACGTAAGATAGTAGTTGTGGAGAGCCATGATTGCCTCTGCCCTGACGGCATAGAAGGCGGCTACAGATTTTTTGATTCTCCTCTTAGTGTTATTTCTTAAATATTTTTAGTATTTTTTAATCAATTCACCCCAAAGCAAAGCGATAAAGTTATTAAGACGCAAGGGGGCTACTGGGAGTGAAAGAGAATGAAAAAGTTGTTAGAAGGAACCGAAAAATCACCCCTAAACAGGGAAGAGGGTATAAACCTCAACTCTTGTTCAAAAGACCGGGGACAGATATAAACAGGACGTTAAGCGAAACTATCTAATCTTACCGAAGAGAAAAATAATTTCAGAGTACAGAAGGAAACGTTAGAAGTATGGAGTTGAGACAGAATTTAGAAGGAACCGGAAACCCAATCCTAAACTTTTACTCCTGTTCAAAAGAAAAGGGAGGTGTGTGAACCGGATGATAATTATATTTGTTTGTTACAAATTGATATACACACGTAAATAGATAATAAATATTCACATTATAAAGCTTTTAAAATTTTCCGATGAATCGCAGCTTGCAATTTTTAAATAAAATTAAAAAAAAAATGTAAACAACTGAATATTAATTTATAGATTCTCATCTTCTATGCGCCGTGTCACTTTAGGAAATTGGCGAACATAGTTCTTCACAATTTCCTGTTCTTTTGTAGCTCTTAATAAATTTTGCTTTTTGTTGTCTCTCCTAAATCTTGTTACCGCCTTCCATTTACACAAGCTCGCCATGTATCTTACGCATTTTTTACTCTGTCCCTCTTGCTTTTTCTGTCCTGTGTGTATCAGATTTTCCAAGCACCTTTTCCTAATTATCTGCTCTAAAAGTTTCACCTGTCTTTTCCAGATGTTATTAAGTATAGGTTTCCTTTTTTGTTTCAATTTCTCCAAAACTTTGTCGTTGCACACATTTCGATCCATGGTATTCTCAGTATCCTCTTGTATGATGAAATTTATGTTGCTTCAAGTCACTTCTTCATCCAAAAGGAAATTATCCAGCATTCACTGCAAAATAGGGGGACTGATATTACATAGATTTTCATACTCTATATAATTTATTCGGAAATGCTTTTCTAAATAATTCTTCTAAACTTTAGAATTATTATTACCTTAGTAAGATACTATTTAATGGCATATTCAGAGAAGTGAAAACTTTCAATCAATACATGTCTTCTTTTTTATTTTATTTTATTTCTTTTCTTTCTATTTTTTTTTTTTTTGCAAGTCCACTTCAGAGTGCGGATAATGGATCAACATCGTCCGAAAACAATGTCTCCGTCCTCTTCGGGAATCACTTACTGGGAAATAGAAGCTGAATCCAGTATACTTGATGGTACGTTGTCATTTTCTTCTTTAATTTCGTCTTGTTACAATTCCTTATTTCCACCAAATCTAACGTTTGTCGCTAAGACCACACACAGCAAACCACTCTCATTCACTTGGTGAAATGTAAGTTTCACTTGAACAGCTTTTTCTTGAACAGCTTTTTCCCAGATCACTACAACCTTAACCTGTTCAAGTCTATGAATTTTCTGTATTTCAAAAACTATACTGAGTGGAAAGAATTGTTTTTTTTTTCTAAAACAGGTGATTAGCCGTATTTAATCGGAATGTAATTCTCTTTATTAAAAAATCTTGCAAAAATAAGATATACTTTTCTGAGACTTTATTTGAAGCTGATTTAAAATATAATCAATCTGATTTGAAACAAATATTATTTACTTTAAGTTTAAAGAATTGCAGAAATACATTTTAACCAGTAATTGAGTTGACGAGTTTGACAAGGTGATGACAGTACTAATGCTGTTTTACAGAGACCTTATCTGTAAAACATAATTGAGAAAAATGGCGTGAACGTCTTTTTTATTTTAATTTTTGAGTACCCATTAATCTTAAAAATTTAGGAAAATATTCTCCATACTCAAATATTTTATTGATTTTTAGAAATTTTGGTATGAATTTACTATAGTCATCGATGTTATTTTTTGATAATGTTGTGTATGGTCGCCAGTACTTACAAAAAACGGCACGTTTATACACTAATAAAATAAAATTCAAGATTATTTTTAAAATATTGGTGTTTGGTGATATGTATAAATATTGGTGTTTGGTGATTTGTATAAAGCTTATAAGCTATAATCTATGATTAATAAATCACAGAATTATATGATTTTATTGAACTTTTCATAAATTATTCGGTAATAAATAAAATTATTTGAAAGATTGGTAGATATATATTTTTAGGTATGCTGTTGAATTAAAAAAAAGACGTGTATTGATTTTGTGTCAGCCAGCCTCAGGTAGCTTTCATATTACTTTTACATCATTTGTAACATTTCTCATTTATTTCTCAATCTTTATGCAGTACTCTATTGAAAAGTAAATGTAATAAACAAATTTGAAAATCAGGTCTATATTTTCTATATTAGTTTTTTATTAGTACTCTTCCAATATAAGGCTCAAGAGCTACTCAAAGCAGAGGGTTACTGAATGAAGTGTATGATATTAACCTAAGAGTGGAAAGTGAGTATTATAATGAATGTTTCTTTCTTGTCTCCAACTTTGATGTTTCTTCTTCATCCGAGGGTAAGTTCTTTTCAGATTGAATGGAAGGGGAACGTATTATTTCAATGTCTTATTTGAAACTCAGTAACACTGTGTGTGTATGTATCGTTGTATGTTCATATGTATAGATGTTATCTACTGTTTTTCTGATTACTCTTCTATTGCCCTTACTCTTTAGTAATGACTCTGCTTTCGAATTCTTTCACACCCAATAAGACCTTGTGTCTTAGTGACTTTGCTGCCTTGCTTGGGGTAAATTCGACAAAAAAATGCATTAAATGGGGCAACAGATGTACACATAGGTGCACGCAGAATCACACGGAGAGAGTATGTGATAGACAATCAGCCTTTCTTTTATGATATAGATTTCTTTCATTTATTTTTAAAGGTGACATCATTCACTGGGAACAACAAATTCGGCTTCGACACTTAACCACCAGACAATATTTGTGCATCAACAACAAATGTGAAGTATGTCTTACTCCCGAACAAACTGACCCCCGAACAGTGTTTCGTCTTCATTCCGTATTAAAGGTAAGATACAACATATTTGATGGCATATAATTTTCGTTGTTAAAAAAATTAGCTAAAACATACCAATCTGGTCTTGTATACAAAATTGGTAATCTGGCTAGAAGGATCTGCTCACTTTGAGAATCAAAATTCAATTCAGTTTTTTCATTGTATATAAGATGCCTTATTTGATACTAAAAGTAAATAAAATCTCTTCCATATCTTATCTATGAAGTTTAGATGTATAGTAGACTAATTTTTACTTAGAAACCGTAGACTACCAGTTTATGACCATATCACTGTGAAACACCAGTTTTCGTACGATCAGTGAAGTTAAGCATTGTCGAGCCTAGTCGGTAGCTAAATGGGTGACTGCTTCGGAATACCAGGTGCTGTGGTGTAATAGATAACGGCTCGAAATTGGAAAATGGGGAATCAAGTTATGTTCGTTATATTCACTTACGCACAGATACCCTTGGGAAGGGTATGAATCTACCTATTTCCCACCCTGCTATGGGTTAAATGTTAGGACTTGTATCAGTAAATCGTTTTCTCAGAAAAATTCTTAAAATATACAAATATTTTCTGGCTTTAAATAACCTGCAAAAAGGATGATAATCCATAAAAACAATCAAAAAAACAAAAACATGATTATCTGTACTTGTATCTAGATTAGTTCAATAATACTCTTATATTAAATATATTAAATTGGAAAATAAGTCCGGTCACATTTGAAGATGGGAATGAAAGAAATGCATGTTTGATCTTAAATGATATATTTAATCAAGATAATGTTAACTTTCATTATCGATAACATAACCCTGTCATATACATATTCATCCCTCAGGCGTAATTCGAGTTTAAAAAAATGCACTATCAGTTTTAATCTGTTCAGAATAAAAAAAAAAGGACGCAATGATCGTAAAAATTAGATAGAGTCTGATCAGGAGATTAGGGAGGATAAAGCGAATTTTCTCTATTTAGTGACATAACCCAAGTGACTTTTGGGCTTGCATTATTGTATTAGAACATTATGCTTTTACAATTAACCAATGATGAGTATTTTTTCTGAAAGTTTTTGTGCATTGCTTCCAATTGACAATAATATTTCACGGCATTAAATATTTTTTTGGTGATGGGGATCACTTACGTAGACAACCTTTATATCTCACCAAAACAGCATATTTTTCACGTGTAATCCTTGCTTAGAAATATATCACCTTTTTGTCAATGGATGCTAACCATTGTTGTTTTCAATTGGTAATGATGATTCTATGTAGGAAAGGTTCAGTAGCAAGTTTACTCTTCAATGACGAGCAGACGGCAACTCTTTGTTAATCAGTCAACTGATAAAGAGCTCATTGACTAAATTCAAACACTTTCTGAGTTGATGGAAGAGCTACTTGTATTGAACTGTTTTGTTAATTCTCGTGCAATTTGCTTATGGTTTTCCATAATTAAGATTTGCAGAACTCGATACTCACAGAACCTGGCGCTCAGGATTGAAGGAAATCTTTGAGAGAAACATTCCAAACCATTGTTGGCACGTCCGGGCACTTAAAGTTTGACTTTCCATCAAGAAAACAAATATTTCTTACCATTTTCTTTAATAAAGAGTCCTTTTTGAATTCATCCAGCATGCAGTTTCTAACATCTGTTTGATTGATACAAAATTTATTCACTTTGATATTAAGTAATCTTAGGAAAAAAAAACCCCTGCAAAGCATAAAATTAAGATATTTCGTTTTCACTTAAGTACCATACTCTTGAGTGATCATGTCTCATTTGATTCATGACTCACTAAGTAGATTATTTCTTTCTACGGTAGGCTGATTGTCAACCAAGGCTATAGGATCCATTCTGTCCTACTATTAAACCTATAGCTGAAGTGAGAAGAGATGGATTCACACCTTTCCCCAGGGTATTTGTGCATAAGTAAATGTAACGAACCCAACTGGAATTAGAACTCTGATGTCCTATTTCTCATTCCAAACCGTTATCCATTACCCCCACCCATTCCTATTTTTATTGCACAGATTGAAAATGTATCCTCAGAGTCATCATACAAAAATGCTATGGTCTTTTGTCATTCAAACTGTTAATATAGAGTTGATGATAGTATTTAGCATGTTATTTTTTTAAAATAAATATATTTTTGTAAAGAAATGTATGGGAAGTTTGGCAAGGTTTGATAAACATCCATAAATTAAACGGAATGCTATATTTTTAGCGACATGAACTTTTTTTTTTCATGTCTTCTACATAGGTATTTCTTGAATTACGACGCCCATCCGTGATTGATGCCAACGAGCTAGAAAAACATTTTCCCCTTCTGTATTCCAACAATAAACAGATGTTTATCTGTTTTATAAGAATCAAAATCTAAAGATTTTCTATTTGAATTTTCTATGCAATTTCTTCATTTCCATTTCATCATGCAAGCTGCCAGGAAACGTTATTTTCCCATCTTACAGCTGTGCATACATTTATTTTGCATTTACTTTAGACCTGCTTTATTCAAATTTCCTTTTAGAAATTCTTTAATATACACATCCTAATGCAATTCCCATGTATTGACTCCTGTTATCTACTGTACATTTACTTCTATGTGTTATGTCCATTTAGGACGATCATGACTCTCCATTATTTCTTTTTTAGGTTTTAGTAAGCTTTGTGTTTTCATTATTTCTCTCAATCCTTCTTCTGCTATACATTTATATATTATTTAGGCTTTTCATTGCTGTCCTTGTCTTCAATATGCCTTGTAAGACTAACATTCTCGAATCCCTCTTTTCTTATTATGTGTCCTAGAAATTTCAACTGTTTTTATTCTAATTATAAGTGTTCTTTTTGTTTCCATCTTCTCCAAAACTTTGTCATTGCTTACATGTTCAGTTCACAACATTCTCAGCATCCTTCTGTATATCCATATTTTTGTTTCCGCAATTTTATTCTTTATTTGTGGGAGATTGCCCAGAGTTTACTGCTGCCTAGTAAGGCTGATATTACTCAACAGTTCGACATTTCTTCTTTGTTTCTGACATGATTTTCATGTTTGTTAATATTTTCCTTATCTTTTGGCAGACATGTTTTGCTATTCCAGTGCACTTTCCGATTTCGGCATCACATTTTCTGTTCCATGTTAAAAGACTACCTTAATATTTAAATCTTTGTACGTGCTTGATTTTTGGCTTCTCCAATTTGTAATTTACATGTTAGGCTCCCCTTTTTACTGACAACCATATATTGTTTTATTATTTATTTTGACTCACTTAGTCCTAAATGAAAGATTTTCAATATAAATAGTACACAGTTCCATTTTAAAGAGGCAAATTTATTAATTTCCAGGCATAATATGTTGTATGAAGCTTTATTACAAGTGGAAACCAACTTAACAGCATACGGTATGCAAATAATATCGTGTTACTTGCAGATACTTAAAGAAGGCTTCGAGTAATCTTTAAAAAAAGAGAGCTGGAAGAATGAGTTAGCCATAAATAATAAGACAGAATGTATGGTTGTTAGCAAGAGAAATATATAAAGATGTGATCCATGAATTGGAAACATCAAAATCATGCAAGTACAAAAACTTTACTCTATGGGAAGAGTTATAACAGACGATGGAAAATATGACACAGGGAAGTGCAGTTGCTTTCCAAAAAATAAGCAAATTATGAGGCGACATAGAAATTAGAAACGCATAAAGGTTTGCTGAACTTCTATTTAATATAAGCCCTTCTATATGGCAGTGAGTGTTGGACAATTTTCTAACAGATGAATAGGAAACTTGAGACAACAGAGGTATAGATCTCCAGAAAGATGTTGGCGATTGCATGAAAGAAATATGCATGCAGGCAGATTTAAACAAAATGTGGACAAAGAGGGAACTTTTACTTAGAATCAGAAAGAATTTATTAAAATTTCTTACGTACATAATGAGGAAAGACGGCTGGGAGAATATGACGCTCAAAGCACATACTAAAGACAAAAGATCGACAGAGAGAAACATCAAATAACGTGCTCAATGAGCTTATGTAAATGGATTACACAACAGGGATTTGGAGGAATAGTAAGTGAGAATCATTGCTTAGAGCTACAAAGTATAGGAAGTTGTTGAGAGTAATGATCACCCACGTGCTGAAGGGACACGATACATGAAAGAAAAACATTTAACTGATACTGGTTTTATTCTCAGTAATAAACTGAACTCAACACAGCCTTACTTGATTTTAAATAAGTGATTCGAAATCAGAAGTTAGTCGAGCAACTGGCTAAGATTATCCTTATTATTTTGGTTCTGTCACAAATATCGATTCATAGATTACATTTGGTTGTAAATGCGAGTTTGCTATTGCCAAATAACACTGGAATACATTAAACAAGTTTATCATAACAGATATTTACTAAATTTAGCTTCGCATGGCACAAACAAATCCAAAGGAGAATAAATTTTTGAAGACTGTGTTCACTATTTGCCCATATCTGGGACCCTAACAGGTGCTACCACCCCATGAATATTTGCTATTCTTATCTTTGTTGCTTGAGAATCTTTCTAATTTTGCTAATTAAGACTGAAAGACCTACTTATAAATATTTTTACTTTTAAAAAATTAACAACAGCATTACAAGTTGTTTTAAAAAATGCGAACATTTTTTACATTTATAGGAGAGAGACCAAATTCAATATGAAAGTTATGCAAGGATCGAACACATGCTCAGCGGCTGCTGGCTCCACGCACTCAAAGGTAATAGTTTTTATCTTCAGTCATGAATTTTAATAATATAAACGTGTCTCTTTCCAAACTGTTTACACTTAGAATATATAAAAACAAAATTTTATGTATTTATCTTAAATCGTAACTTCTTAAAACAAATTAAATAATACACCAGAGGCGGATATGTAATATAATTGGCCCTGATCTGGCATCTCGTCTACAGCCGCTCTCGCACAGACGCACCGTCGCCTCTCTCTGTCTTTTTTACAAATACTTTCATGGTAATTGCTCCGATGAGCTGTTTTCACTGGTTCCCAGACTTTATGAATTCAAGCGCTCTACGAGGCTGGCATCCCGCTCTCACCCTTTCACTGTAGAAACTTTTAAACGTAGCCGTCTCTTCTACTCCAATAGCTTCATACTCTGCACCTCTCGCCTGTGGAATACCCTTCCCTACTACTGTTTCCCTGAGAGCTATAATCTCCAACTATTCAAATGTAATGTCAATCGACATCTCCAGTTACCTTGATCTATCTACTATCCCTCTCCTCATCCTTTCACTCCTATCTACTCTCGCTCCAAATCTTCTGCAACCCCCTGCATCCTTGCTCAGGGCGTAAAAAAAACAACAACGACAACAACAAAAAAACATTTAAACAATAATTGGAATGATAAAACCAACAGCATTCAACAATATCGTTCATTAGCGAAAAAGAAAGTTTTTTCTTTCTGTTATCAAATTAATTTTTTATGAATTTCCAATATATTTAAATGATGCTGTATTAAATGCAAAAATCAAAATTAAAATACTAACTAAAATTAATAAAACCGGTTTGTCCGTAGTTTGAAATCTTTGGATGGTGTAAGCTGTTAACAATACTAATCAACATATTTTCTTCATATTTGATAGTTCTTAGTACATTCAGTTGTAGAATGGAACAAATGCAAAAGTTCAAACAAGCACAGATATTTCATCAGGCAAACAAGGAACCCATTTCATTTTGTCAGCTTTGATTGCACAAAAATGCATGCATGTTTTAACATGCCTGCTTTCTGAATCCTGACTATCAAATTTTGTTTCTTTTGCTGGCCACTTTCTATATAAATTTCCATTATAATTTTTACCATGAAGTTCTTTTAATCATTGTGTATATTTAAATTACATGACTAGAATATGTGATTTAATTTAGTTTGACCATATATAATGATAATGAGTCCTTAAAAAACACCAATACGGTCTTTTGTAGTCAAGCTACGTTATTGAATGCTAGAAATTCATGTGAAAAAATTAATGATTTACCTATATAAATTTTCTGATTGTAATTCTTAAGTTAATAATTGAATAAGCTCTTTGTGATTTTTCTGACTATAAAATACCCGTAGAAATTTCCCTTTATCTTTGTTAAATATTTGAGCTGAACACATTTATTAAAATATTACAGCAACAATCATATGGATGGAAGTCATTAAATAAAAAAAGTGTAGAAATGAAAAGATGCAAAATTTACAATTTGTTCCATTATACGGAAGCATGAGCGTTATTGACTTTTCTTTCTTTCTTTCTTTCTTTCTTTCACTGAAATAACAGCATCTAATATGTCACGCCTATCTTTGAAATAGTCCATTATTTATGAGGTATTAACATAGCGTAATTTAGGTGAAAAAAGTAACTGGCAGAATTATAATATATTACACAAAATTAATTTCTATCTTCTCGTATCGAAAACTCCATCAGAAACTTGTAATCTTATCTGATTTATTTTTGAGATATATATATATATATATATATATATATATATATATATAGTGTGTGTGTGTGTGTGTATAAGTCTTGAATACTCCCCTGTGGAAAATGTGGCTACTCCTTACCCGTCTCAGTGTTGCCTCTGTAGCAAGTAGGGTTTTACGGGGTGTGTTGTTAGCCTCACATCCAATCGGATTGCATTCAGAATTGTTTAGCTTGCCAATAAAAAGCTAGGATATTCAGTCTGTCTTGATATTAACCTCTAACTGGGAGTGGATAGTAGCAATGGATTCACACTTTTCCAAGGGTATTTGTGCAAAATCTAATTGACCGCCAAACCCACTTTCCACTATGCAATGTGTACACCCCACTTTCAATAATTTGGTTAATTCAAATTGTCAAATAATTTTTCTGTTACTTTAAAGTTTACTTAAAAAATGAATTGATGAGTTCACTTTTTGTTTGTAAATTTTCAGATGAAGACTATGAAAGACATTCGTCCAGAGACACAGATGAACAGTCGATGAGCAGTCTCAGGTGGGACGGTGCTGCCACTCGAAAGGTAACTACTTGTTAGAAAACAAGTTGATATTTAAATAAGCTGAGTTTTCATTAAGCAGTAAAACTAAAACTAAGAAAAGTAATTTGGATCAGATAATAAAAATAACATTGTACTGAAATGAGAAATAATTGTCACAATGATCTCCGTTTACATTCACTAATAGTAAAACAAGCATAGAATCAGTATTGTTTTCATTGAGAAAATGTGTAATTACCTAATTTCTGTCTGGATTTCTGGAATGAAGAAGTATCATTATTAACATTAAGACTATCTCCTTTACTCATTATTTTTGCGTTTGTTATATACAAAATGCGCCTAAAAGTTAATGTCTTTCAAAATTTGAGAAAAAAAGAAGCATTGATATTAGTTTTAGCAAATGTATTTCATAAAGAAATAGGACTTTATGAATATTTTTTCTTTTAATATTTATTTAAATTTGTTTCTTCTTTTGACAGATCTCGGCAACTAATGAAAGTCTTTATGATGACGCCTACACGTTGCAATATGTACATCAAGATGATGTACACAATTTCAACTTCGTGGCTGGAATGGTCCCTATGTTATTCAATCTTATCAAAGCTGTAAGATATATTTATCAAATACTCAGTATCTTGGAATTCAAATAAATACTATGCTAATGAAAGTTGAAAATGTAAAACTAGTAAGAAGAAAGACTGCATACAGCAAATAATTTTTCTCATATACTGAGTCATTTTCTAAAAGAGAATGACAAGTACTCACTTGAATAAGATATCCCGTATTTATCAGGTGAAGGTTGTTCTGGAATTTACACTGTTTAATTTTTAAACTGTTTTATAAGTGACACTGATAATATTGAAAAAAAATTGTTGTGTAAAATAAAATATGTTTATAACTATTTAGAGATTAATGATGAAAATCAAAAGAATCTGCAATATTATTTATCCTGATCTAGCATCTTGGCTTCAGTCATATTTTCCCACTGTCATAACATAGTTTTCTTGTCTTTTCAATAACTATTTTCATGGTAATAGTTCTCAACTTGACAAATTTAAGTGCAATATTAGATTGGCAGCTAAGTTTCCTCATTTTACTGTTGAAATGGCTAAAATCTAACTGCAAGTTCTAGACTAATAGTTTTTCTCTCACATTTCTCATTTGTGAAACTGTCTTCCGACTTCTTGCTTTCCAGTCAATTTTGATCTTCAAAAATTTAAACGCAATGTTAGTCGCTATCATCTGTTTTAATTTTTTATTGTTCTCTCCCTTATTCATGTTTTTCTTTTTCTCATATTCCTTCACACTCATTAACTCCTTACGTCTTAGGGATTCTGTTGTCTTGCTTGAGGTGAAATGATTAAAAAACATTTAAGTTACATACTTATTAATTTACCTACATATTGAAAAGAGAAATCACTTATGACAACTACATTCTACTGTAGAATCCCAGAAAGGATCATGCAAGTTAACGTAAATCCTTTAAATAGAATAAAGTACATTCTAAATAAAAAAATCCCTTAAATTAAGATCACTACATGTCTTTGAATATTATAAAGTACAGCCCAGAAAGAATCCTTTAAGTTAAGGTCAATCCTTGCCTTTTAAATACAATAAGATACAGTCCAACGAAAGCATTACTGAGGTTAGGGTCACTTCATGTCATTAAATATAATGATATGGTACAGTGCAAGGAATGATTCCAGAAGTTACTCGATTTTTATCTTTAAATGTAATGATGCAGTACAGTCTAAAGAAAGGATTCTTGAAGGTTAGATCAATTATACCCAAATTCAAAAAAATATTTGAATTTTTTCTTATCTATATAGAAATTAATTTCTGGATGTAGATACTTTACAATTAAATAAAAAATGGATATGCTTATTACAGTCTGATCTTTGTCATCGATATGTTATTTATTTAATACTGAATTAATCAAATATATATTTACCTGATTAGTTGCAACATATGAATATTTACCTTTTGATGAATAGTTGATTTTGATATTTTCTCAAAGTGAATTATTCTAAATGTTTAGGAAGAAAATTCAAAACTATCCTTATAATCGTGTTACAGATATAGGCAATCGATGATGCAACAGTTAATTTTTTTTTGTTTTTTCATACAGAAAAATCACGGTCACCATCTCAACGCTCGCAAAACCCATGGCATCATTGAAGTAAGTTATTCATTTTGTTTGTCCTAAAAGAGAGTTCAATCTTCACACAGATTTTAATCTTTCTGGAAATTATTTTTGAATAAAGTGGATCAAATAAAATAAATATATGAAATCATATCTGTAAATTAAAATTTTAACAATAAGAAACTTCATTTAAAAGTTGGTTTTATTTATTTTAGTTAAATTTCAGACTTGTTTGCTTATTTTATTCGTACTTAATTTAAACCATCATTCTGGAATAACAATTGTTAATTTTAATATGAAATAACTTTATTTATTTTATTTTTTCTATTTTTGTCTTTAAATACTTGTAATTTTGGTAAAAAAATATGAAATAGCATGGTGATGCCAGTACATTCCACTTAGGACCATTCTTTAAAACAAGTACTGATCTAATTCTTTTTGTTACAGAGGAAAGGTTGGAGGGACAATGTATATAGTCTTTAGGAATTTCAAATGCAACTTTAAATGTGCCTCACTTTGAAACGAGAACAAGTCTTTGTTGTCAAACGAAGTACAGTGATGGTTATTTCATAAATGTTCTGCCATCACAATCTATCAGATAGACCTTCTCAAATATTAAAAATCTATATGCAAATCTATCAATAAATATGGAACAAATGCAGTATAAATTATCTTCATACGGGCATCATGAAATTTCAAGGGGTCTTTTTTAATAATCATAACAATAATAGATATTTAAGATAAAAAATTACATATAATTTATTATTTTGCTCTAAAATATTAATTTGGCAAGTTTGCGACGATGATGTTTATTCAACTGAAACTGTATTTCTTTTCAGGGGATAAAAGAATTAAAGACATTTATGCTTCCAGATGGTGAACCTAACAAAGACAGACAAAAATTGATGCGAAACCTCCGAGTGAGAAAGCTTTCTTTTTATCAAATTAAACTCTTTAGAAATTTTAATGTTTATAATGTGTGCGCGTGATGAATGATATGCCTAATAGTGTAACTGTTGGTCATAATCTAAAAAAAAAACTTTTAATAAATTTGAAAAAAGAAAACTGCTTTATATATTTGCTTCCTCATTCTGCGACTATTAACCCTCTGTTAGTACTGTGGGACTTAGTGAGAACAAAAGTACAGTCGAGATTTCAAACACATTATTTAAAAAAAAATAGATATATCATATAGTTCTTTAGTTTCTGGTTATATAGGGTGACCCCAAAAAACGGGGAGTTTTGAAGTGCGTATTGCCAAACATGAGCAAGAGGCAACACTGCGAGACAGTGACCTTGAGCAAGTAAACATTTCGCCATTTAGAATTCAAAATGAAATTCACAGTATCCCAGCTGAGATGTTGCAGCAGTCAATGAGGAATCTCAACAGCAGATTTCAAGAATGCATTCGTACAGGAGGACGCCATTTACAGGACGTAATTTAAAAAAAAATGAAAATTCCATCATTGTTTCTTAAATGGCATGTTTTAAGATTTCAATTACTATGAATAAAATATTTTTCTTCCATCACTCTTGTTTTTATTGGATTGTTAAAAAGTTCCCATTTTTTTGAGGGGTCACCCTGTGTATTGCCTTGGGAATTATTTATAGATTTAATGAGAAATAAAAAGGAGCTTTATTCTATAAAAATCGAATTAAAAGAACAATAGTAAAAATGAATTTGTAAGTTTCGAAATTTAAAATAGTATTATTTACATTCGGTCTCCTCATCTTTATTATCACAACGACCTTCAAGTGTTTGTCGATCCGGGTATTTCGAACTGAATCCTTTATTCAAGCTACGGGGTTAGTTTATTCTCGTTCATGTTTCGTTGATCCATGTCTAAGGATATTTCATTTAATTCTTATTTATTACTTCCCTCTCTCCAGAGGAGATGGATCTAAACAAAGGGATTGAACTCGCAATTACTGTCACCAAATTCCTGAGCCATCTCTTTAATCTACTAGGCTATTGCATTCAAACAGAAGTTATTAAAAAAACAGTTCTCGTTTAATTTTCATTAACTGCTGGTAATTCTCACAAATATAACTAAATCCAGAAACTTCTTGTTGTTACTTGACAGAAGTATTCTGAAAGTTATTTGACTAATCATGAGAATTTGACTTTCCACTTGCTAAATATTAAAGAACATTTTTGTTGGGTTTTAAAAACCACGACACAAAAGAAAGGGTTAAACGTGAATAATATTTCCTTGTATTATCCTTATTGATATACTTTAGTTTGATTCCAAGAGTAATTCTTAACCAACTAACAAATATTACACGGATGTAATGGTAGTTTATACAATGTCTTTGGTCACAGAAATCAAAATAAACCATTGTTGTAAAATTTCAAATAGTATTTTTATTTTATGTTTAATGATTATACTTGGCATCTCACATTAAAGGCTTCATTCTTTATTGATATGTAAAATAAATAATCTTTGGAATGGTGAAAACCAATTCATTCTGTGCATATATAAACAAATAGTAGAGTACCTCGAGGCGGTGCAATGGTTAGCAAACTTGTCTTGCTAAAACAATTACTAAGTAGTGAGTTCGATCCTCACTGGGTGCCCCTTAATTCCATCCTTGTGCCATATCTAAGCTATAAACAAATAGTTTTAAGAAATGTACTGGATTTCGTAGTTTCACATTAATAACAACGTTGTGAGTTTGAAGCTTTAAAATGAATCGTAAGTCTGAGTTAATATCTAAAGAGAATCATTTTTAAGTAACTTCTGAAATTGCGAAAGACAGACCAACAGTGTAAATTAAAAGAAAATGAGTCACCGAACTGTGAAGAATACCGTTGAAACTCATGAATGATTCTGATAAGACCATGTTTAGGATTTTATCTTGAAGATCTGTATCCAAGAGAGAAGTTTTTAAAAATGCTGTCAAGCTGAGAAAATGTTAAGTGTTGTGTCAATGAGGAAGCTTAAAAAAAAACACAAGATATCAAGCAAAAATGAGATTACTTAATAAGCTACATTTAAAAGAGAGCTATTAGAAAATGCAAATTAAATTGACACCATAGTACATAAAGAGTGATGTTTTTTCAAATAGTCTATTCACTAACGATTGCTGTTCTACTCTCGATAGGTCAGACAAATGCAGCAAAATTTGGATGGACATTGACAGAAATGACCCTCACAGGTCAAGACATCAACAAGTTTGTTGATGTGATGTTTACAGAGGGATTATAGTTGTTGAAATGGTGTGGCCTTGTTGAGTTCCTCATGGTGTTAAGATGTCCGCTTAGATATGTATTTATTTTTGAAGGCATGTTTGGAGCCATGGTTCAAGAAGAAACCAAATGTTTTCAGACAGACTCTGCTGTTTGTGTACATTTAGTTGAAATTCTAATAAATATCTGACTAATATTAATTTCAAAGAAACTCATTTGAAGTGAGAGGCTTGTTCAGTTAACCTTACCTGAAAATTGTGGAGCTTTCTGAAGAGGAAAGCTTACATTTGCGCATACAGATTACCTGCAAAGATAAACTTTGGAATGTATTCTTTGAGTTCTGACGTCTGTTTCATATGACAAAATAAAACAAATAAAAAAAATCAGTTGATCATCGTTTTCTAAAACTAGTGTCAAAATATGGAACATACATTTCATATTATACCATTATAAATTTCTTGTTTTTAGAATAAGTTCCTAAGTTTGTCATTGTAAATTTTGTGCACAATCTGTAATTATAGTTTCATTTTCATATGAAATTTTCTTGGAGTTTTAGTAACCTCTAATGTAACACTTGAAAAACTTGATACAATTCGTACGACTGTGACCCCCATCATAAAAGTGACATGTAGTCTCATATAAATGAAGATTATAATGAAATGTCCAGTACATTAATTAGGCAAATACTTCCATAAATTCATGCATTAAATTTCTAAAAATTAAAACTTAAAGTGGTTAATATTTGGAGATACATTAAAAGATGCCTTCCAGAAGTTGAGCAAACTAACCGAAATATTTAGTTAGAGACAACGAAGAGTTTGAAAATGCTACGTAATATTAATCCTCCCATGTATGAAAAAAAAAGAGAGGTTGTCTTGGTGCACGGAACAGCAGGCGGTGAGTAGGCTCTGTGCATTAGCATATCGTGGCAAATAAGGTGTACTTCACAAAACTATAGCCTTGCTGTGGTGGCGAGAGCGGTCGGTCCGTGTTATAAAAAAGGCTTTCCCTCCACCACTTGCAGTCAGTTCAATTTTTGAGTTCTTAGCTAAAACAACCCGTGTCCTTCGTCAGACTAATCCACAATTGATACCGAAAGGAATATATGTTACTAAGCCGCTGTTTGGGAGAAGAAATATTCCGCCACCAACCAATGTTACCAGGACGGCGACTATTTCCCTGAGCTTCGCTGTTAGACAGCTAAAACTATGATACATTTCAATTATTGTTAATAGAACCTTGACAAGTTTCGAGGTCACAAAAACAAACAATACTGAAAGCAAGACGATCAGAGAGCAACAGCAAATTTGTGTTAATGGTTGTCAAAACAGATTGGTGGCATAGTAAGGGATATCAAATATGTCTTAGGTATACAAAGTATAAGAAGTTGTGGAGAGCCGCATCACCTACACCGTAAAGGAACAGTGCATAAAAGAAGAAATATATAAGACAGTATAAAATTTTTACGCTCGATTAACCATTTACCAGGCATGCTTAGCGAAAACAATGGACATATATTGCCGGCTTATTAAGTAACTATTTTTAAAAAAAATAATTAAATATCCCATGGCAAAGTTAGGGCTATTTTTCTTTTTTTTTTTTTAGTAAGATATTAGTTTGTCATTGTTTCTTCTTCTATGTACCATATCTCAGGACGTTAACGGTCATGGCTCTCTACAATTTTCTATCTTTTGTAGTTCATAGTAAATATTGTTTTTTTTTTCCTTATCTCTCCTAAACCCTGCTTTGCCATTCATTTACACACATTCGTTTGGTAGTTTATACGCTGTTTTTTTTTTCTGCCGCCCTTGCGTTCCATATGTTATAACAGGTCACAAGTTAATAACCCTTAGCCACGTGGGGACACAACAAACCACTAGGCGATCGTCTTCGAAAAACGAATTCATTTCAGAGAGCGTGATACAGGATCGGAACTGCCAACGAAGACATGTACCAATATTTGGCTTGCCGGGTACTATGGTCGAGAAAACAACCTACCGTACGGTTCATACCTGACAGCCAGTGTATATTTTGGTTGGCATATGTTTACGCTCGATTTCGGTGGCTGCAAGCGACCTAGTCACAATCGATTCATTGAGCATGTTTCGGGTCCGCTTATTAGACCGTTTATAATGTCCTCTATGTGTGGATGTGTTGGATTTTCCAAGCACACTTTTATTATTTCAATTTCAACTTTTTCTGACAAGTATACGTGTAGGTACCTCCAATAATACATGGAAAAAATGCCCCAAACTTAATAAAAAAACAGTTTTATCATCAAAATGTTTGTTATTATTAAAAGGAAAAAACAAAGTAAAATTTAAAAATTAAATTTGTTATTTGTTATTTTATTTGTTAATCCTTTGTAGCACTTTGGAAATTTTGATAAAAAAATCTTGTTTTTTCTTGCATGAGCGGGGCAGCAAATATTAGTATTAAGAAATTTGGCGCTATTTTTCTGGTAAAAATTACGTTGTTTTGAAAAATCTTGCGAACATTGAATAATTGTCGGATTTTATTGAAACTTTCAGGTCTTATTCACAAATAAATTAAATTATTTTATAATTTTTTTTAAAGAAAATCTTGGTAGAAATTTTTTTTTACATTTTTAAAACACACCAAACGCCTTAATTAATGAAAAGTCGAAAAACTGAATTTTGTTCTGATTTATAGTTATTTTCCAAGCATACCTTAGATGTGGTACAATGCCGAAAGTATGGGGCATCTAGTGAGGATCGAACTCACTTTTCAGCTGTAACTGACTTAGCGAGACAAGCTTGCTAACCATTACACCATGCCGAGGTGCCCTTTTTCTCCTGATTTATATAAGTTAAAAGAAGCAGGACTCATTGCAGAACGTCAATCATTAATTTTTCTTTCATTTACCACATTATTTAATTAGAGAAAGCTTTTAATTGCTTTTATAAATATGATATATTATGGACACTACTGTTTTAAGAAAAAAATTCTCGATGAATAATGAATTTTTATAAGAATTGTTTTCTTTTTAAAAACATTTAATTAAAATCATATTTATTATAAAACCCAGATTGTGTGTGTGTGTGTGTGTACGTTTATATATTGAATCGGATTTCCTACATTTTACAACCGATTTCAACAAAACTTCACAGGACTGCGTAAAATTACCTTGCGGTGGTTCTGACAGCGCCAAAAATTGGAAAAAAAAACAATTGTTTTTGCACGAAATCAATTTCAAAACACGATTAAGAGGCATTAATGAAAGAGGGACAACTCATATCGAGTTATATTTATTATAAAACCCAGGTTGTGTGTGTGTGTGTGTGTGTGTGTGTGTGTGTTCGTTTATATATGGGATTGGATTTCCTACATTTTTCAACCGATTTCAATAAACACTTTTTTGGCAGGTAGTGTTTCTTATTGTCTTGCACACTTTTTTCTTTATTTTTACATTCAGAATGCTTTAAAAATTCCATTTACAAGACAATTGTTTATAATAAAATTCTATTCAATCGGTAGACTCATAACGATTGAAAACAATGTTTTTGTTTGAGTTTGGGTTTGACCAATTCGTAAAAAAAAAAAAAAACTAATTAAGACATGCGTGTCCGTCAACCTTAAACAATAATCTTTGTCAATTTTATTTTTCAGTCTTTATGATGATCTATCTCTTACTGTTACATCCCCAGGCAACGCCGGGCTCTACTCCTAGTAATTTATAAAGTTTGAAATCTTTCAAATTTTTGTATTAATTTGTACGGAATAGGTGATATTCTTGTTATGTAAAACCTATATCTAATAATCATAAATTTAAAAGCTTAAGGCAAATCATCATACTTCAATATTTTAAAAAGAATTTTGAATTTTTTAATATATTTTTAACGTACTGATTTTCTATTCTACAGTTAAACATACACGACATTATCAGAAAAGACCGATGGCTATAATAAATTTACAGCCAAAAATATTTAAAATTCAATAAAACATTATATTATGGAGAATATATTCTTCAATTTTTAAGATTACTACTTAAAAAATATATATAACAGGCGCTCACGTTAATTCACTTATTTGTTAACGCCTAAAGCTCCCATTGCACAACATTAGATGATTATCAATAGGTCATTAAGTTGTCAAACCCGCAAACGCCTTAAATAAACAGCTACTGTCTGGTTAAAAATGCATTTT
Source organism: Acanthosepion pharaonis (assembly GCA_903632075.3). Classification (NCBI taxonomy): domain Eukaryota; kingdom Metazoa; phylum Mollusca; class Cephalopoda; order Sepiida; family Sepiidae; genus Acanthosepion; species Acanthosepion pharaonis. Next base: position 336,096 of record CAHIKZ030005605.1, read on the forward strand.
TTGTGATATGTTAAATTTAAAGTAAATAGTATTTGTTTCAAATAAGATTAATTATACTTCAAATAAGGTAAAATTTCTCAAACAAAGTTTCAGAAACGTATGATTTATTTATGGAAGATTTTTTTGATAAAGACAATTACATTGCGATGAAAGGTAACTATCAAAGGGCGCTAATCAGCTATTTTAGCAAAAAAAAAACAAAACAAAAAAAAAACAGAAAAGATTCTTTCCAGTCAATTTTAAATTAGTTTTTGAAACGCAGCAATGTATTTTACTTATTGGAAATATTAAATTTAATCTGTTATCTTGAAATTAAACCTAAAACAAAAGCTTCAAGAAAGATTTTTCATTTTTATTAAGTCGACATTATATTCATAATTTAAATTTCATTTTAACTGAAAAAATATATAATTCAGTATGAACCCAAACCCAATTCAATGATATAATCAAATAAATTTTAAGTTTATTTTAACAAAATTGCTAGATATAACCAGAATGTCTATGCTGATAGTTTCTTTTTTCGAACTTCTCACTTGTGGAACTCTATTCCGGCTTCTTGCTTTCCTGTCAACTTTGATCTTCAAAACTTTAAATGCAATGTCAGTCGCTATCTTCTGTTTGAATTTTTATTGTTCTCTCTCGTTATTCATGTTTTTCTTTTATTCTTTCACACTCATTAACTCCTTACTTCTTAGGGGTTCTGTTGTCGTGCTTGAGGTAAAAATGATTAAACACATTTAATCTACATACTTATTAATTTACCTACATATGGAAAAGAGAAATCACTTATGATAACTATATTCTACTGTAGAATCCTAGGAAAGGATCCCTCAGGTTAAGGTAACTGTCAACTTCAGTTTTCAAAAAATGTTTTGCCTCCTTGAACCAGGTTCTTTTATTGTACTCTCTTTCTATAATAGTCTCAAATTCTTTCACTTTCAGTAACCCCATGCATCTTAGTAGCTTTATTACCTTTCTTGTTGTGAAATGATTACAGAAATTTTTGTTTCTTGCGAATCTTACAAAGTTTTCCGACAATATATATTTCTTGTTCTCTTTACAGGTGATAGATCTCTTTGTGAATATCCTTCAGTTCCCGCTGACCGACAACGAAGAAGCACCTCTTCTGATTCGCATATTCAAAGAGTGCTATGATGTCCTGCACGCCTATATGATCGGCAGGAGCCGAAAGAATGCCCTGTACTTTGCTAAGTACATCGACTTCTTCCAAACACAGTTCTCACAGAAAGTAAGTTTCTGAAAATCGTAATATTTAAGAAAACTCTACGCAGATGTCTGTGGAATTTGACACTAAAAATGATTACTTACCCGAAGACATAATTTCCATCGTTTTTTTCGAAGTAGTCTCCTTGTAATCCAGCAGATTACTGGTCGTAAAGAGTAGAAGCAACAGTTTATAATACTTTAATATATTGATTGATTTGTTTTTTACAGCTTGTCAATCTTTTTTCAGGTTATTTAAAGCCAGAAAATATTTTTAGATTGTAAGAAGTTTTTGGAGATAATAATGATTTACTGGTATAAGTCCTACTAATTAATCTACAGCTGGAGGTCAGAAGGGATATATTCACACATTTCCCAAGGGTATTTACGCGTAAGTAAAATAATGATCCCGACTGGAATTGGAACTCGGTACTTCTATTTCCAATTGCCAGCCGTTATCCATTACATCATTTGCATTTCCAACCTTACAACACCTGGCATTTCCAAACTATCACCCATCTAGGTAATGACCAGTTTCGACGTTGCTTAACTTTGGTGTTTGAGAACTGGTGTTTTAACGTGATTTGGCCATAAGCATCTACAGTAAAAAATGTGATCTTCTGTTTAGTAGTTTCCTAAATACAAGATAAATGATCACTTATCTCATACATGCAGAAATTACATTACGACTTGTTTTCTGTTATTGATAGCACTTAATTTTTAACGAGAAGTCGACCTAAAAATGAAGTTACCTTATTTCAAGTCGTCTGACCGCATTCATGAACATGGTCACAGTACGTCACTCTAAGCACCTTAAAGCACAATGCACTTGAAAGGCATGGACAAAGGCACGGCCTGAAATTGCTACTTTACAGTGACAACTGTAGATTATTGGTCGCTTTATATATATTTTCTATGAAGTGTAGCCAAAGCACATGACTGGTTTACGTCTATTGCTATGTGTTTCATTAACATGTCCTTTGAATGCGTTACTCATTGTCAACCCACGTTAGTTGTTTATGGTTATATTAAATTTTTTTTGAATTTATGCGTAACAGCAAATATGTTTTTTACATTACTGCATAAAACTCTATATATATATATATATATATATATATATATATATATAATATTAGTGGTAAATATACACATACATGTGCAAAATATATAAATATATATACATACATGCATACACATACATATGTATTTTGTATAGGATAGAATCCAGGTAGAACTCAATGTCCAGGACAGAGTAAGGATATAATAAAAGGCTTAAACACTCCTTTTTTTATATATATATATATATATATATATATATATATATATATATATATATATATATATATATATATATATATATATATATATACGTGTACAGTGCAACAGTTAACTTTTCATGGTTTTCTCAAGTTGTCTAGCACGAACTGGTGAATGAAATAGTGATTTTATTCACCAGTTCGTCCTTGACGACTTGGGGAAACCATGAAATTTTAAGTTGCACTAAAAAAATATGTATATATATATTTATTAATATATACTTCTTAGCTCTTTCTAAATGCATTGAAAAATGTTTTGTTTAAACCTTATATTAAATTTAGTAAATGATTACTCGCTTATCTGTGTATGCACGCTTATCCACGCATATGCAGTTGCTCATATCTAATTATTTGGTTTATATATCACATATATATATATATATATATATATATATATATATATATATATATATATATATATAGTATTACAAGAATAATTAACTATACTACTTCTAACGAAATTATTTGCAGTTAAATAAAATCGTTAACAGAGACTGGATTAATGCTTCAATTGTTCTTTTAACCATGAATATTTACTGTTATTTTTAAATTTCTATAAACATAAAAGAACTGTTTACATATATTATATAGACAGCCTCCCAGTCCTCAGTTGCTTGTCTTGATAAAGTTCAAACACTTCTATGTGGCCTTTTAGGTGATAAATTATTTTCCTACTGACAAATCCTTTCCCACAGACGAAACATCGTGGACCTTCCGCTACTCTATCACTATTTACATGGCATGTGTTCTTATGATCTACATTCCTTATGTTCTATCTGCCGTAACTTTTGCAAGTGGGACCCGCCATGCAGCAGACACAAGGATGAATCATCCCCATTCGTCTTGTATTCCTATAGAAAGAAATTCCAATCGGACAGCTTCTTCCCAAGAATTGCTGCTTGTGGAGCACTTCTGGCAGGATATTTTCCCAATGACTAAAATCTTGACCTATTTAGTTAGAAGTATGAATTGTTTTTACTCGTAAAAGGGATACAGTCAATTGATTATAGCCTTCTAACTTCAAGAAAACAAAGAACAAAAACATATGGCGGGTGAGACCTAGAATTGATCCGTTTTATTGGTTAGGAAGACATCCCAGCATGCATCTGTAGGATTTGTCTATAAATTTGGTGACGGTATGTTCTTAGTAGTCATTCTTATCAGATTGAAACTAACAATATTATCAGAAAAACAAAAACAAACCTAGATTGTTTAAACATTATTTTGCATATAACTATTTCTGAAGTGAATTTCATCTACACTAAATCAATTTTATACATTTTGTCTGTTTTTAAGACCTGTAAAAAATACATTAAATGATTTCTATTATAACGAGACAGTTTATTGATTGAAATCATAAGATATACTCTGTTAAATCCTAATGCAAAGGACATTTTTAAGGTTTTTTACTGAATTGATTTTTATTTGAGGTTGATTTGGAAAATGGTTATGTTTAGGATTCCGCACCTTACATTACTTCAGTCAAAATTTTAAAAAATACGTAACAAAATTCGTAAAACTGACAGTAATGTTTCTTTCACCCCATACAGCATTTTCTGAATTTATTTACTTGGATTGTAATAAATTTTATTGCAATTCTTAATCTCATTTATCTTTTTACATTTGCAGGGAGGAATTGGCTTAAATGTTGCTCAAATGATCGTAGAATTAATCCGGGATAACAGAAAGATTGTGGACCGAATTGGACATTCCAACATCGACAAGTTCATCACCTTGCTTTTAGAGAACCCCGTAAGTACCGTTTTGGAATAAGTCAGCACAGATGCGTATATATAAATGCTCGTATGTGTATGCACCGTAGAAAGTGAAACACCCATCACTGTTACTTCAGGTTTTCACTGAATAAAAGCTACACTCAGCCATTTCTAAGGTCTCTAGTCTTCTTCTATGTGCTATATTCTTTCAAGTTGTGGGCCATTTAGAATTTCCTCTCCTTTGTAGTTCTTAGTAAAGTCTTTTTTGTTATCTTCCTAACCCCTGTTCTGAGAACCATTTACACAAGCTCGTTAGGTAGCTTATGTGCTGCTTTCCTCTATATGTCCTGTGAGTGGTCAAATTTTCTAATCCCTTTTTCTTCATTATATGCCCTAGAAATGTTAATTGTCAATTTCTGATGTTAAGTATAAATGTCCTTTTTGTTTCCACATCATCTAAAACCATTCTCATCATCCATCTGTAGAACCATATTTCTATTCTTTATTTGTAAGGAGATTGACCAGAATTCCTTGCCATATAGGTGGACCGATATTACATAACAGTTCAGTAGTTCATTACTTTGCTTAGCTTTTGGAAGGGCTCTTTCGCTATCCCAATGCACTTTCGGATTTTGATGTCGCATTTTCAGCTCTCTGTTAAAAGACTTCATAGACATTTATATTTTTGCAATTATTTGATGTTGGTGTATCCAATTTGCATACTGGGCTGTTCCACATGAGGATAGACATACATTGTTTTCTTGTAATTTTTCTTTAGTCATTTTTTTTTGTTTTCTTTACTACTTTCTACAGGAGTTCCTGTAGTTTCCTTACTGTGTCTGCTATAAAATCTGTGTCATCAGCATATCTAATATTGCTAAGATTGTGACCATCAATAATGAATCCTGAACTGCTTCACAGTAGAGGTTGAATAGTCTTGAGAGAATGTAAAGAATCAATGCGACCTCCGGTAGATCAATACAAATTTTGGAGTGTTATATTTGATAGAAAGTTATTCTTTATACCTGAGAACTAAATGCAATAAAGCAATTCAACTACTCAGCGTTGTAGCTCACACATACTGCGGAGCTGACAAACAAATCCTAATGAAATTATATAGATTACTAGTCAGACCCAAATTGGACTATGATTGTTTTAATTTATGGTGCTGCAAGGAAATCTTACCCGAGGGAGCTTGATTCAATCCACCACCAAGAATTGCGTCTCGTCCTGGGAGCCATTAAAACATCGCCGGCGGAAAGCTTATATACTGAAGTCCATGAGATGCAACTGGGATTGAGACAACAGAAATTAGCACTTCAGTATTATACCAAATTACAATCATGTCCAAACAAAGCGTCATTCAACTGCCCTTTCTACTCACAATATAAGTATTTATTCAAACAGAAAAAAAAAATCTATAAAACCTTTTGGCCTTTACATGGAAAATTTCATCAGTGAAAAGCAAATAAATCCAACCCCAATTTATAAAACCTCCATCTCAAAATACCCACCCTGATTAATGAAACATCTTATGATACTGCTAAACCTTAGTAAATACCCTAAAACTAATACCAATTCATCTAGTTATATGGAAGAAATCCCAAATATTCTACAAGCAAACTCAAATTATAAACATATATATTTAGATGACTCTAAAATCTTGGACAGTTGGATACCCCAACCCCAACCATACACTTGGCTTTAGATATAGAATCTAGTGGGTCAAATAGATTCATCAACTTCTCAGATTCACTATCTGTACTCACACCACTGAATAATAAAATTATGGGAATCCCTTTAATAAATAAATTACTAAATAGGATTGACATTATTTGTACGAAAAGAAAATATGCATTAATAGTCTTATGTGGAATACCGAGCCATACTGGCATACAAAGAAGTGGAAAAGATGAGAAAATGGTAAAGGAATTGCTAAACATATCCCTCTCAAGTATAAAGGTTCCACACACCGACTTCTGACCCGCTTTAAATAAGATTATTAAAGAAAAATGGCAGCAATTATGGAACATCTGTCAAAACAACAAATCCAACCCATTATTAGTGTAAGAAAGCCAAGTTACAGAAAGATAAGGAGAAAGAATGTGGTACGAGCCAGACTCGGTATAGGACATACATATATATATAACCCAACAACAGCTAATAAAAATGAGGAGCTGCCAATACGTGTCAGATGTCATGAATCAGACATTGTTAAACACATCCTACTAAATTGTCATAACTTTCAGCAAACCCGAAACAAATATACAAATCGGATAACTTAAAGGATCTATTTGAAAATAGTGATCCAAATAATATCATAAATTTCATTAAAGAAATTAGGCTCTACGGGAAAATATAAAAAAAAACTCTTTACCAAACTTGCTTACCTACATTGTTTTGTAACAAATTTTATAGAACCTACAATTTTCAAGAAAAAAAAGAAACTCAAAGGAATTTTCCTCTATGTAATCCACTGATCTCAAAAGACAACAACTCAAATTATTCACCTGAAAATCTTATTTGGCATTAAATGATCAACATGAGCTGATGTGCTGTAAAACAGTTCAATCAATCAATCAATCAATCAATCAATCAATCAATCAATATTCTCTCGTATTTCTCACTGGTGGAAATCACTTTCAGCTTTTTGCTTTCCTTTCTTTTATTGGTCGTTCTCATTAACGTTTTTCATTATCTTAAATTATTTCCTACTTAGTAGCCTTTTGCATCTTGGTGGCTTTCTTTTTTTTACTTGGGGTGAAATGATAAAAAACAAAACAAAAAGTCTACTGAACATTACTCAGAAGTGGGATGCATAGGACATCTGACCGTTTTTATTTTATCATATTCTTTTACACGAATAAGCCTTTTAAATGATGAAAAAAATGCAACCCCAACAAAAAAAACAAAACAAAAAAAAAACAATGTTTACCAACACATTTATCCCAGCATATAGGTACATGATTTTAGTATTTAAAAGTCCATGTTGCTATATGGAATATATAACATCATGTTGAATACAATTAGTAATTCCTGGGTTTTTTTCTTGTGTATTTTCTTATTATTAATGATTATTTCATTGAATTTGTCAATTTGACAGAATTACCGGTTTCTCGATTTGCTGCAAGTCCTGTGCGTGTGCGCTGATGTCGCCATTCCCAATAATCAAAGTTACATTGTACAAAACTGGCTCCGAACATATAAGGTAAGTAGATCGAAATTTCTATTTACTATTTTATCAATGTTATCATGCTTATAACGAAATCTTTTCAGATGTCTGCTCAAATGCACAACTCTAGCTGATCTGGAGTTGATTATTTATTTATTTTATACTGATTTATACGAACTGGTGATTTCTTTTTTTATTAATAGTCACTGCGTTTCAGTCGATATGCACTCTGGCCTCATTTTAGGTTCCACGGATGAAAACCGGAAGGCACCACGCCCGAAACGTTGTGATAACAAAGATAAGGACAATAGTCTAATTATATACAATGTAAATAATAACGTCTCATCTCAGAAATTCAGATAGAAGTATTTGTCATCATTTGAGACATTGGCAATTAGTACTATCTTTCTACTGATATGACAGGCCCTAATTAAAAGTATGTTATTCGTGCAAAGAATATCAACATGTCCATTGAGGTCTCTGTCAATAATCCCATAGAAAGATGGTAAACAGGTTCACAAATTTCAAACGCAACGTCTAGTCCTAATAAATAGTAGTATCTCTAATGGTTGCCTAAACAGAACAGAGTTCTTTACTTAGAACAAACACTTCTTAATAGGCTGACCATATTTAAATTCCAGAAATCTATTCCGTATGTGAAAGAAAGACACATTCGAATAAATCATGTCTGTGATAATGAATATTCATCATCTTAGAAATTCAAACAGAAATAATCTTTTATTAAATTATTAATATTATACAAGAAAATTGTAAATCTTGAGAAAGACTGAAGGCACAAAAAAGATTTTAATGTTGTTATGGAAACTAATTGTGAATTCAAATTCATCAGTCACTATGTCTCATGTGTAATCTACGTTAATGAGAAGCTGACTCTCCAGATCAGGCAATTATACTGTATTCTACACTTGTGTAATATTTATAGAAAATATATCCAATTTCATTCAAAATAAGAATCTTGTTTATTCTGTAAAATAAACTACTTAAAAACAACTGTCCAAATGGTTATAATTTCTTCCCAATCATTTATAATTTCATGAATATATATATATATATATATATATATATATATATATATATATATATATATAATATAAAATGTTTGGTTCAATAATGTCGGCAAGTTCTGTCTGTCCAACTTTTAAAATTTCCGAAATAGTTGCTTTACCAAAGTTCATTTTTATTTTTTTCTTTAGTGCTTTCAAATGTTGCTACATTCGTTTTCTAGGATATTCAATAATGTATGAACATTCGAAAGCCATCAAGAAACAAAAGCAAAAAATAAAAATTAACTTCAGTAAATTTATCGGTCATAGCAAATCGTCAGCTGAACGCTAGAAAATAACTGAGAAAGAGGTGTGCAAAATCTCGCCCACAAATCAATATTTTTGTGCATGCTTCATTGTAGATTCTGTTTTATATATAATTTAAGCTTGTGTGTGCGTGATATTTTGTAATACTTTCTTTAAAATGTGGACATTTTTATTTCCATGTAATATGTTCTTATGAAATACAGAAAGACAAACGTTCTATAAAACGTGTATATCACGATGAATTTTATTGTATCTCTATTCTGTATGTAAACATATTGGGTCGGAACAAAGGTTCGTGCAGTTTTTAAAGCAATTTCAAAGTTAATTCTTTAGGTATTGTAAATATATTTATTATAAAAGTTATGGGATTTTTATTTATATTAATTATATTTGGACTATTGTCTTCAGCTTTGTTGTTGAGGACTATTGTCCAAATATAGTGTAAATGATAACTCCTGATCACAGACAGAAATGAAATATTTTGTCCCACTTTCGCTATCTTTGATGCAGCTTCATGATTCCGCCCTTCTCCAGAATTTGACATCATGATGAACTGGTATAAGTGGTTTTTACGGATTTCAAAAGAAAGAACCTCTCTTTTAATGAGAATTTTGTAGGGTTCCAATATGCGGTAATCCTAAGGTGTAAGGTCAGGTGAGTACAGCAGGTGTAATACGATATCCCAGGCAAGCTGTACAAATGTCTCTCGGCTCTGCCAAGAGACGTGAGGTCTGGTTTTGTCTTAATGGAACAGGACAGCATTCCGGACACTTTTTATCGAATTCTGATATTGCGGTAGGAGATATTAATACGCAATGCCCTTATAACCTCATTAAATACGCAACATTACCTTCTTCGGGTGCAAACCAGATTTTGGAGTTTTTAATGGTGACTTATTTCATTTTATCTGGAGGTTTTCGTACCACATTGTTGCAGACAGTCCATTTTTCATCGCGTCTGATCGTTTTTGTTTTTTTTTTCAAAAATAGGTTGTGCAGAGAACTGCACTTGATTAGAGAATCGCAGATGGAAACGTGGTCTGGTAAATTGTTTTTCTTTCAAATAGTGTGGTACCCAAAAACCGTAGCTATTCACGTATCCAAACGTTTTCAAATACCTTAACTTTCAAACGAAATATATTGAGTTTCTCTGTGATGTTCTGTTCTGTGTTGTCTGACCTGGAGTATTCCTAATCAGCGTTTCGATTTGGTCATCAACGACTGCAGTCCTGCCGGAACGTTCCCGGACTTCCAGATGAATATTTTCACCTGTAAACTTAGACAATCACACATAAACGGTGATTTCAGCTATGGCATCATTTCTATAAACAGTATATATCTTTTTTACTGTTTGGTCGGCGGTTTTTGCTATCAGGAAGTAAAAGAATATAAAAATGACGAAGGTGTAACTCATTTACCGCTATTTGAACTTTTAACATATAAAAAAAAGCATTTAAAATATTCAGTCCACCCATGAATCGTATAGAAATACGCGTTGAAATGTTGTTTTTTAGAATGGATAGATGTCAGAATTTCAGTCGTGTGTGAAATGGAATTAAGTGTTTAAACGACACCTGTTTTAAAAATGCTACGAATTTGCATTCCAACCCAATAATTGTAAATTAACTGAAAGACGGACAGAAAAAAGAAACATAAAGTCATTTATGTAAAAAGTATGCATTTCTTATAAAATAATCTTTAAAGTTATCTTTATTGCCTTAATGTTTTAACAGCGAGTTGGTGGTTTCTATTCTTTTATATTTTTAATAGAAAGCAAATGTTATAATTTGAAATGTTTCATTGTTTATTCTTTTCAATTTCATGTTGTACACATATTATGTTATATCTTGCTAATTTGAAAAAAAAAATCTTTCTTTATAATGTGCTCACCGAGAACACTTTGCTTTAATGTCTTTTTATGGCTTTCTCCACCCCACCCCAAAAAAAAACAATTATACAGACAATAACATTTCGATTTCTTAACTGGTAATTCTGTGTTTTCTTGTCACTTTTCCCTGCAATGTTTTTTCTCTTTTATTTCCATTCCACTCTCGTGGTTTTGTCTAGGCACCATGGTCGAACAACGCCGGATCCTATGCTCAAGACTGGAATCTGCCTGTCCCAAATCTGGCCCTTGTCAGTGCATCATTGTTGGTATTTCCTGGCACAGGCTCTGTAGCACGCAGGCCTGGGCTTTAGATTAATAGAGCCTGTAAATTATTCGGCCTTTGGCTGAGCGCTGCTAATAGAAATGCTGCCGTTGCTGTTCCCGCCTTCTAGACATTGATTCTTTTGTTAATACAGTTTAGAGATTTGGAATGGCACTCATTTTTGTTCTCCTAAATTAGCAACCACACATCAAAGTCAGCAAAGTCACCAGATTAAAACAAAGAAAATGACTCAGACACTCCCCCGATTAATCGATATCTGATCATATTTACTTGATTTCTTTCGTACATAAATATGTCTTTACCCTCCTCGAAACATGTGAATTGGAAGTGTTTAAAATAGAACTTGCTATGCCTCCCACCCCCTCCTAATCAAATACTGATTCAGGATTCTCTCGGATATTCGAAAGTAGAACGTTCCTATGAAACACTTCTTAAACAGCGTAAATCGAAGAAAAAATACTATTTTTTAATCATTTCACCCCAAACAAGGTAATAAAAACACTACGACAGAAGAGGTTAGTGAGAATCTGATAAAAAAAATTATTAAGGAGAGAAGCCAATAATAGAACATGAATTAAGAGGACAGAAGATAACGATTGATATTATTAGGTTGGTGTGAAAATAATGACGTAATAATGTTGTTTTTTGACGTTAAAAATACGTCAAAAAACGACATTATTACGTCATTATTTTTGCACCAACCTAATAGATTTAATTTTTTGAAAATCAAAATTGACGAGGAAGCAAAAAAGTCAGAAGTGAAATCCACAGGCGAAAAGTGCAATAGAAGAAACTTAGTATAGAATATACTGTTGCATCGAACCATTTGAACTGTAAACTAATGAGACGTTGCTGCTAATCAATCCTGCTTTTAAATTCATTAAGTCTAGGTACCATAGAAGAAAATTTATCAGAACAACTACCATGAACGTATTTATTGAAAAGACACAGGGAAGCTACATTATGGCGGTGGGAAAGGGATTGAATCCGAAATGTCAAGTCAGGACCAGTAACATTGCTGATTCTTCTTTGAATTTTATAAAGAATCTCTACACATACAGTGAGGTGAAACAAGTATTTGGACAGTAAAAAAAAATGGATTTAGAATCATATATTGAAAGAAAAGCATTGTCTAAAGCTCAAAATATATTCGTAAAACAATTATAAATGCAAATAAACAGCAAAAATAAATTATTTGACACGTATATGTATTTTATATACAAATTATTAAAACAGGTAGATCTTAAATCCATTTTCTTTTACTGTCCAAATACTTGATTCACCTCACTGTACAACAGGAGTACCAGACCTGATGTGACAGCAATATTCAAAGCAAGGACAAATGGTAGATTTATAAATATGTAAGATAGATTCTGGCGATAAAAATTTCTAGCCGGCATAGTGAACCAACTTTCTTAGCTGCAGAGTTAGCAATTGATTCAATATTCTCTCTTCACTTAATGTCAGCTGAAAACCTTTCGTCCAAGAAGGCATGTTACAAAAACCTTAGTATTCGCAGACCTCTAAAATAAACTTATATGAGATTTTTCTATGATCAACACCAATCGAAAAAAAAGTAGGATTTGAATAAAAAAAAGCAACAGTTTAGAACAGACTTGTAGGATATTTTCAATAGAATTTCTTCCACTTCAGTTTCGACAATGTAAAAAAAAATGTTATTTTTTTTTTGGGCCAGGATGTGGCATAGCAAAACACGGAGTGTACATGAGACTATGAACAAAAATGATTTGTTTCCTCTTGGCATTCTCCTTTAGAGACACACGAGGTGCCAAGGATAAGCCCTAGCCAATACCCGAATGAGAGGTACTGTCTGAAGGGGCGTCCTTATGGAACTGAACTTAAATGTACAAAGTAATGTATAATAGGAAGCGGATAAGCAGTTAAGCACACTGTCATACTTCAAGCTTTATTAGATATTTATGACAATTAGAAAAACTGGAGTTGTCACATATTTATATGTCTCATGTTACATATAACAATTAATAAAGCTTCAATTGTCATATGTTTCACCCGTGATCGGCAATACAATCACAGGAATGTCACAATTTTCTATAGTAATAAACTTATCTATTTCTGTCGAGTAGTTCATTAGTTTGTGTCCGCTGTGTAGCAAATCGATCCAACCTCTAAAAATCCTATTTTAACAATGCTACAGTAAAATATTCGATATATTCCATAGTTAGGGAGTCATATCGTTAAATGGCTGAATCACGTTTTGTCTTGCTAATATAGGTTTTGTTGAAATAAAAAAATTCTGATGAATTAGTTAGTCGAACAAACAAATAAAAATAGAAAATTTTCATATTGTCTTACATGTTTATTATTTCGTCGGATCCTCATTTAACTTTACTCACTTCAGGCCTTCCATAAAAGCTCCAGCCACGGACCTCAACCTTCTACATGAAGGTAGGCAGGTATAAAAGTACATTATTTTAGGATCTCAGAATGCTTTTAAAAATCCATATAAATTAACGGCTATTACTTGTTACGCCAGTTTGGATGGTTGTGAAAAGCCTGTGCTAACTTAGGTCTTAAATAAAAACTAAGTGGCCTAAAAAGAACTTTCGAAAAGCAGGGGATAACAGTATATTCCTTTCTTTCATCGCATATTTCTAATGTCTCTTGTAATGTCATTAGTATTTCCTATCTCAGCTTTTCTATTGTTTTAATATGAATAACAAATTGAAGTTTTACATTTGATTTAGTCGCAACATCTTTTTGGTTGCTTTATACGACTACTTCACAAATTGCATAGCAGCATTAAAGATAAAAAAAAACGAATGAAACAAGCATTCATTCGGTTTTTATCATTAATGCTGTTATATATTTTGAGAAGCTATCGTAAAAAGCAATAAAAAAGATGATGTAACTAGATCAGATGTAAAAATTCAGTTTTTGAATGCTATTACTGCTACTACTATTAGGTAATAAACAGCAATATGGTTTGTGAAACCAGGGTAGTAAATTGGTGTTCGTAAGATGAAAAGGCTGGCTAACTATAAAACCCTCTATAGGAGAAAAGATTAATGCGTTGAAAGGGACGCTTTTTACTGTTAGTTCACCCAATACAAGGCCCAAGGGCCACTCAAGATATAGGGTTACTGAGTGATATTTTAAGGTAAGAGGGCAGTAAGAAAGTCTTATGAAGACGAATAGGATAGATATCGATTGACCCTGGACTGAAAGAGACCAAGATTTTAGTTGTCAGCGAAGCATTCTCTTGGGAGTCTCTTCCATAAAATAATAGTTCAGAAGAAGGTGCCTGAGTGGAACTTGCTGTTTATTGAAGGAACACGAAGGAAATGGGTTGGTTTGTTACCGTGAATACGGCATGGCGGATCCTAGTGAAGGTCTGAGCAGATGGCACTAAGGAATGAAACTAGTTCGAACATCTACCAAAATAATAGCGTTATAGTAGAGAAAGGCTGACGACGTTTCGTTTATCGGGTAAGGGTTGTTGGGTGGAGAATAATCAATCACACACAAGACCGTGAACTTTGTCATGGCTGGACAGTGAGGATTTTGCCCAGATAGGACATGATGTAATTTTGAATTTTATCAGAAGGTTATTTATTGCAACTTCACGCTATGAACGACCCAAATCTCGATCGGCCATTATTGTCGCAATAAAATCTAAAAGAAAAAAATGGAGAAGCAGTTAAAAAAAAATAAAGTTATCTTTGTATTTTTATCAAGTCACGATGAAAGCTTCGTTCTTGCCGGATCATCGAAGTTAAGCATCAAATGAAAATGTTCACTATTCAGAGGGATGGCCATTTGGGAGACAAGGAGACTATATACCAGACTAAACAAAATTTAAGAAATTCTCAAAAGCTATCCTCGTATTTCGGGTAGCTGCATTAATCCATCAACAAAGAAAGGTTTAGCATTTATCTTTCGCATCAATGTCTTAAACAATTATTGTCCTATTCTTGAAACTATAGACCAGAGGCAAAGTAAACAAACTAAACGAAACAAACACAGTAAAAAAATAAAACAGAAAGTCAATAGTGCACTAATGCAAATTTTGATATTTATTTACAAGAGATGAAAGGTTTTTTTTAAATTAGTCATTCACTATCATAAAACAAGTTTATTCAAATGAGGAATATTACATATGTTTGACTTCCTGAATGGTGTTTGGTTGCTAAACGTTCATGCATGTTTCTGACATGTTTGTATTTAGTTTCAATAAATATATGACTACACCTAAGAACCTCCCACGAAATAGGACTTTTCTTTGATACCCTTCTAAAAGAAAAAAAGTTATTTTACAAAAAATTAACCGTTCCTTGTTTCCATCAGAACCACATTAGACTTTTCTTTTAGTTTCATCTAAGAAAGTAGTTTTACTTTATCCTGATTAGTATTTTAACTCGTTAACCTCTATTGTTTATATATTTTGCTCTTTCTTTCTCTCTGTATCTTTTGCTTCGTTTCTCTTTCTCTCGTGTCACTCCCTCTTTCCCTCTCTGTATTTATGTTTTTCTCTCTCTGTTTTCTCAACATTTGATTTCGCTATACGTTGCCACATTTTGGCTGTCCAATTTCTCTTTCTGCTTATCAGCTCTTTTTCGACATACACCTGATGAAGGCCGGAAGGAATAACGGCCTAAACGCTGTAGTAACAACAAATATAAGCACAGTAGTTCGCATGTAAATAGTGTAAATATTTTTTTTTCTGTTGTATCCTTTTTTTTCCGTCCAAAAATTTAGATCCCGTTCTCATCCGATATTCTCTTAATAATTTGCCTGATTTTTCAAATACCAAAGATTTCATTTCTTATTCCACATGTTTTTTTTTATATACCAATTGACTGTGTTTAACAAAGAAACTGGTCGTTATTTTCACTCTAGCGTTCTTATTTTGAAAACTTTCCTCTATCCTACAACATTACGCAACTCATTTTCTCTCTTCCAGCTTCTTTCGTTTTTTTTTTTTTTTTTTTCGCGGTTGTCTTTTATTCCATCAAAGTGGCTTACGTTGAAACACCGGTTATCGTACGATCACCGAAGTTACAGCAACGTCAAACCTGGTCAGTACCTAGATGGGTGACCGCTTGGGAATAACAGTAAACTTGGATGTGTGGGTGGTGTAATGATAACGGAAATTCCAGTCGGGTTCGTTTACGCGAAAATAACCTTGGGAAAGGTATAAACCCACAGCTTCTACCCCTGCTAATGGCTAATTAGGAGGAATTGTGTCAGTAAATCATTATCTTCAAAAGATCTCTTAAAATCTATAAATATTTTCTGGCTTTAAATAACCCGAAAAAGTTAGATAAGGCATAAAAAATTTAATTAACAATTGCTGTAATTCTCTCTTTACAATATATTTTTCATATCTATTCCTTTTATTAATTAGTTTTTTTTTATTTTTCGTTCTTTTCTTTGTGCATGTTTTTAAATAAAATTCTCTTGTTCTCTGCATACAAAAACTTTTTCAACAGTAAAACAATTCGTTTTAAAATCAAAGAAAATTGAATAGAATTTTTAAACATTTAATTTCTGTTTTTAAAGAAATCTCTGCAATTCAGTTATTTTTAACACGTATTTTATAATCAGATTGCATTAAATTCTTAAAAAAACTGTATTTATTTTCTCTTTCATTTCAAACAAAGATCATTCTTCCGCTTTTATTCTGTTACATTAAACATATCTGAGTAATTCAAAAACTGCGTTACGCCGTTTGTGTGTGTAACTTCTGCAACTCAATATTTTTCAATCACTTTCAAATGTTACATAAAGCCTTCATTTTTTTTCTTTGCTTTTCTTATCTGTCCCTTTCTGGAATCAATTCTTCTTTATATTTCTCTTCGTTTACCTTCTTTGCTTTCTCTTTTTTTTTCTTTCCTTTTTCTTTTTCTTTCCCTTTTCTTTCTCTTTCCTTTTTCTTTTTTCGTTTTTCTTTCATTTTTCTTTGTTTCTTTCCTTTCCTCTGTTTAATTTCTTTTCTCCTTTATCTTTTGTTTCCTTTATTTTTCTCCCTTATTTTCTCGCTTCTATCTTTTTTCTCCTCCCTTTTTCTCTTCTGTTTTCTCTTCTTTTTTCTCCTCTTTTTTCTCTTTTATCTGTTTCTTTTTTCCCCCCTTTTTTCCTTTCCCTATTTCCTCTCCCTATTTTCCTTATCCATGTTTTCCATTTCCCTGTTTTCCTTTTTCCCTATTTTCTTTTCATTAACTACAGCGCATTGCGTATTTTTATTGTTTTCCTTTCAACCCAAGATGGAAGGCAAGTTGATATATTACAACTGATTTTTTAATCCCATAACTAAATGATAATTTATGTATTCTATGAATTAAAACTTTTCTTTTTCTTTTAAAAATGTTTCTTTTTGATTTTTGGCAGTTAGCCTCCAGCAACTTCCTTGCGTTTTTTTAAAATTTTATTTCAGATTGCTTTAACTGAATTACATTTAATTTACATAACTTGTGCACAGTTATCCCCCTTTATTTTTTGTCTTTTTTTGCTGCTTGACTAAATACTTTCTTTTGTTCAATTTTATATTTTCTATTGACTGCTATTCACTGATTGGACAGTTTGTATTCAAATTTTATTATTTACACAGATAATTCCTCTTTATCCAAATATTCTTGCATACGATGGCTATGAATTCCTTTTTACGCTAGTGTTGAATGTGATCAATATAATAGCAAAAATAATATCTTTAAACTTCAATCAAATCGTTTTTTCAACAGAATTATAAAGTTTCTCTAAAATTAAAACTTTAGGTGTTATTTGTTGTTAATTCATTGTAAAATTTCAGTTTCTGTTAAAAGTACGCTAGGGAAAACGAGTCCAATCTTCAGGTAGTGTTTCCTAAATTAAATTTTCTCCGGAAAACTAGTCTCATCGCCATGCGGAGGATAGATCAATATATTCATAGCCTGTCATCTACTTATTAACTTCATTTTGATCTGAAATTTTCACTGCGTCATTTTTATCTATGGGATTAACAAGGAAGATCTTATTAAAATAACGCGACCAAAGACTAATAAAAAAAAATTGTGTTTGACTATTTAGTCCGATTAGTTGCATTCAATTTATTGCCTTTTTTTTAATAAATATGCGACGGACTTATTGACGTTCTATATAATCGACCAAAAAATGTAATATATACAGAATATCCCCCAAATTGTGTGTGCATTTAGATAACATATTTCAATTTTCATATTCTAATAAATGTCGTGGGTAATATATAACTGTTCATTCTTTTCTCTGACAGTATTTGTCTTCTATTTGTCCATTTACGACGTTGGAGATCAGGACTTTCAACAATTTCCGCTCCTTTGCAGAGCTATTAGTAATTTTGTCTTTTTGTCATCATTCTTAAACCTTGTTCTATCAACCATTTTCACAACCTCCCTAGTTTGGTTATGCTTTGTTTTTCTCTATACCTCTTGCCTTAAATATGGCTTGTGAGTGCCAAATTTCCCAAGCCGTCTTACCTGATTATGTGCCCTAGAAATTTCACTTATATTTTTCTTATTTATTATGTATGTGTCCTTTTTGTTTCCATTTTTTCTAAATCTTCGTCGTTGCTCTCATCTTCAGCCCATAACATTCTCAGAATCCTTCTGTAGAACAATATTTATGTTGCTTCAAGTTTCTATTTCATCTATGAGAGGATGGTCCAGCATACACTGCCATGTAGGAGGACTGATATTACATACAGTTTTCTTTGTTTCTAACGAAATCCTTGTTTCTTAATACTTTGCTTGGCTTTTGGGAAGCATTTTTCGCTATCCCAATGGGCCTTCGGATTTCATGTATCGCACTTTCTAATTTCTAAATTGTATGTTGGGTGGTTGCTTTTGCTGATAACTATGCATTCTGTCTTCTTGAATTTGATGTTTAGTCTTTTACGGTGAGAAGACATACCCTTGACAGAACTTCCTGAAAGTGAATGACAATTTTAACGTATATTTTAATAAATTCTTGCCATAATATTACGGTTTATATAATCAGCTACAAAATAAATGTAATTAGTCATTGGTGCATGCACAACTATTCGGATTCTTTGCACAGTAAATTTTCTAATGGGATGCAATTGTGCAATTTCTGATGCAGATAAATGCTAGTGCTCTTTCAAGAATTCTCGATAAACACTTGGTAAAACATGTGTCGATGACTGAATAATAATGCCATGAACGCCTATATAAACATTCTTGTGTATTGCGTATGTTGTATTTTTTGTGTCGATCGCGCTGTTTTTTTTTCTGTACCGAAGGACACGTCAGTGTATAATTTACATTCTCTGTTTATATCTGTAAGTAGTTAGATAAAACGTGTTTGATTTTGTATTTAACTCTTTTGTAATGAAAGCATTAAAAGCCTAAAACCTCAGCTTTAATATCCATCACAAAGGAACTGCAGTCTTATCTATCACATGAAAGTTATCCCTACACTAATATCTTAGAATCATTTGGAGATACATATTTTTTATTGCATGCAACAAAAAGTAAGCAACTCCAATTCAGACCATACTGGTACGTGAGTTGCTTAATTTTTGCACAAGAACTAGTACTGTGTATAATAAGTAGAAAAAATACATTTAACGTAACTAAACCAGAAAAAATTAAGAATTCTTAAATATAGTATCAATCCCTCTATATAGCAAGACCATTGATCAGGTGAGTGGACATTTTAATGAGCATGGAACTACTTCTTAATTGCTGTTGTTACCAGATCCACCTTGATCCGGTGTGGTAGCACATGTTAAGGCAAATAATGAACCTCCAAACAAAAACAGAACATTATGTAAATAGATTTTTATAGTAAGATTACCAACAATATCTATTTATAGCAATATTACCAGCAGTATATTTTATAGGAAAATAACCAAGAATACATTTTATATGTAGTTGAAGATATGCAATTACGTTCAACATATTTATATGTCGGCATTAAATAATCCGTAGAGGTTGACATACTGCCAAACAAAATCAGTCAAAAAAAAAACAACATAAAAAGAACTTTTTTTTTATGACATTAATCCATATAATGTCCTACAATTTCTTACAGAAATCAAACTGTATTCCAAAATACAACTACAACATAAAACACATATCACCATCTCTAGGAATTATGTCTGCACAAACATTTATATGCACAAGTCTACCATGTATTCAACTGTGAAAGCAGAATAACATATTTTTACTACTTCAAATCTTCTAAGAAAATTAAATTTCAGTATTACATGACAAGTAATGAGTTGATATGCCGTGATAACAAATAAAAAAACAAATAAACTCACAGATGGAGAAGAGAATTGAAGCAACAGAAATATGTTCCTACAGAAAGATACTGAGAATGTCATGGGCCGAACATATGTGTAACGACGAAGTTTTAGAGAAAATGGGAAAAAAGGACACATACTTAACATCTGGAAGAGACAATTAAAATTTCTAGGGCGCATAATGAGTAAAGATAGCTTGAGAAATTTGACAATCACAAGGCAGGTTACAAGCAAGAGGCACAATGGAAAACAACGCTTAACCTACCCAGTGAGCTTGAGTAGATGGATGGCAGATCAAGATCGAGGAGAGATAGCAAAAAAAACATAAAAACAAAAACAAAAAAAAAACTAAATTTATTAAGGACTACAAAGTACAGAAAATTTTAGAGAGCTGTGATCGCTAACGTCCATAGCGGAGTTGCGTAAGATTTAGTCAAAGACTTTATCTTGCACATTTATAAAGCTACTATTCGTTCGTGCATTGAATATTGCCACCATTTGGTGCTCTTGTTATATATTTTGAGATTCTTGACAAAAGCCAAAGAATGGTCTGTAATGTAATCGATCATGACATCTCAAATTCAGTCACTTTCCAACCGACATGTTATGACGTTTCTCTGTTTTTTTCTAGAAATATCTTTGTCAATTATTCTCAAGAGATTTCATCCTTGGGGACTGGACTGCATAAAGTTAAGCGTACTACTAGATTGGCATCTAAATCTCACCATATTACTGTTGAACTAACTAAATGTAACCGTATGTTCTATTCTAATATTTTTCGTTTTTTCACCTGTGGAATCCTGTTCCGGTTTGTTGCTTCCTGCTACTTACAGTCTCCAAAAACGTAAATGCTACGTAAATCGCCATCTGTTTTCTTCAACCCTGTTCTTTTATTGGATTTTTCTTTACTAAAGTCGTTTCATTCTCTTCTACTCCCAGTAACCCCTTGCATCTTAGTGGCATTATTGTCTTGCTTGGGGTAAAATAATTAAAAGAATTACTTACAAACGAGTTACCTATAAAAGAAAATCGTGTATACTGCTTAAAAGAAAAACAAACTTTCTTTGCTCTTGTGGGTGACCTTGAATTTAAAAAAAATGCTCTTCGTATCTGAAATTAATGGATAAGTGATACAAACGTTAATGTATTTCAGCTTTTTACGTTTTAGCACTTACAGTAAATGCATGAAATATTCAGAATGTAGTAGATAAGTTCTAAACATTTTAAATACATCGGTGTCTATATCAGTTCTAGCCAATTTATTATAAGAGATAAGAAATTTGAACACAGTTTAGGTTGCGCTAGATATACTTTTCTATAGCAATATGAGATGCTTAAAAAACAAAATATTGGCCTGAAAACACGATTCATGTCCTTAAATACTTTTCTCATATCTAGACTTCAATATGGATGTTATTCATGGCATGCAACTCATGTTTAAACTATCATCTGTATACAATTATGTTCTCAGATCGATAACTTAAAATGAATAAATTCTATAAACCCTATAGATTTCATCAATTCCTATAGACTGATGTTACAAAATCACTCATCAAATTACAAAAAAACCGCATCATTTGAACACATACAAAAACAATGATAACATTAATGAGTAGCACATTTAACTAGAAGAGAAGATAATGATACAACCACCTTCCCACACTATCTTAAACAAAAGGTCTGGAAAGTAATAGAAAAAGCTATAAAATTTAGTGGACTTCTGATGAATATCCTGAAAAGCTATTTTAAGTAAAAGGTTTTATGAATTTTAACAGACGTCAACACGAACTATTCGGTTACTGAATGCCGAACATTTCCTATATTGAAACGGCTAATTTTCCCATTAGCTGATAAATACCCAATACTGAACTTGTACTTCAATTTTGTAAGATATATATCATAGACAACATTCTACAATAGCATCTTATTTTTTTCATCTTAATTTCAATTGATTTCCATCTCATCTACTTCAGTCCGACAATTAATATCAGCGTGGGTAGGAAATAATACTAAAAGTTCAACGAAACTTGATCTCCTTTTTGTCTCACAAATGCTGTTTTACAGCATCAGCTCTTCTACACTTCGAGTTATGGAAGCCGACACACAAGTGTTTAAAGATAGAGATGAATTCTTTATCTTCTGAAAGATAGATTCCGCTATCTTTTATGTTTTGGATACAAAAATAGTATTAATATCAATATTATTTTGAATTATTTTGAATTTAATTATTATTAGAGTATGCATTATCGATAATTATTAATTTTTGACAAGTTGTTCTTACATCTTAATTTCAGTTGCTTTTCATCGCAACTAGCGAAATCATCATTCACCGGCCATTAGCAATCAAGATGAAAGAAATACCAGACAAAAATTAATAATCATTGATATTTCATTTCATGATAATCAAATTCAGTATAATGTTACCAATTTAATGTATTTGTTTCTGTTTTTTACAGAGAAAATTAAATATGGAAACTTTGATTTGCATTTAAAAGCGTTTGTAATCCAATGCATTATAAATTTAAAAAAAAATGTTTTTTACGCCAAAATTCTCGTGATATTGAAAAGTTCTTATTTTTGTTTTACTTTTTCCGACATTATTTCAAACAAGTAGATATGGAATTGAACATGGTCCTAAACAAACATTTGATTGCATGAATCGTATTTGTCTTTGCATTGCTCTCTCTCTCTCTCTCTCTCTCTCTCTCTCTCTCTCACACACACACACACACACACACACACACACACATATATATATATATATATATATTTGTGTAGATAGGTGAAATGATCATATTTGCATGCCTGCACTTTGCAAGATTGCAAACTCGAGCAATAACTCTACATTGCCGTCAATTTTAGCATATTCACTCTTATGCGTTCAATCTCTCTGTGTAATTTTCTCTCTCTCATACCCCAGAAAAAAAAGTTAATTCTTTTCTTTTTGACAAACCATGTTTAATCTGTGTAGGTAAAAAATAATATAGTTGATGAGACACACACTGTATATATATATATATACATATATATATATATATATATATATATATATATGTGTGTGTGACATATGTGAAAAATTGTGCCTATCTTTGTCCCTAAAATTTGGAAAGAGGCAAAACCTAGTGTGCACCCAAAAATGCTGTAAACAAAATAATACAACTGGCAAAATTTGTAGTTTCAATGAAGAGTCACCTTTCATAGAATTTGAGGGGAGTGGTAGGGGGAGGACATAATTGTGATGCACTTTGCAAGATTGCGATGATGGATGCAAATCATTAATGCAATGTGAATCTACATTGATTTCCCGTCAATTTTATATATGTAGCATATTCACTCTTTATGCGTTCAATGTATATGTGGATGTATATATATGTATATGCTGCATGTGTAATTTTCATATGTATGAGTACATGTATACATTCTATGTTTTACATGTATATATATGTATATACAAAAATATATGTATATTAATTCTTTCTTCATATGTATATGTATATATATATATATATGTATATATATATATGTATATATGTATATATATATATATATATATGTATATATATATATACATGTGTATGTATATATATGTATGTATATATATGTATATACATCTATATGTATATAAAACAACTATAGCTAATATGTATATATATATACTATATCCTATGTATGTATATATATATATACATGTATATATATATGTATATGTATATAATAAATTCAACCATATATATTTATATTTTAAATATTTATGAATAAAAATGACAACACGTTTCGTCCATAAAAACCTAGAAAAATATAACGTCAGTATCAGATGGAAAATTCTGGAGATGTATTCAACCATTTTCTTTTTTTATGAATTGTTGTGTATAGTTGCCATAAGAAAATTACCCAAATATAAATCCATCTAGTGAGTTATTTTCTTTTTTTATGAGTGTAGCATTTTAAAATCAAAGTTATGGTTGAATTTATGTTTAACTATAGCGTTTTTCAACTTCTTACTTGTTGTTGTTTCCATATATGTTTTGATGAACAGTTTTGGCTATTTATTTCTCAATATATATGGATGAACAGAAATATTTTTTTCTTTTTTGGATCTAGCAACCCTATTCGGTATTTATGTATCTGTTTTCATGTGATTTACTATTGCGAATTATGTTATTAGTTTTGCTTGTTTGTATATTTTGTATGCCTTTTTCTTGCGTTTGGATGAAATGATATGGATATAGTAGGTTTTGAATGCAAAATGTATGTTCTTTCTTTAAATAAAATGGACTAGAATTTTCTCTCAGATCGAAACCCTATAAAATCAAAAGAAAAATGTTTGAATACAAAATTGAAATAATAACGAACTCAATTTTGACGTTTGAAAAAAACGCATTTATTGCTCAAAACAAAACAACTTAGATATATAATAGAAATAGTTTCAACCATAACTTTTTTAAAAATCTCCATAAAAAAGAAAATAACTGACAAAAAACTGACGTTATTCTTCAGTTACGCCCAAATATTAAAAATAGCGTTGCTCTTCAAACATACACAACAGATTCATAAAATCAAAGAAAATGGCTGAATACTAGGATATAATGACAACATTCTGTTTTTTACTGACGTTTTCATTATGAAAATAGCTTACATTTCAATTAATTTCTGTTTTTTTTTTTATTAGTTACTTTGTTCAATTTTCATTTTGATTTTTAAAGTCCACATTGGACGAAACGCGTCAGCAATTACCAGTTTTCCTATTGTCATTTTTATTCATAAATATTGTCTTCTCTACTGGTTAAATCAGAGAAATGTTCATATTCACCATGTATATATTTTGCTTTCATGTAGAGTTAGTAATGTGAAAATGTCTATGCTTGATATTTATTAAATGATTCTTTTCATGACAAAAACCTAAGAACTTGAACTTAATCATGAGAAAATAATTCATTTCAGGTTTCATTGTATTGACTGAAAATGATTGATTTTTTTAAAAGTGATTTATTTAAGGTTTTTAAATATCTTGAACTTTAGCCGTAATAACGTGTGTAAAATATCAATACACTGAAAAAAATTGTCAGTTTTTGCATTTTGTCTGCTTCAGGTAAACAGCCTATATGACTGTCTATAGGAATATAACTAACGTATAAACAGGTTTACCAGTTGCAGTACATTTAACCTTTTTTCGTTTTTTTTTGACATTCTAGCCTAATTTTCATCTATTTTTTTCATTCGGCCGGGAGCGTATTTTTTTATTTTAGTTTCGTTGATCTTTAATATAACATTTAATGTTTTGTTTGAAATATTTGGTTTTACTTTTTGACAATTTACTTAATGAGTTTTGTATTTAATTCTGCTTACCCTCTTCTTATTGTCTAAATAATGTATTAAAAAAAATCCTGAAGCTATTTTGACCCAAACGAAACTTTTGAAAAATACTTTCACTTACACCTATGCAAATACTCCCTTTAAGTTTTTTTTTTTTTTTTTTCGGATAAATTTCTCTTTATTATACAATATAACTGATTCGATAATTTAAGTTTTGTGATAAATTATTAACAGCAAGAGCTAAAATCAATTCTATTATATTCTATTACTGCTGAAAATTTTTTAAAATGTTGATATTTACAGATTTTACAATTACGAAATGTTGAAAGAATACATTTCTCTAGCTTTAAATTATTTCCATTTTTACAACTTGGAATTAGAAATAGGCCTCCATTTTATTGCGAATGTCATAATAACATTTTAGTTTGGCAATGTTAGCACAATTAATTTATATATACTGGATTTTTTTAATAATATATATTAATTTATATATACTAGATTGTTGATGTCATTGATGTTATTAATATATTCCATGCTTAAAATCAGTAGCAAGTCCAATCATGATAAGAAATGCCAATTTTAAAGAAATTAAATTTCTGTTAGATCATTGCAAAAGTTCGTACCCGATTAGAAAGTTAAAAACAAAATTTTACATAGTCTTATGACAAAAAAAAAAATCATTTATTTGTCATGTACATAATCTCCCATCGTACTACATGCTTGTTGATGGCATTTGGGGAGAGACTTCATATTTTTTGCTAGTTGTGATTATTTTATCCAGTCAAATGTTTCGTCATTTAAATTATTCTGTAGAGATCGGAACAAATGAAAATACAAATGAGCCAAGTCAGTAGAATACGGTAAGTGCTGGAAGGTTTCTCATTTCAACTCTAAGTTTCTGCAAGGTCTGCTTTGCAACATGCTGTCTTGTATTGTCGTGGTGGAAAACGACACCTTTTCGATTTGCCAAAATGGGTCGTTTCTCTTGAACACAAGTCTTTTCAAATGACGATTTTGAAACTTTTTAGCAACCTCCCCCGTCGGAAGTTCCGGTTTATTTGCCATGATGGCAAACGGGGCCTGGTTGATCATTTAGGTTAAAATCACCCTGACGAAATCTGCCAAACCCCATTTGACAGTCCGATGAGCTGGAAATAAATAAAAATAGACCATCTGAATGGGCCGAGGCTTATTCTATTCCGAAATCCATAGAGCATAATATGACAAATGTTCAACTTTTCATCTTCCATCTTTAAGTAATTCATTTGTGGACAAAACATCAACTTTCAAAAAAAGTCAGGTTCGGAAATTAGCGATGAAAGGTTTCTGTCTAGAACACAGCAGAAATCAGCACTAAAACAAACGCACGTATAAAGTCGCTTTCATTTTATATTAAGAATGAAAATCGGCTACGAACTATTGCAATGATCTCTTAATATCACAAACACTGAACATATAAGTTATAATAACTAGTAAATTAAAACGTACTATCGAAAAATTTAAGTCCTAATATTTTTAAATGAAGGCTCGTTATTATGAGTCAGGTGAGAGAAAGAAACGTTATCTCCCATAGAGAGTCCAATTCCCTCCATTAAAATACTTCACTTGTCAAGTGAATGATAGCAATCATATCAGTAACCATGCGCTGTTCTAAATGATGTAATCTAGCAGGACATTAAGTGTTTCTCAGGATGAAAAAAGAACAGTAAAGTTTATTTATTTATAGCATTTTTATCTATTCTTGCCTATTAAAATCTTCATGTTCAGTTTTTGTATTTGTAAAATGCGTGTTATCTACGTGGAATATATATGCATAAATATTTCAATACAAAATACAATCAGTATTTTCTTAAACTAACGACAATCTGAATTAAGAAATTTGAACTAACTGGCCTAACTCGTTCTCTGTTTTGAATCGAATTTTCAATTTGTACATTCCTGATCGAATGATCTGATTCGATATGGATTGAAGTATTCTTAATCAAATACAAAGGATGACTTTCCCCAAATATAATCACGAATTTTCGAGGGTGAATATTTTGAGCGTTATAAATCGTGTATAAGCCAAAAGGAGATAATTCGTAAAAAAAACACGTTTCATGTTGATTTTGCCGGTAATGTCTTTTTATAAAAATCGTCTCATGACAATGTAATGATATTTTAAAGAAATTCGCTGCTTTTCGCTATCAGACTAGCATTTTTTAAATTAAATCGACACCTTTCACTACAAAGATGAAAAAATTAAATTTAGAGAAATACGTTTTGCCAAAAATTAAGCCTATAAAATATTTCTGACGTGCCTATTTCCTCCTGTTAAGCAGTTTTGCATTTTTACTTTAAATGCGGCTTAGTTTTGCAGAAGTTCAAAATTGCGGAAACAGGATGCAAGAAAACGGTGTGATGCCAATTCTCAGATGAGAGCATGGCAGACATTGGCAGATCAGTTTTCGGAAGCCAGGCTTGTGCCTTGACTTCAACACCGATCACGTGCACTGGCAGAAGATACTCGACTGTCAAACCCACGAGACAAGCCACTATAACTATTTACCAAACCTGTCAATTCTTGAACAAGGCTACATGTGTGGGGCCCTCATTAGAAATCGAGCTTAATATGGTTTACTGATCGGCTGCTTTTCAAGACCTAATGTGACTAAATACTTGAAATTTAACTGTTTGATGATTACTGGGCTTTCATTTTTACAAGGATGTTTACTCTGTACAAGGCTCAAGAGCCACTCGAAGTACGGGGTTACAGATTAAGTGGCACGGTTTATGCGGATCTGTTGGAAAGATAACAGTTAACCGTATACTTGAATAGGTTAAGATTGTAGTGATCGGGAAAGCATTCTCTTTGGGAGTCAGTTACACAAAGCAGCGGTACGTGGAAAGAAGTTGCTTAAATGGAACTTACATCTCTCCAGTGGAATATTAAGAAAATGACGGCGGTTTTCTACAATGTTCGTGGCATGGCGGGTCTCCGCAGTGGAGTTTAGAACTGGTGTTACTGATGAATGTATTTCGTCTGAATGCTTTCGCTAGAACTGCGAGAGGTATACGACGTTTCCTTAAAAGGAAAGGAATTGTAGGGTGGAAAATAATTCATCACCTAGAAGGACACAGAGAAGCTTTTGAAATTTATGGAGACTGGAAAGTGAAGATTGGGTAGTTCATGATAGCACTACTCAATTTTCGGCCTGATCTGGCTTTTGTAAAAGTAGAAGTCACGTACTTACTGGATCAGTAGAGGGAACCGACCATTGTTCCTGTAGCTTTAGTCATAGATCATACGCTCAGGTTCCGTTTGAGGTGTGGTTTGAGTTCCTCCTAATAGGCGTTCAAGACACTGGAACGCTCTAATAGAACACCCGTTCATCGCGTTCGGTGGAAATCCAGAGCAAAATAAGATGGACATATTTGGACTACTAATGAGAAGCAATAACAGCAAAATTTAATGACTTTCAAGTGTAACTTCTTCAAGTCTGATATGCCCAGGACTAGACAAGTTCATTAACTATTGCTTTTTGCTAAGGCTCCCTCGTCTAAATGGTATTAATTGTCGGGGACGACGGGATGATATAAATCGTGGTGTCCAGTTTCAAACCCGGTCTCTGATTAGTAACTTAATTTCTTTTTAATACTTTTCGGGTGAGCATTTATCCCTCCGTGATTTAATACCTTGATGTGGTGGAGTAATTTGCGTAATCTTATGACTCCGAGAGTTATACTCGTAGGAGTTCAGCTTAGACATACAGATTAATGGTTAAGAGTTAGACAGTTTTCGTAACGTAGATGTGCAAATCTGAAACGGTCTGCAGCTCCTCAATTACATGGATAGGCAAGCATCAACAAACTGATACATTGGTTTGATATAGAGGGATTAATGATGGATGATAAGCGACACAATCGACTACAATGGTATAAAAAAAGCAAATCTAGTTAACTGAATGCTGCAGTTAGACGTAGAGTTACTATTACAGAATGGTAATTACAATGTGTGAAAGCAATTGTAAAAAAGGCATGTCTAGTAAACCCAGTTTTTTATCCCATATCGTTCCTCCCTTTGACAGAGAGGAATTAAAGAAACTAGAGGCTGTTTGAGTTTGCTCGAAGTAGAAGATTTATCATAAAACAAAGCCAATCATAAGAACTCAGTTTTGAAACATGGGGACCATGATGTCATGTATACAAGTTCTTCACAATCGAAATTCTTATTTGTTAGAAATGAAAAACAACTATTAATATCGTGTTTACTATCTTCGAATAAGCTTGTCAGTGAAAGTTGCTGATTTCATCTGAAAAAAATGGCATCTTGATAGTGAAAGCAAAAAATAAATTTATTAATGTTGGTGAGTTCATATTTTTATGATTAAATGATTCATTATCCATTCACAGATTAGGACGATGAAAGGCGATCGCTTCACGTTATATAATTCTTTCTACAAAAATTACTTATACATCCTTTTCAAGAAAAATAACTGCAACACGTGACTGTTTTTTTTTCGTTTTTTTTTTTTATATTAAACCTTGTTGCCTAATATTCATGTCAATTACCGTTACAGGACAGCATCTACCTTTTGGATAGAGGACAAAATATCAACAAAAGGCCGAACATTGTTTACATCTCGATCGATGGAGGAAACAATTGGATCCCTTTACATTCATTTGTTGATGTAAGACGATTACATTTCTTTGATTGCTATGAGTGAAAGCAACATTATCTGATGGTGGGAATACAGACGATAAACAATTTCCTTTCATCATCCGACACATATACATACAAACCTACATTCACACACGCACGCACACACACACGTGTGTGGGTGTGTGTGGGGGGCGTCTTTTCAGCACAAATATATCTTTTATAAAAGTTTCATTGAAGATGAATGGCAAGGCACTGCGATTAAACTTTTTATTAAATTTTTCCTGCACTCGTACAAGTGATTTATTTCCTGGACATAATATGTAAAATCTATCAAAATAATCTTTGGATCTGAGCGTTTCGGTTTAATCTATTAGTCATTATCAAGGATCTTTTTTTGTTTAACTGAATATGTTGATTTTTTATATATAGGGGTTGGAATGTTTTTTAATTTTCGAACAGGGTCAGCACGTTGTGACCGTGTTTATAGTTACTATTGTGAGTTGGATTTTTTTATTATTATTAACGTTTCAATATATATATATATATATATATATATATATATATATATATATATACCTGTGTGTGTAAAAAAACTTGATATCAGTCATTAAAAAAGGAAATTCATTTTTCGAAATTGATATCCTGAGAATATGACAGTTACAAGGTAAGATTTTATAAGTAAGCAAATCTATATCTGGAGGCCGGTTATAAACGGAAATCACCGTGGTTAAATAGGTGTTGTAACCTAGAAAAGGTTACTGAATGAGGAATAACCAAAACGGAGGTTAGAAATGAAATAGTAATCTTTATAATATCAACAAAATACAATACTCGCCAGCGGCGTGACGTAGATAAACCACTGTTAGTAGCATATACTAAGCATATTACCCCTACTTACAATAGTGTCCAACGTATTTATGAAGATTGAGACATATCCATTTTTGTTCATAGGTATGGTATATAACACTCACCTTTTTAGATTTACTCTACACAGTCAATATCTTTTCGGGTTAATGTTGATTCTCTTTGTATCCCTTCTTTTCCTCTTATTTTCTCTTTTTTGGATTTTTGTCTAAGGAGCTTTCCGGGGAATAGGCACATCAAATGTGTCAAAAAGAACTTCCATAAGCTCAACATTCACTGGAGTATCGTTCTACCTACATTTTGTTTGATTCAAGTGCATTTTGTACGCCATTTTCGGTCCTTTGACCAAATTTCTCATCCTCGTCGCCAAAATGTTGTAACCTAGAAAAGGTTACTAAATGAGGAATAACTAAAACGGAGGTTGGAAATGAAATGATAATCTTTATAACATCAACAATATGCAATACTCGCCAGCGGCGTGAAGTAGGTAAACAACTGATAGTGGTGGACTACTTAGACAGCATATTACTCCAACTTATAGCAGTGTCCAACGTATTTATGATGATTGGGACATACGTATTAGTGTTCATAGGTACGGTATATAACAATAGGGTAAATTACAAGTAACTCAGGAAAGGTTTAATGAAGTTATGTTGGATTTTATAAGTAAGCAAATCTATATCCAGTGGCCGCTAAGAATGACAATTGTTGTTATAATTTATCAACTAGAGTAAACAAGTGACTAATAAACGGATTAACTACGTTATTAGTTACTAGGTTAGATTTTATAAGTATGTGAATTTATAACTAGTGGTATGTTAGAATGGGAATTAATTTGATAAGTTAATGCGAATAGCATTTAATTGCACTAAGTTGAGTTCACATTTGAAAATAACGGAAATTGAGCTCATGATTTAACAGTTTATTTTTATGATCTGGTAAAATAAAGAGCATGCATTCTTCACTTTACTCGCCATTAGAAAAAACTGAAATCAAACAGCCCTGGTAAAAAAATCTTAGCCGGAATCTGGCATAAGAATATTGCGATATATATGGCATGGCTGGACAAACTACGGCTCGCGAGCCACATGTGGCTTTTTGACCGTTAATAAGCGTCTCTTTGAAATATGTTGACTGAACCCCTTTTTTTTTCTAACTGTCAATATTTAAGGTAAATAAGCTAAATTTCAAACTTTATAATTAATTACTGCGTATGCATTGAGACCCCATTGGATTAAAACATAAATTTAATGTTCATGTGTATATAATAAAAACGTATATGTAAATTTTGTTCATATCTATCGGCTCTCAACATCTGAAGTTAATCGTATGTGGCTCTTACATTAAGCAAGTTTGGCGACGCCTAATATATGGAGTTAACAGTTAGGCCGACTCTGCTAGTATGCGACCTGAGGTCGACGTCACCAAATCACTTTTGATCATGTTGTGCTTATCTGTAAATAGGCTTATAAATCGACATCTAAAAGAAACGTCTTTTCCCATAGATAGAGGGAACTACACTGGTCGTCAGCAGTCTTCCATAGGTACAATCGAAATGCACCAGGGTAGTTGACATCACTACCTGACTTTGCTATCTACTTCATCCCTAACCTTGTTAGATATTTCCTGCAAAGAATTTGGTCAACAGAAGACATTTTCCCCCCAGTCAAAGAGATTTTCGTTTGCAGACTGATTGGAAATGTTAGAGGCCAGGTTTTAAAAACCAACTTTCTGTAAATCTGATACAAATATTCTCTGATTGAATTAACTATCTGTAGTTTAATATAATTGGCATGAGTAAAATGATTATATGGAAAACTAAGTGAATATTGAAGCAACAGTAAAGGAAAATTAATTTCTTGAATTCAAATATCTTGTAAGTTCACCATTTAATATGCTTATTAAGCAATGAAAAATTTCCTTTGATTTTCAAAAAGAGCAAAACTTCAGAATGCGAAATGTCTATTTTGACAGACTACATTTATCATCGTCAAAAAATAATCATATTTGTTATTTCAATTTCTTTTCATTGTTTTCTTTTGGTTTTCCTTTCTTTGTAGTCTGAAAGTCCGATTTATATCGAGGAGAAATACATGTTTTTAATGCACCAATTGGATCTGTTTAAAGCCCTCAGCTATGTAAGTATTTTTGTTTATCATCTTCTCAGTTTCACTTACGTTACGTTGACTTTAAAACTACTGTAAATGATAGAAAATAATAACTTCCTTTTATAGTAAAACCTTTTCCTCTAGACAACTCTAAAAAAATTTATTTATCAACAAAAACATTTAAAGTTAAATATATATCAATAAGTGTTGCTTTAATTTCTGACAATTGACAATGCATTCAGTGAATTTCTCTAGTAAACTAAGCATAACTATTATTGTAATGCAATTCTATAGAAAAATCCTTAGCAATACACTTTCTTCAGGTGTATTATAACTCTATACCTTCTGTAATGTTTGTTTTTTGTCATCTTTCCATCATTTCCCCCTACCAAAAAGAAAATGGATGTACAAGCAAACTGAAAATCTGAAAATACACTTTATGTCTTTTTGAGACAGTGGCGTAGTGAATATAAATATTATTTGGTTAAGTCTTCTAGTTTCCGTTAGTTCAATCCTTTGATCAAATAGTGAGACAGCTCACTCTAGTTTAGAAAGATCAAGAAAAGTTGGAGATCCTGGGAGAATTATAATACAGATAAGTTACCCCATAGACCCAAAATAACTTGCCCTTGAAGATGACCGGAGAGTACTTAGAAGAAATGTCGTATCTCTAATAACGTCTATAACAACAACAAAGGAGAACAATAGTTCGAATAACTGAAAGTATTTTTTAGAGAATGCTAGCAATATTTAATGTTTAATTGTTAAATTTAATTCCTTACACCTAGAATTCCTGGTGATACATTAAATCGTACGAGTTAATGAAAATTTTGACGTTTTCCTTTTATGAAACCTACCCTATGATTTTATGAAACCTACCCTATATATATATATATATATATATATATATATATATATATATATATATATATATATATTCACCCCAAGCAAGGCGGGAATGCCACTAGTACGCAAGGGGTTACAGAGAATAGGAGAAAGAGTAAAGAGGCGTGAAGGAGGAAATGATGAAGAGAAGGACGGGGAAATACATCAAGACATCTGGAGATGTCGATGGTGAATTTGAATTTGAATAGTTGGAAATTATAGCTATCAAGAAAGCAAGTAAGCGGAAGGGAGTTTCACAGACGGGAAGTGTGAGACATGAAGCAATTGGGATAGAAGAGATGGCTACATTTAACGGTTTCGACGGTGAAAGGGTGGGACTGAGACGCCGATCTAGTGGCACGTTTAAATTCATGCAGTTTAGGAACAAGTGAAAATAGCTCGTCGGATCAGTTACCGTGGAAGTATTTGTACAAAAGACAGGGAGGCTGTGAGAGAGCGACTGTAAACGAGGTGCCAGATTAGAGCCAACCACAGAAAAACTTTCAGGCGCAACACAGAGAACCAACTTTCCTTGAGGTGGAGTTGAGCATCAGACATTCTAATGGGAGGTAGGGAGGGTTCGATCTGGTGGGTAAAAGTGAGCAGTTTTGTTTTGAGGCATTAAAGTTAACCAGCCATTTCCTGATCCAGTCAACAACCAATTGGAGGTCCTTTTCGACACCAAATGCCAGGTTAGCTTTGTCAGTGATAGCAGATTTGCTATTTAGGCAGGAATAAATAGATGCATACTTGGGAACTGATGAAATCGGGAAGATTGTTAATGAAAATAAAGAACAGTGTAGAACCCAGAATAGAGCCTTGGGGAACACCAGCGTTCGTGAGAAACGAACTCGCGAAGATTTGGTTGAGGACGATCTTCATTATACGGTTTGACAGGAATTATTGCATTAAATCAATCGTCCTGAAATACTTATCCTTGAAGCTTACGAAGAAGGCCGGCATGCCAAACCCTATCAAACGATTTAGAGATATCTAGAGCCACGACACGAACTTCTCCGTTATTGGGAAGTGCTTGGTAAATAAATTCAGTTATGGCCTTGAGAACATCAGCTGTTGACTGGGCAAAGCGGAAACCATATTACTTGTCAGAGAGCACATCATGGGATGTAAGGCCCTTAACCACTTCGGTGTTGATTAAAGCTTCAAAGACTTTGCTGAAGAGTGGTAGGAAACTGATAAGAAGGTAGTTAGATGGGTCAGATAGGTCGCCAGAGTTCTTCAAGACAGGTACAACAGATGAAGACTTCCAACATGGTTGAAAGCAGGAGTTGTGGAAGCAACAGTTATATAGACAGAAGCCAGTTCATGAGGACATTTCTTCAGGACAATGGCTGGTATCCCGTCCCCACCGCTAGTCTTATGGGAGTCTAATTTAGAGATAATGCCCAATACCAATGATGGGATTATGTGCAACTGGCTCAACAGAGCCTCAGTTTTAGAGGGGAAATCGGGTGTGGGTACATCGGACGAGATACACTTGTGTATAAGCCTATTTCATGTTGTTATGGTGGAACACACCTATTCTACAGTTAATAGACTCTCCCACCTATAATAAGTAGGAGTAGTAAGAGTAATGAGTCAGTCGGTCAGTCGATGTCGGACGACAGTTAGTCGAATACGAAAATATCAGCGACCACAACTAGATTACTCTGCGTAATACCTATTATATCAAGTTCCTAACGTTTTGTACGTCGGACCTATTTTAGGACCGATTTAGTACAAATACAAGCCTCCACTGTAAAATCACTCCACAACACATGTACAGTGCGACCTCTGAACTTATTGTTTGACTGCTTTTGTTTAGCGGCATATCTACCTTAAATATGTTGAAAGCAATTCAACTTCAACTAAATATATTTTGAACCCAATTGCATGCCTTCAACTACAGATAAAATGTATTGGTGGTCATTTTGCTATAAAATATGTATGTTTTATATTTTCATAGTGTTTTGTTTTAGTTTGTGGGTTCACTATTTTGCGCATAGCTGGGACCCTAACAGGAGCTGTCACCAGGGGTCAGAGGGGACTTGAGGACAACAGCAATTAAGAGGTGGTTACACTCTCCTCAAAATTTCCAATCCCCTAATCAGAGGCCTTGCTCCGGATGTAGTTTATCGTCATATCCAAGTCTCTGAATTTTATGTGAATGTGAAAAACCTAATATAGCTTGTCTATAATACGACCACGACTTAACAATACTAGTAAGTCAACGGTAGTCAAATATTTCAGTAAAGGGCATGATCCTGGATATATTTTATAGCAAATAAATGTTCTTCATTTTTTTTTTTGGTACAAGGCTACGCGAAAATGTTCAGGAAAACTACTTACCATCAAATAATTAATATGAAGATTTAAATACCGTGTTTTTTCCGTGTGTAGTTCAGTAAAAAAAACAACAACAAAAAAAAACTTTGGTGTATCGTAAATAATTTCTTGTCGTAACATGTACCGTAATACTTTGTGTATAATTTATATACGAATAGTGGGATATACATTTGTAATTTTTCCTCAGTTTTGTTGATTCCTATTGATGATATTACTGAATACCGTAAACAAAACTATTAGAATTAAAATCCATTTGTTCTTTGACCATGTGAAATCAGCATTTACCGTATATTGTAGTGTGCCTTGTTAGAATACTTTAAGAATATATAACGGAAAAGTTAAGATAAAATAAAATAGCCTTAAAGGTAAAGAATATAACAAATAAAAATAAATAAACAGAGAAAAACAGATTAAGGAACACAACTGTAACATATACGGTATAGATTCGTATCAGACAAAAGGGTTGCCATTTGCAAGCAATACCTCAGTGATGTAAACACACACGAATGTGTTTACATCGTTGAGATATTGCTTGGTAAAAAGCAAATTGGAGAAATGAAAAAAACAAAACATTGTTATTTCTTTATTTATATAAAGTATTTGTCAATTTTAAGTGGCACAAGTAAATGGCGTTCCGCTGTTTATGTAGTAACAAAAAGAAAGAATCTAGACTACTGGAGGTATGCTAAGGTTGCTTACCTAAATCGTTAATGTTAGTCAAAGGTAGTATGAGTTTTTCGGACTACTAGATTACGGCCACCTTAAATGCATGATTTTTAACCTCTTTAAAAATTATCTGTGTAGAATGCAACTTCCTAGATTTGGTATAGAAAAACCAATCCTAAAAAATTCGCACTACCATGAAGTATTTACGGTAAGCTGTTTAGTATTTTGGTTTGTTTGTTTTCAATAAGCATCGAAATCATTTATTAATTTTAAATTTCATGTATGTTATTGTTTATCAAGTGATACATTTAAATGTTTCATTATATGCGTTCTTGTAAATTTTTATGTTTATAATGACTAAATTTCTGTTTGCACTTAAAGGGCCGAAACGATTTTGCCATTCATGTTATCACACGGGAATATGGCTACCTTTCTTGGGAAGACTGTTTTCTTTGCCTGCAGTCGGAGTTACTACCCCATTCAATACGGGCAAAATTCTGCGAATTAGTCATCTGTAAGTTTTAAATTTTAATTATAATTTTGTTTTTGATATACAGTGATACCTCGGCTTAAGTCGTTTCGAGTTAAGTCATTTTCGAAGATACGTTGGTTTTCTTAAATATTATATGAAAAAATAAAACTTGCCTTAGGTCATTTTACTCGAGTTTACGTCGGCTGTTTAAAATATTAGAAACGTCAAAACACTAAAATAACAATAAGCACATATAAGTCATATTTAAATAAATTTAAAACTAATATTATTAATATTATATATATATATATATATATATATATATATATATATATATATATATATATATATATATATTTAAATTTAAATGAAAAACAGACCCCTTTAAGGCTCCATTGTAATAATTTATTTCATGAGAGAATTTTTTTTTCTCTGGATCTTCAGACTTCACTTTCAAAGATGAATTTAAAATTTACACTTTTGACGGGCAGTATTAAGCTTATATAAGTTGAATTAGAGGGTGACGAGGAATGGTGTGAGAGACATGGTCGAGTTTAGAGAGGGAAGGGAGAGTTTAAAATTTATCTTTTATATTTCTTTTTATTACAATACGTAATATTGAGGAAGGAGGGGGTAAGGATTAGACATTGACCTATTTAATCGGTCAACTTAACGGAAATTGTATGGGAAAAGAATAAAAGAAAAATGGAAAAAGAAAAAAGGGGGAAGTAAAGAGATAAGAGATCTACTTAGGGTTTTTGGAGGAAGGAGAGGGGTGGTATAACTTTAGCAATAAGATAAAAACAGATTTTAACGTTTGATAGTAATTTAATTGTTAAAAAAACTCTACAAAGAAAGTAAATTTAATGCTTGTTAGCAATTTAAATATTCAACTTCTCCACAAATAAATTAGGGATTTAATATAAGCCGAATATCATATTAATAAAAATAAATGAGTAATAGTAATATATTAATACTGTGAATGACTGTTAAGGTAAAATCTTTATCAGTTTGTCTAATATATAAACTTAACTTGTAGCAATTTTTAGATGGGTAATATATATATATATACGTATTTATATAAAATCAAAAAATATCATAATAAAGTATATTCAACAAATGTTCTTATTTCAAAGTCCTACTGACAGGAGGTACTTCTGGGTTGTTTTCCGCTCCAACAGTGATTTTTAAATTCAGACTTGTTTATATCTGTTGATGTTCTTTTCAATTATATACTCCCAATTCAAAGCGCGGAAAGCGTGGTCTACGTTT
Organism: Acanthosepion pharaonis; assembly: GCA_903632075.3. Classification (NCBI taxonomy): domain Eukaryota; kingdom Metazoa; phylum Mollusca; class Cephalopoda; order Sepiida; family Sepiidae; genus Acanthosepion; species Acanthosepion pharaonis. The sequence goes on from CAHIKZ030005605.1 coordinate 374,851, forward strand.
GTTCAGTTATTATAAAGGCCAGAATCATTGCTAGTGTTTGATAGCGGAGTCGCTGATCAGAGCTTGATCTTCCTTGACTGAGGTCGGCTTGGTGATGTGGTGTATCATATTAAATGCGCGAAACTTCCCGATGAACCAAGTCAATATGCAACATGGACGACTCCTTCCGGTGCCCTATTTAAGAGTGTATATATAGTAAAAAAAAAAGTGGTTTAGAAGACATTTTTGCCCAAAGAAAAGTCCAAGTGCTAATGCTAAGCGTAAGGCTATATCGTTGGACGATAAGGCGGACATTAATTATTTTTATTTAGAATACTGTACGTATATATAATAAATACTATAATAGGCAGTGGGTGCTGCTTATTTGTGGTTTATAGTTTGGCTATTTCGACTTAAGTGGTGACCTCTGGAACCAATTAACGCCATAGAGTGAGGTATATTTGTATAAGATAATGTTGTGATCTTAAAATAATACTTGATTCAAGCTAATGCTCATAATTGTTTTATTTTGGCGAAATTTTTTTAGAAATAACTCTATATGGGTGCACCTCTTAAACCCTAGCTGGGAAGTTGATCTCTCCTCTGATCTAGCCTTAACAACTCATTGGAGGAAAACCTTACTGGTCACGTTCAATATCTCGAAAAACAAACTAGTGACGTTCCATCGGACTTTCACCGATCGCGATGAAAAGATTTTCCTCAGGGAGCGCCTATTGAGATTTAAACTCAACCCTAGTAGGACTCATACTTAGGATCCATCGATAAAAAAATGGTGGAAAATGATCGGTTCCCTGTAATGATCTCGCAAGTACCTGACACCTTCTGATATCCTCAACATTTGCGAGAGCAAGATCAGGACGAAAATAGAGTACTGCTCCCATATATAGACAGGACCTACCCAGTCTTCACTTTCAAGTCTCGATAGAGCCCAAATTGTCTCTGCATTCTTGTGGGTGATGGACTATTTTCCACCCTTCGACTCCGTTCCCACAGACGAAATGTCGCAAATCTCTCGCTGCTCTATCGCTATTTACATGGAAAGTGTTCAGACGAACTACATACCTTAATTTCACCAGTTCTATCCTTTACCACTAAGAACTGACATGCATCACACAGTGTAGCGAACTACACTCATTCCCTTCGTCTTCCATTGGTGAGATGTAAGTTCCACTTGAACAGCTTCTTCTCATGAGCCACTGCTTTGTGGATCCAACTCTCAGCCTGTTCACGTCTAGGGTTAACCGTCATCTTCCCTACACATCCACATAAATTGTGTCTCTTAACCGTAACCCACTGCCTTAATTGGCTCTTGTCCCTTGTAAATAAATAATGAATCTTCTGAATAAAATAACAAGTTATAAAATCTCCAAAGTTTGAAAGGTTTTAGCTCTTAATGCGGACATGATTTCTCTGACTATAGGGTCATAGATGCGAACATATTTCAAATAAAAAAAATAATCACAAAAATTTTGAATAATTCAACATTTACATAACACACACACACACACGTCACAATGGGTCTCTGCTCAATTGCTTATAACACCTATGTAATCAAGTGAACAGTAAATAATTTTATTTGTATATGGCTCACATCAAATGAAGCCAGAATATAATTTGCACTTAGTATGACGTTAGACAAGCTAGGTTTATCGATGTGTTGACGGAGGTGATCACTTCCTGGAAGAAAGTGCCAATCGGCACCTCACAGGATGTTAGAGGTTGACCTCTACTGATCAACGTAATCGATACAGGTGCTCCTCAGGTGTCTCTGCGGGTGGGGAAAAATGTATGACCGGTAAATATATAAGCACCGTTCCGTGGGGAAGCACGAGAGAATCTAATTCGTCTTCGTTCCATGTTCTGGGGTTGCCATCAAGAAGCACGCCAACTTAGTTGAAGTCCGCAGTGAAATAAATAAGCAATAATATCGTGTTTTCATTAGTCGGTACGAAGACAACATTACATCTGGGCCTGGAGCGGATGTTGTTATGACAAGCCATAATAAAATCGTGTTGTGATAGTTTCAAAGAAACAACCCGGTGTCTAGAAGTTGGGTAAGGTGTGTGTGTGTGGGTGGGACTTTCATTTGGGATCAAATGACAGCTGGAAGTTCACGGGTTTAAATTGTCAGATCGGATTCTAGAAGCGGGCTGTGAGTCGCAGTCACTCTGTAAACCTCGAGTGCGTCAGTCGTTCAATTTTGAACCGACTGCTCGGTTGAACTCTCATATGACATATGACATATGGTGTCACACGCGCGCACACACACGCACATATGGTGCCACACACGCGCACACACGCGCACACACACACATACGCACATATGGTGTCACGCACACACACGCACATATGATGTCACATACACACACACACACACACACACACACACACACACACACACACACACACACGCAAACACACATTTTAAAACTAAGATTTACCGAAAAACGTCACTTAATATTTAAAGATAATCAATTATATCAAATGGCCGTGTAAAATAAATTCGAACAAATGCTGGTTCTTAAAAATATATTATTCCTGGTAAGGTAAAGTAATCTTCAAAGAATGACCGATTAAAATTTAGTGAAGTCTACGTCATGAAAAGCGTCTAAACCAAAATGGCAGACACTGATTTCCCAAATGGAACGTGCTATCCGTGAACAGAAAATAAGAAAATAGTCTGCATTCATACGAGACGGAGGATAGACTATCTGTTAGGCTTTTATCGTAAGCAAGACATTATAAGCATCGGAGGATGACCCCCACCCCACTCGTTTTTTATTATTGGTTCCTGCTTGAACAAGAGATTTTGATTGTTAGAAAACATTGCCACGCAGAAACGGAATAATATATCGGTCACATCTTCGTTGGATCAACCAGAAAACTTATCATTAACACGTCCGTCTATTTTTGCTCCTACTCTGTCTCAATTGAAAAGACACATTTTATTGCAAACTGATTTTTTTCTTTTACCCTGTATTTTTCTCTGCTCAATGGCTGATTTGAAATGAGTTAAACCAATTTTCGTCAACATGAAAAATGCGACAGAAGTGAACGAACTAAGTAAACCTGAAAATAAAAGGACGGAATTGTTTGCGATTTACTTTATTTTCTGGTGCACCAAATTGTTTTGCTTGAATGTGTGCCTTTGTATGCGCATGCGTGTGTTTACTTTTTAACTATTAATATATGACATCTACTCACGTATTCGCCAATCCGTAAATGGAGCCTCATCCAGTGCCACTACTACAGTCACCATCATCATCCCTAGATATGTATAACGATTGGATGACGAGTGTTTACTTAAAAATAAATAAATTACTATTCATCGTAAAACGTTTCACTGTATATGAAAATTGCCATAATTTGTGTATAATAGGCACCTTTAATTTTCAGTTAGAAATTTAGGGAAACTGTTTATTGTATAACAGATGCTAATATTTTAGAATTTCTAGCAGTTAAATGTAACCTCGATTTAATATTTTTTCGAATTTATTTCCGATTCTTATCAAACAAAACTGGTATATATATATATATATATATATATATATATATATATATTGTCATCCACAGGACAGACTGTTTCGCTGTATCACAGCTCATCAGTGTGGCTAGACATCCGGTTGCCTCTAGCTAAGAATGAAACCCGGCTGAATTGTCGTCAGTCGGAGATTTTAGCCCTAAGCCTTTGGCACACGGCAGGAAGAAGGTGAATTTAAGCGTATTTATTTTTAGATAAAACAGTGATATATATATATATATATATATATATATATATATATATATATATATATATATATATATATATATATATATATATATATATATATATAAGAATCATATGCAATCATATATCTAAAATATATAAATATATATACATACATACACACACATAAATATATATTTTTATAAAAAATAATTCCAAGATGATAGAATTCAGGTGGAACTCAATGTCCAGGACACAGTAAGGATATAATAAAAAGGCTTAAACACTAATATTCCATGGTCATAATTTATTCCACTGGAATCGTAAATACGATCCAATTCATCAGACCTACAAATTCAAATTTTTCTTTTTCTTTTTGAATTTGTAGTTCTGAGGAATTGGTTCGTATTTAGATAAAAAGGAAATTCTTTCAGAAATTGGCCAAAGTTAATTTCGGAAGAAATATAGTCCACGCTTTCGACTTTATTAAGTCATCATAATGGTAGGTAGAGACAAATGGTGAGTTTTGTAGAACAGGTGAGTGTGGTGACATGGGCAAAGTGTGGTGTGGAATGTGTGTGTTTTGCTTTCCACTTACGTTGCAACTCTCTTTGCCCACGTCACTACACTCACCAGCTTTACGAAAGTCACCATTTGTCATGAACTGCCTTGATAATCATAATTTAGATTATATTTTGAAATAGAACATTCAATGTTTAAAGCAAACATATGGATGGTCACACAAAAACTATTGGCAAAAAAATTTCACATTAGAAAATATTCTGAACAGACATTTCATTGATTAGTAGTTATTTCTCTACAGAAGAGCAAATCAGAAGTGGACATTGATACTACGTCCGTTGTAGATATTAGAATTGATGAAAATCTATCTTGCCACCATTTTTGATCGGACGACCAGTGTTCTTCAACAACCGTATGTCAGCATTAACAAGCCACAATAAGTGGATCTAAGAGGCTGACAGAGGGGCACAAATCATTCTGCATTTACTGATCAGAGCTTTCCATTATATGTAAAAAGATTTTAGGAATCTAACAGAGCATCTCTGAAACAGTCGTGGTAAAATCATTTTAAAAAATCTGCATCAGGAACAGAGTGGTTGACAATGAAGATGAAGTCCTTTAATGAAGGTCCAGACTATTCTGTGGACGACGTCATAGAAAATAAAGATATTGCTTAAGCTGACATCATAGAAGAAACTTCAATGGCGTCTATCGTTGACACGAACAACAGTGAAATGGGCTGAAATGTACTTAATATCTAAGGGAAAAATTCTTTTCTTTAATACAAAGATAACATCTTAAACTATTTTATTGGACATCAGTTTGATGACGATTAATCCTTAATTTGAAGAGATAAAAATTAAAATGTGAAGTCTGTGCCACAAAATGGCAGTTCTTGAAGCAAACTTCTTACATTCGGATAAAATGAGGAGAATTTAACTCAGAGGAATCGACTCACCACTGCTCAATTCAAAACCCGCATAGTTGTTTATTAGGATACTTTTGTCTCATTTTCCGTCAGTATATAAACAATAATGAAGATAATATATAAATTAAACTAGCTTTTATTTTTATTTAATAAACCGAACGCACATTTCCGGTAACTTATATATAATTACCATTTGTATAACAAGATTTATTGAAGGTCAATGTTTTCGATTTTACACTTTCATTCATCTTGGTCTATCTGAAATTGAGCATCCTTGAACGTTCAAGGAAACTTGAGCGTTCAAATTTCCTTGAACGATCAAGGAAACTTGAACGTTCAAGTTTTTTTCTTGAACGTTCAAATTTCCTTGAAACAAAGAAACTTGAGCGTTCAAATTTCCTTGAACGATCAAGGAAACTTGAACGTTCAAGGAACGATCGTTCAAGTTTTATCCAGAATGAATATCTCAAAGTCTTTAACGATCATTTGAATACCGATAACTCATAAAATTACTTTTATCTATCAGTGCATTGGCGTCTATTTTGTTTATAAAAATCCCAATATGTCGGCTTAACATTATTTGGTTTTCAGGTAAGTTAAATGGCCGTCTATAAGCATTTTAACAATGTCTGTTATCTATTTTACGTTATTTTCCTTTTTCAGGTTTGTTTATTGATGTTAGCAACAACTGTTCAGTTCTTGACCATCCAAACATCTGCTTTGTGTACGAATATGTCGGATCAAAAGATTCAGATAGGGAACAAAGCCAATATGTAAGTAATCATGGTTTCTTGTTCTTGCTAAGTTTTCGGCATGGAAATCTAAGTGAATGTGCTGGGTGTTTAATCTCAAATTTAGAAAATGAATAAATCTAGCAGTTCTGGTGAAGACATAAAAATTCAAGCCAAGCCCTTGAATTGCACCACCGTTGTTCTAACCAGTTAATATCGAGGATTATTTAATATTTAATTATCTTGGGAAAAAAACTATGATTCCGTTTCTTTTCTCCATGGCTATGGGTTAAACAGCAGGATAGACTTTGCTCTGTAAAATTGGGTGGAAACCAGAAGGAAAACTGAATTTCAGATCGTAGAGAAGGCAACGGTAAGAAACTTTATTATTTTTCCCATTGCTGCATGGCAGTTCACAGATACCAAGAAAAATCTGTAGAGAGTGATGATGATGATGATGATGATAATGATGATGTACATGATTTTGATTTTTACGTCTTATCAGCCTTTTGAAGATTATTTAAAAGCACAAAATATTTTGGGATTGTAAAATTTGTGGGGTGGGGGAGATGATAATGATTTATTGATACGGGTCCTACTATTTAATCCATAGCTGAAGGGAGATGATGTGGACTCATATTCTTAAAGGTATTTGCGCGTAAGTGAATGTAATAGACCCGACTGGAATTGGCCTACCGATTTCCAGTTGTTAGCCGTTATACATTACTCCAATCTCACATCCAAGCTTACAGCAGCCGATATTCCCTAGTGGTCACCCATCTAAGTACTCTCGTACTCTCGCTAGATTCGACGTAGCTTAACTTCGGTGATCAGACGAGGACTGGTGTTTCAACGTGCTGTTGAAGAGAGATCACATTAAAACGATACTGAAGTAGCCATTTTAACACACTCGTTGGTGCTTAATAGACGGGAGGCATTTATCTTTGTGGGGAGAACTTTTCCAAATTCCATGGATCTAATTAAGATCCAGGGAATTATGAATTTATGAATTTCGCAAATTTTAACTCTTTAAATTATTTTCCGACCCTTTTTTTTTTTACTAAAACCCCACCAACACCATTTATTGAGAAAAATCCGGCCGCCCGATTATTAAACTAAAAAAAGAACTCTCGCATTAGATACCAGAGAATATTTATAAGAAAAAAATCTTTAATCTATTCCCACCAGTTTTTCTCATTTTAGTTGTTATAGCCACACTTCGTCCATAGTAACTTTCTTCAGCTATCTGTTGCATAGAGTAACAATAGTTAGAGTAGAAGTGGATTCTTGCTTTTCCCAATAGCATTAGGAAGAAGTGAATACAGACTACAGCCAGAGTTTGAACTCTATTCGCCGATTCCGTCTAACTGCACATCCTGGCCTATGAGTTAAGCATCGATATATTGATGAAAATCTTGCTCTGAAATATAAAGAAATATGTTTTAATAGATACAGACTGTAATTAGCAAATTACTTGCATTTTTTTCCTGGTTGCATATAAACACGTTTATTATTAGGAATGAGAACAAATAATAGAAATTTTGATTGTTGAGAAAGCCAACAAGACAAATAAAAGCAGAAAAGAGTTCACATATTTTAATAAATGCACTTATTAATAACGTCATCATTCCTGCATCAGTAAAAAAAAATATCAATTTGTTCGTCCAGTTTTTAAACTAATTACTGACTTTGAAGAGGTCACCATTTTAAAAAAAATACATTGGCTGATGAACTCACTTATTATGAATAAAAGTGTGTGTATCCCCAAAATATAGTAGAACAATTAGCCGTTAAACTCCTAGATAAGTTAGTATGATCAGTAGCAAAAAGGTGGATTTGAATAACAAAATGTGTCTTTCAAAATTTAAACAAAGTAGTCAGGAGCAAGAAAATATCTTTAGAGGCATAAAATCAATGCTGAATTTGAGTATGAGTATGCCATGTGAGTGTAAAATATGTTAAATATAAGAGTTCTTTTTGTTTTCACTTTCGTCGTTGCTCACATGTTGAGTCCATGATATTCTCAGCAACCTTCTGCCGAACTACATTTCTATTGCTTCAAGCCTCTTCATCTGTGAAGAGATTGTCTAGATTCACTGCCATATAGGAGGAATGATATAATGTAATAGGTCACTACTCTTTTCATTGTTTCTAACGAAATTTTCCTGTTTCTTAATACTTTGCTTAGCTTTTGGAAGATGTATTTCGCTATCCCAATACGCCTTCGAATTTCGATGTCACACTTTCCGTCCTCTGTTAAAACACTTGAGCTGTTCTTTCAGTTGTTTATTTTCGGTTTCGATGGCTAAAGTGAGTGCATTTAGGATGTAAACTGATTGATCTGGTTTATGCCTGTTCTCCCATTGGTCGTTCTGAATTCTCTTGGCAGCTTGAACTGTTTCGGTTGTTGAAACGTTTGTGTCCCTATAAATATATTGTGATTACTAAACCTGATAAAGTGTCTGGGGTTTCTGAATTATGATGTTTTTTTGATCATTTTACCCCAAGCAAGGAGATAATACCACTAAAATACAAGAGCCACTAAAGCACAAGAGGAAGTGAAAGAGAATGTGGAGACTTCTTTAAGAGAAGGAACCGGAAATACAATCTTAAACAGGAAACAAGGGATAAACCTCTAATCCTGTTCAAAAGACAGGGAATGAGTTTGAACCGGGTGATTCACGTCAATAAAAATGCCTTATATTAATACAAATAGTATTTGATAGCATTTTTATTGAATCTATTCAAAACCTGTTCAAGCTTTGAAGTTATACCTTCAGTTGAACACTAACTATGAGTCTCTTCCCTCGTATAAACAAACACACACACACGCACACACACGCACACACGCGCGCGCGCACACACACACACACACACACACACACACACACACACACACACACACACACACACACACACACACACATATATATATATATATATATATACATATATATATAAAAGCTACAGCATTATAATAAGGGAAAAGACACTTCATAATAGAAAACATTAAAATGTGTCCCGAAACATTGCAAACGCAATACCCATTCCAATTTATGCACTAGTGATGTGGAATTTTAAATAGTCTTGCGTGTGTTCACGTCATGTCGCTTTTTAGTAAGGATTTAATTGATATAGATGCGTATAAGTTCGAGAATAATCTAAGTCTTATTTGTTTTACTTATCATGGTGACCTTATTAATTACATGAGATAATCAAGAGATGTGTGGGTAGTATAACGGATATAAATTGGAGTCAACGACCTGGGTTCAAATTCCAGATTAGTCTGTTGCGTACACTTTCGCAGAAATGCCCTTAGGGTAGGGATAAACTCCTTTCATCTCTCAACTCGATTTGGGTTAGAAAGCAGTATAGACTAGGTCGTATAATCTTGGATGGCAAAGAAAAATCTGAATTCCAAAACCGTGAAGAAGGCAACAGGAAACCACTTCACTATCTTTCCGAAGAAAATACGGCAATTCACAGATAAAGAAAAAAAATCGAGATACCCAAAGACTTGCATAAAATTTCAGATCTAATGCGAACTTAACAATTAAGTATCAACTCGCTGTGGTGAAGTGGTTATTATAATTTCTTGCAGACCATTAATAAATCGTGAGTTTCATATTCCCTGCATGCCACACGTCTGGTTATTAAATAGCAAAAAGATACCAATTGTACAAATACAATAAAACTAAAATTTCGATCGAGATATTAAAAAAATGTTTCATTTATTCTTCGCCCTGATAACAAAATGTTAATATTTGTCCATCCGGATATAAAATGATATGCATGTTATGTTTTATTATATAGATCCAATAATAATTCTAATTTTTTTGTAATATTTTCTTATTAATATTCTTTCTTTCAGTATATTTTTATCTTTTATCTCTTTGTCCATTTTTACGAATTCTTTGAAAGTTTCTTCCTTAATGCAACGACCATTCATTTTCCATTTCAGTTACCGACTCATAATCCAAAAAATCATTTTCCATGCCTTCTTAATTCCTAAAATATTAATTTTAATGTCATTTACCTGAACACATTCACAGTTCTGTGCTTATCGCTTTTGCTTTATTATTTCAATGAATATATTTATATATAGAATTTTATTTATAAATTTTTTACTATTTTTGTCAACGTTGATATCGAAATCTGCTTTGAATTGCCTCCTCAATAATTCAGAGGTTTAATTAAAATTTAAAATAAGTCTGTAAGGAATAAAATGCAAATTGTCAGTCATCGAGTGACGTTCATAAAATTAGCGTATTTGATGGTGTATAAGAACTCTCCTTGATGCACATATTTCGTAAAATGCGGCTCTTATACACGAATTTTGGGTATCAAATTTTGCGTTCAACTAAAATGTCTGAAATTCCAACCGAAAGTATTCATGCTCGTTATCGGAAAGAAAATTTTACGTTGACACCAGTTCATCATGTTGAGGTTGAAGTTTCAACCTTTCGAAATTGTACAACTTAGTCACATACTCACACACACACACACACACACATATATATATATATATATATATATATATATACAAAGAAATAATCACATAGAATCAATCAAGTATTAATGCGATTATTGGCGACATCCATCGCTAGAAACATAATATAACCATTAAAATACTGTTAATCCATAGTGAAGTGATCCTCGTCAATAAACTTGATGTCTGTAGTTTTCAGTTTATTTGATGTTAAATGCTACTACTTACGAATAGTCCTCTATTCATCATCAGGCATGTGTTTTTTTCCTTATAAAATCAAAAAACTTGGAGACGAATTACTTGTATGTCGCACTATGGATTAACAGTATTTTAATGCATATATTATGTTTCTAGCGATGGATGTCGCCAATAATCGCATTAATACTTCTGATTGATTCTATGTGTGATTATTTCTTTGTATGTAAATTATATGCTGCCTAATGCTTTATGTTTATATATATATATATATATATATATATATATATTAACAGGGTGTATAAAAAATAAACATACGTCTGCAAATCTTTCGTTTTTGAGTTATTAAATTTAATGTATACAGTAGACGTTATTAAATGTCCAATCCGAAATACAATTCCAAAATACTTTTATAAACTTTGGGGGCGGGTTCCTGACATCTTCTGCAAACTTTCTTTAAACTTAATAACTCAAAAACGAAGGATTTGCGGACATATGTTTATGTACACTTTTGTCCTTGTTTTGGTGTGAGGAACGCACCCGCAAATATGTTAAATTATTTGATATAGCCTTTATATATATATATATATATATATATATATATATATATATATATAAATTAAAAATATAAACTTTCTTTACATTATTCGGACTATTGTCCTCATCTTTGTCGCCATATTCATTACAACGTTTCGGTTATTTAGTGGATACTTTTTTTTCTTCAGGTGGTTGGAATGTCAAACTGAACCCTTTATTTCGCTCACTGTTAGAAAGTTCTAGTTCCACGTGCCATGTTTTAATGGATGTCAGTTATCAGTTATCTCCTGTTAATTTCCATCTGAAAGTTCTCCACTGCTTTAACCGGGTATTGAACTTGGGCATCAAACATAACACATGGAACTAGAACAGTCTACCCCAGTGAGCGAAATAAAGGGTTCAGTTCGACATTCCAACCACCTGAAGTAGGCCGGAACGTACAACGGCCGAAACGTTGTAATGAATATGGCGACAAAGATGAGGACAATAGTTCGAATAATGTAAATAATATACATAATACCTCATCTCAGAAATATAGACAGACTATAAAACTTTCGTTATACTTATCGAAGATCTTCAATACATGTAGCGAACTTTTTAGATTATTAATCATTATTGTTCTAGGTATCTAATGAACACTTTTCTTGGCCAGTTTCTGCTCAACAATATTTTTTATCATTTCATCCATAGTAAGCTAATAAAGCCACTAAGACGCAAGGTGTTACTGGGTTTGAAAGACTATGAGAAAAAGAATACATTAAGAAGAGTGAACGATAAAAGACCTGGAATTAATAAGAAAAAAGAATATATTGATTGACAATGCATTTAAAGTTTTAAACTGGAAAACAGAAATTTGGAAGTGAGTTGCATAAGTGGGAAGTGCGAGTGAATAAACTTGCATCTAACCGTTTCAACAGTAAAAGGATGAGAGTTAGCTACCAATCTAGTACTGTGCTAAACCCGTAAAGTCTAAGCACCAAAAAAAAGAAAGCTTATCAGAACAATTACCATGAAAAAATTATAGAAAAAAAAGCACAGGAAATTTACGGTATTGCGCTGGGAAAATGAATGAAGCCGAGATGCCGGGTCAGGACCGATAAAATTGCAGATTCTTCTTTGAATTTTATCAAGAATCTCTACATGTTGATATCCGTTAAATTACGTAATTTTAAGTATATAGGTGTTATATATTCATTTATTCGAATTTCATCTGGGTCGATTTTTAATGTTATCGGCCTAGGGAGGCGATCCAAGAATGCGACAATTTCGAAAAGTGCGGAAAACCATAGACCGGTTGACCCAAGACTTGTGAGTGAACATGGGAAAACGGAACTATTTGGGGCCATCGATAGTTATGCTAGCATGAAGTCACAAGTCATTGTAATCGAGAGTATGAACGTATTAACCTTGTTTATACTGTTGATCAGGCCAGATAAAGGGCTCTTTCCCAGAAACGACAACTAAGGTCCGCTCAGCATAGTTGCAATATAAACCATTGCTAGTCTCTATGGGTGTTGAACAAAAGCAAATGTGCCTGAGCAG